>QCXZ01000041.1:11712983-12122856 GCA_025024175.1 Rhyzopertha dominica | reverse complement strand
AGCAATACTTTTATGCATTATTTTAAGGTAAAATTCAGCCTTCCTTCCGTGTTTCACATAAAAGGATATGTATTTAAATCGATCATCTTCTTTATACAAATTGCTGATGCATGCTTGCTCCCCTGGGGATCACATCAAATGCGGCTTGCTTAAATCTAACCAGAAGTATAAAAAGAAGTTTTGTAAAGGTATGCGCTGCCTACTAGGTATCTTCTAAAACAGGTTTATTAGAAAAATGCGTTACGTATAAAAAAACGGTTCGTATCAAAATTTTCGATTCGTACAGCTCCAGTTCTGTGCATGAGGGGTTGTGGGTTAAGATGTGGATAGGTATTAGAATAACGGCTGCTGCAAAAAAATTCTTCCAAATATTTCACTGTCTGTGTGTATTAAATCAGTCTATGTGTTGCTGTCATGCTTTATAGAAAGAAAACATCAAATCTCAAAGCAGCTCTAGTACTCATATATGAAATGAAACTAAATAATTAAATTTTAACATCGTTTTAATGAGGTAATAGAAATATTCTGTAATAAAATAAAATTTACCTATCAAGGGAAGTGTGAAATATCTCAATATATTTGACTAGTTGGCTATAAACGATCATGAGTTTTTATACTTTTAGGTAAAGTAGCTTTGACAGTCATAAGAAGCCTACATAACGTATTCTTCATGCCAATAGAATCATAACCGTTAAGGAAATTAAGATCTCGCCATGCCTCATGGAATTTTGAGCTTCCAATACCAACAGGGTTGTGGCTCTCTTTCTATAAAATTACGCCAGTCTCATAACAATGATGGATATTTTTCATATTAAGTCTGAATTTTCGATGAGCTATTGCTTTTTAACCTGCTTAACCGTTGTAAAATATTTATATTTTGGTGTAGTTGTTGAAGGAACACATATAATGTTGAATATGAACTCCACTTCTTTTGTGGTAAGTAGCTATTTTTAAATATCTGCAATGGCAGAATAATAATAATGTATAATAAATTTGTGCTTTTAATAATTTCCTAAGAATTTAATGCAAAAAAAGATTATATGTAGATAACTACAAGTGCTCAATAGTATACACATTGGTATACATTTTCACATTGATAATTCCAAATTCTAAAATGAAAGAGTAAATTAGCAGATTAATGGCATATATCAATATTTCTTTTGCAACGGTTTTGCTTCACAAGGTATTAATACTAAGTTATTATTGCAAAATACTACCTACAAGTTAACAATAGCGTCTAAATTGGTGTACTTATGTTAAATGTCTTCAGATGATTTCAGGATGGCGTACGCTATTACTAGCAAACGCTTTTGTTAAAAAGATTATCCTGTAGAGAACGCTTAGATAACAAATTTCATGTCGCGGATATAAGTAAAGTGGGATAAATCTATAATAGGGGTGTTAGTTGTGATATTAATCTTGCGATGTCTCAAGTTCCAATTTAAAATGAATGGTTTAAGTTATTTTAAAATTCCTTAAAAAAAGTATTGTCATAATATGATGCAGTTGAGTTCTTTAGCAACTATTCCTTATTATCCAATAAAAAGTCTGGTAAGTGCTGAACGCAGAGTTATACCCTATACATACAACATGGTTATTATTATTATTATTATTATTATTATTATTATTATTATTATTACTACTCAGGTGCGTCATACACTTCATAACATGCACAATATCCATCTAATAATATAAGCAAGCCTGTTTTTAAAATGTTACCCACTGAATTAATTAACATTTGAACTAAAATTACTTAAGATTAATACATTCCTACTGAGGGATCCAATGATATCTGACATTATAACCAATCAGAGGCAGTACTGAAGTTTCCTAAGTGAATGAAATGCACCTGTACCTGCAGTTAAAGGTTAATAAAGTGCATATCACTATGTCAATCTAGGTCTCAGGTGGGAATCCTTATTGCTTTAATTTGCAAAAAAAAAAGTCAATAACGCTTCTAGGTAATGGAAAAAGTATACCATTCCGTAGCAAGAACATAAAGGTTCAGATCGAGTTTGCCCACATTGTTAAATGAATTGTTCACATTTACACCTAATGAAAGTAGTCATGTAGGTACTGATCTTTCCGGAATACATTAAAGCTAACCTTTTTAGCTCGGGACAAGTTGTTTTTGTCTAAGATCTGCTGTTATGGGTAATAACAAATCGCCTCTTTAATGTCCATGTAATTAGAATGACGACGCTCTTGTATACCTATCTTGACAATAAACTTCGTCAAAAGAACATTTCACTTATTTATGCTTCTGAATTTTCGTTATTCTTGATTTATTTAAAATCATTACATTATAACAAGACAGCCTTCCCTGGTGCATTAAGAGCAATGTGTAGAATACGGCGGTAACAAGGAGAAGTAATTTATGTTTGATTTTGGCTAATGTAAGATGGGTCCCTCTGCAATATACTGTAAGGTAGGTTGTGAAAGGGAAAATTTCCTTAGGCATGCTTTCCATAGTAAACATTTTTATACTATTATACTAACCATAATAACAAGTTTTGCTCATATTTACACTCTTTTTATTGGTTTAATTTTGTCGATTTACGCATTTCACATACAATACACGATTTTCTATAAATTTACAAAATTACCTATCAATTATGCTTTTCTCCGCAAAGTTACGTCTTTTGTTCAAATTCTTAGTATTTTATATAGGCGTATTTGATCCTTTTTCTTATTTGACACTAATTTGCCGATTTATGTACTTATTGTTTCATAAATTTGGAGGCTTTTAAAGAAGAAAACATCATTCGTTCATGTAATACATGCTCATCGATTTTGAAATATCTAATGGTGCCCTTTTTTGTCAGAAGTTTATTTCTTTAATAAATATGTAGACATTTTTCAAGTGATCTCCATTAATTGGTAAAAAGACGTGATAATTTGATAGAATTTGAAGAAGAAGGCATCACATTAATATCTGCACTAAAAATCAAAGTAAATGCCATATATTATTGTAGTTATTTGATTTTTGTTTATTCTATATTAGAACCATAATAGTATTAATGCTGCTGGACATACAATAGGTAACTGACAGCGTTTTTTAGCTTTAACTATTAGAATGGGGTTCAGTTAAGGATACATTGGGTTTACAAATAATGCATAAATGTGTAAGTTTTAGGGAGAAAAGGCATGAAAAGTTATCTAAAGCACATAAAAACTACTTGTTGTCTTATGCTTCTCCTGTGTAAAGCTCGTGTGTATGCATATTTAAATATCAGTGCGTACCTACTTTATCTTCCCCATAGCTTCCGCTCCACTATGTAGAAATGACAAATTAAACTTGCACGATATTGTCCAGTTTGATAGCCTCAAGAAATTAAAATATAAATTTCTTATTTACTTCAATGTTAAACTGTGTATTAATACTTATGAAATATGTATTACAGTTTGGCTAAAGGTAAGGATAATTTGCCATATTAAAGTATTTGAATAGCAATAGCAAGAAATTACGTTCACACAACATACTATAAGGCTTTTATCCCAGTTTAACATAAGAAATTTAATGCCCCTTGGAATGCGAGCTAACTAGGGGGCTTTCAATATTGGAAGTATTAGTTTAATGATATATATAAACGGGTTTGAATACTTTTCGACAAATACCTATCCGTTATATTGCTCATCACCTTTTTCAAGAATTTACTGGAGAAACAGATTTTTCTTGAATGCTATGCTACATATTCCTGGTTGTAAGTATCAAAACGTTACCTACAATTTGTTAGATTTACTTGCTCTAAGTATTCAAATACCTACATGAATAAGCAATGCGAGTCCATTTTCAACAAACACAAACGCAAGTAGTCTTAAAGTTCACATCTTTACCGTTACAAAGCTGTAATAATAAGTGAGATGTCTAAAAGGAATTTGGGGTGTACTGTGTACTAAACAGGAATATTGTTGATGAATAAATTGTAATACTTTAGAAAGCAAATGCCTTATAGCGATTATCTGCTACTATTTCACCCCTACAGCTCGCCGTGTCTTCGATTACGGCCTTTCAACCAACCGATTCAGCTGGTTATGGTCATAATCTTGTTCGAAACCACTTTGGAAGCTCATTCAGCTAATGTTTCTGGTTTTCAATTTGTTTGTTGTAGATTATCACATGTATATAAAAGCAATATGTATTTTTCCCACCATCATTAGGACCTATATAAGTATAGCATATTATAGAGAGAAACAGGTAACAATATAAGTAAGGGAAAATGGCAAAGTAATCTCGTTATATTTTTATCCAGAATTGATTAAAATCAAACATTAGTCAATGTCAATACCGGTTGCTAGTTGATGAGACTATTCATAACACATCATGAAGTAGATTTTCGAGTAGTTTAGTTCTTTTAAACACATTTTCATCGTTCGTGATCGACTGTTTGCTTCTGCTCTCTCAATTTGTTTCTTGTACGATTATCAAATACATTTATCAGCATTGGTATTACTAAGAGACATATGTACTGCTAATTAGACAAAACGTATGCTGTGTCATAATTTAAATAAGCAAGTGTTAGGAAGAAAAACAAGAAAATCGCGTCATTTTTCTATTTGTCAATTATCCTGAATGCTATGATAGATGACGGTAATAAGCAACTTCTCAACATATAATAAATGCTAGTTATATTTAATAAAGTCTAAACAATACTCATTTAAGTACATTACTTCAATTTAATTGCAATAGCAAGAAATATATGCTTCTAGATGAACAGAATTAGTTAAAAAGCAGGCAATTTTAACATTATTTAATGTAATTAACACGCAGAAACTAATAAAAAAGGGGAATTCACGATATACAACGAAGTACGAACACAGTATATTTTTCAGTAGTCTAGTTGTCTTAAACGCATTTTTACCGTGCTTCAGCTTGCTCCATTTATGATTATCAACATACACAGTAGCAAGTATTTTTTCCAAGTTAAACGTACGAGTATTGCTGATTACAGAGAAAAAAAGCATGTAGTGGCATAATTTAAGCAATCTAGTGCAAAAATAATGAAAAAACTCGCCAATTTTTTTATATATATTGAAAACGTTCTATATCCTGTGAAAACACAATTTCGTTTATTCTAATTCAACTTCAATCGCTTGAAATCCATTCTTTTATATAAACAGAATTGACTACGTTCACGAGGGTGATTTTAGGAAATCGTAGATTTTTGCTAGTCTAGGAGCATGTAGCTGATTGTTATTTATTACATCAAATATCCTGTACGCTATGATAGATGAGGGTAATAAGCAACTTCTCAACCTACAAGATTGATAACTGACATGCGAGTTATATTTAATAAAGTACAAACAAAAGTCAATTAATTACATTATTTCAATTAATTACAATTACATGAAATATATGCTTTTGATGAACAGAATTAGTTAAAAAAGCTGGCAATTTTAACATTATTTATTACAATCAGCTGCATAAACTGGTTAAAAAAGGAAAATCACGATATACAACGAAGTACGAGCATAGTGTGTTTTTTAGTAGTTTACCTGCCTTAAACACATTCTTACCGTGTGTGTTTTGGTCTTCAGCTTGTTCCTTCTATGACTATCGATAGACATAGTAGCAAGTATTTCATTTATTCTAATTTAACTTCAATCACTTGAAATCCATTCTTTTATATAAACAGAGTTGACTAACAGTCGTAGATTTATGCTAGTTTAGTAATTTTAAACTTATATTCACCGTTCTGCTTAGCTATCTGAAATCAGAGTTTACATTATGTATCCACATGCTGCTGGCTTTAGTTTCATATTTAGTACATTTTTTAAAGGAATCGCAAACCTGCTGTGGATTAGCCTAGGTTGTGAAATGACAGTTATTTAGCTCAATTAAGTCTGGTGTAACCGTTATTTGATGTTTTTTGCCACACAATCACGGTTCAAATCTACGAATACCCTTAATATTAATTTGTTTATTCTTATTCCAGATAACTGATAATCATTGCATGCTGGTGGCTTCAATTTCTTATTTAGTGTATTTTTAAAGGAATCACAAACCTGCTGTGGATTAGCCTAGGTTGTGAAATGACAGTTATTTAGCTCAATTAAGTCGTGCTGTAACGGTTATTTGACGTTTTTGCCATAAAATCACGGTTCAAATCTAGGAATACTCTTAATATTAATTTGTTTATTCTTATTTCCAGATAACTGATAATTATTGCATGCTGGTGGCTTTAGTTTCTTAATTAGTGCATTTTTTTAAGAAATCGCAAACCTGCTGTGGATTAGCCTAGGTTGTGAAATGACAGTTATTAAGCTCAATTAAGTCGTGGTGTAACCGTTATTTGATGTTTTTGCCAAACAATCACGGTTCAAATCTATGAATACTCTTAATATTAATTTGTTTATTCTTATTCCAGATAACTGATAATCATTGAAACCCTTCAGATGGCCACGTCGAAAATCCGTTGTATGAAATATGACAAAAAATAGTATAAAACCAGAGAAAAACATGGGCATAGGCAATTATTAACCATTCACTGTCAAAGTGTGCTCCCTAAGCGAACTTAGCAGTAATTTTTCCCTAATCGACTATTCCATTTCAGTTTAAAAATAATAAATTGGTGAGTTGCCCTACTATTAAATAGACAAGAATAACGGCTCTCAGGTAAGTTTGCGTTTAGCCCAGCGGTAAAGTGTTGCATTGCCATACCGGAGGTACCCGGTTCAAATCCAGCATTCGGCATAGTAAAAAAAATCCCGCCTACCCCTGTTCTGGGGGTTGCCTATATATAGAGCGTGGACCGCGGTACCCACCCCCACCATCATAACAACGGTTTACATATAGGTCATATCGCCATGCATACATATACAATAACAATATGTGATAATAGTTAATAAACATTTCATATCAATTACACACCAGCAACCCACCTTGGCTGATATTATCCCCCATCCCCCTAGGGCGTCAAAGCCTCAGTCAGAAACATGCTGCTATGAAATACAAAATGTCAGTCACAGTTTCACATCTCATTCCATCTTACCAAATTCAAAAAAGTCGAATAAAAATAATTGATACTTAATAAATTCTCTAATTACTATATGAACATACAAATCCCAGTTATATTTCTCATCCCATCAGATTCTGCAAAAAAATCGAAAAATTAATTTTTGATTGATCGCTAATTACACACATGCTCGATTGGGCGAATATGCAAATGCATAATTTTGCGCCCTCAAACGCCCCCTACTGGCTAATATGCAAATGAATCTCAAACTAGTACCCTAAAATTTAATAAACAACTCGAAAAGTATTATTTTCAATATAGCAGCAATATTGAATCATTAATCCGGGGAAAATGAATGCATCTATTAAGATACTATTTATCAACATGCAAATTCAYATCATTTTTTTAATAATAAGATACTATTTATCAACATGCAAATTCAAATCATATTTCTCATCCCGTCACATAAAAAAATCGAAAAAAAAATTTTTTGCCCCAATTTTTTGATCGCGATAGCGAATTACACATGCTCACACAGGCTAATATGCAAATTGATACAGCTCCCCCATCAGAGGCCTACTATCTTCCTCTATTGAGGAAGCATTAAAATATACTAACTACTGGAGAATATAACATTCCAAATTTCTTGTTGGAAGATTATGCTGCACCTTTTTGTCTCTGTGGATACCTAAACAATACCTAAACAGTATGCTTTAGTGGCCATGATCATTCAAATCATGATGGTACATAGACAGTTAACAAAACTGCTAACCTAAATGATATTTCTTTTCACGATATATATAATATAATGTATTGGTTTTGTTCATCAATACAATAATTTGGGTGAAATCATCTTTCCTTTTTTATATAAAAAAGTGCTATATCCAACCTAGGCTGGAATATCGAACTAATATTGGCCATCTAAATAAAAGGAGACCTTCATGACTTCCATAGCATCAAAACAGCAGCAGCTGGTGCATTTATTAATTATTTCCACAAGTCATCAATTTCACTGCAACGGCAATGTTCTACACTACATTTTAGATTACAATTCATAAAATTATTCTAGGAATAAAGGAGTAACTATAATAAAACTGGGGTAGTTCTGTACCAGTCAAATAGACAGACAGCTCGAATTCTTTAAACTTAACTAACTTAAATAATAGTCAGCGCTACCTGATAAAAACGTGAAGCAAAGCAAAAAAGCTTGTTTCCTAGCTATGTAATCAATATTCATATTGTTTAAGAATGAGTACACCTTCGAATGCATTCAACCTATTTTCTTTTTTTTATCAAAATGAAGATGCGTATATGCAGATCTAAAGACCCTTAGGATCCGCTTCTTATAGATATTCCTCTTATAGCCGACAACACTGATGACATCAAGATCAGGCTATGGAAGTATATTAAATTTTTGAATATAGAATAAATAATCAAATATTAAATCTAAACCAATACAAAAGCTCAGCCATAGTCACTTAAGAATTAAGTAAACGAGATATCCTTGCAAATTATATATGGTCACAAATATTAGCTTACTATCAGGAATGACTCCCAAGTATCTCATGAAGCAAAATTTTAATTAATATCATCTGGTGTGGATGATGGACCATAAAAGGTCATTAATGTAGAGAGCTAGCCCAAAATATGTAATAACCAGTTTATTTCTATAAATATGAACTTAATGGCTATGGCAATATCTCCTTTGCCCATTTTTTGTTTTATATGACAACGCATTTCCATGGTAGAATACTTCTTTAATGGCTACCAAACTACTGCTTTGCGGATTTGCATTAAGTATTTTTTATCTTCAAAATGACCTGGTTTTGTATAGTTTGATAACAAATTTTAAAAAATCCGTGTTGAAATAAGAGTGTTTTCAAATAAACGGCAAATGCGTTATCAAAGCAGGTGGTACAAGTGTTAATGCTGGTATTTATTCATTTAATGATAATTCTACTAAAAGGTAAAGTGACCCATGGTTCTTCCTTTTCTTATCTTCAAGCCAATTTTAAGTACATATCTTTCAGTAAGTTAAAAACTTGTTTAAATAACCGCAGTTTCATCTTAAAAACTAGGTGAAATTGAACAAATTCAAATGATGGTTGGCTATGGAAATCGATAACGCTCACAGCAAGATGTTTGTGATATATTTAATCACGTTCATCCGCCGAGCAATATTATTGTCTAGTCCACAGTGTCCAAGTTAGTTGAAACTTTAAAGAAACTGAATATATAAAACATATCCCAAGATCCGGAAGTCCAAAATCGGCTAAAAAAGATCAAGCTCTTGATTAATTGATAGCTTTAGGGATAACTCATCTATCTCAATTATAAAACTTGCTTTCGACAATATTTACAAAGAAGATGATCCTGACAGAACAATACAGTTTTGTGCGATGATAATAGACGTGACCAATGATAATTTTACAAATAGCATTTTATTATCTGACGATGCCAGTTTTTGCCTAAATGGATTTGAAAACATATACTATTGCCGCTACTGGTATAGTGAAAATCATCATTGGATAATGAATCAGTATACACAATATCCTCAGAAACTTTATAAATAGAAATGTAACAGCAGATATCTCCTGTTGAAGATCAACGAGAAATGCCAAACCAGAATACATAGTTTTAACTAGACTGCGCGGTGTTCCGCCACATTTTGGAGTCTGTTCAACGCTTTTGGATAAAATCTTCCCAGGTCGATAGATAGGACGTCGGGAAACTATTGAAAGACTAGCAGGTTGCCTAATTGAAGTCCGTCGGATTTTTCTTTTCATCTGGAATCATTTATAAAATCAAGTGCGCTAAGAATAACAACAGCTAGGGCTGGAGGACAGAATAAGACAATAATCTGTGATATACTAGGTTATTTCTAAGCTATAGAAGGTCTTCAGTTCAAACACTTAATTTGATGTGAATTATTTCAGTGAATAAAGTATTACGAGCACTAGAAATATCATTAGATGAATAAAAACCAGTAAGTATTGAAACATATTCTTTGCTGTAACCTGAGGTGTGTCACGTCCCACTCCATCAATTTTAATTTACCTATCGTATTTCATATTCAGCTAACGTAATCTTTAATTTTTAAAATTCTTAAATTATTGTATTTTGAGGCTTTAACAACATCGACAGGACTCGATGTTTAACCATTTATGTATATGTATTCGCGCTTTTTTCTTTTTAATACTGATGGTGGTCACCGAGCTTTCTGCTTTTACCAGATTAAAGATAGTGAATAGACATTGTTGTTTCTTTTATTTCTATTAGTTCTATTTGTAAAGCTATGCGGACCAGTTAATAAGTATAACTCTAATACAGCTTTGGACAAATCCAGTGTTTAAGACCGACACATCTCTAACGCTCTTTCTGAGTTAGCAATTCTACAGGAAATGTTCTAGTGCCGCATTACGAATGCCGGTACATCATCACCAGATATAAAMAAGTTTAGAAGCTTATCCAAAACGTTTTAACTTTCCCTCCTTCCTTATCTGGAAAGGCKKGAACCGGAGCMGAAGTGAGTAATCATATTCAATCAACATATGATGGTGTGTATTMACGTAAACTCTTAAATCTCATGACGCACTGAGGTTTACAATCCCTTGAGGATTATCATACAACGCCCCACGCCCCAGTCCCTTCTCTACCATTCGAATGAGAATCACTAGAAATGTGGCTTTTCTTTGGTGTACGAAATCTCAAGTATGTACTCTTCGCCATGAATAACGTTTTTCGTACTACTCCGTCTCTTCCATATTATACCTAATTTTCGCAGTCAACCACATTTATAACATTTCAGTGGTGGCACAGAATCAACATTAATTTCATAGATGTATAGTTACAAAAAGTATTAAGTTCTACCGCATCTTCATTATGTATCCAATCTAACCGTTTTTACTAATGAGAAGGAAACTAAGCTAGTTACTTGATGTTTCACAATAGATAGCGTCGAATGGTGGAAATTAAATGCGGTTTTTTTCATAGACACTCCAGAAGATTCAGGCAAGTAAGTACTACGTTACCGAGTGACTGCAGGTAGCTTTTCGCAGTTTCGCCCACGAATTTTTTAGATTGGCGGAAATAGTGATAATGCTCTTGTCCAATTGTACAAAAATAACTTCGCTATACGCTCCCACAAATTAATTCAATAATTAAACAGGAGGCACTCACCTGTTCTTTCGAAGGTACTGGAAGCGTGTTATCGGATTCCTCATCCCCACTCAGACCAGAACAGGTGGAACAGTCGGAGCTCTTCCTGAAAGGCTGCTTCAATATGTATTCCGCGTCCAAATTGCTTAAACTCGAACCGCAATAGTTCAAATTACTGCACGAACTGTTCAGGCTGGAATCAGGAGAAGAATTCTCCCTGCGCTGGTTCCTCAAGTACTCTATATCCTCGAGCGTCAGGCCCATCACGTCGTCAGAGTAATCGCTGACTACCACAGAGGGGGTGCGGAAATATCGACAGTGGGGCGTTTCTTCCCCATCGTCGGTAAAGCAGCTGTGCCTTCTGCTCTCACTGGTAACACATTCACTACCGCAATCACTGAATTTGCGGTCCATCGGTACAAACTGGGCCTCGATAAGCGTCTTGCTGGGTACGTTGACGTGGTCTATAGAACTTCGAGGGCTGTATGGGCTAAACACTGGCTTATACGGAAGCTCAACTTCCTTCTTCTCCGGCTCTTCATCGCRGTGCCCTACAGCGGAATCGGAGCTTCCGCTTCTTCTTACTTCGCTCCAGATTTTCTCGCGTTCGTCATCACTAGCTGCCGACGTAGAACTGCAATAACCACTCGCTGGTGGTTGCAAGAAGGAATCATCAAGCGACTTGGATTTGAACTCCTTTAGCTTCTTGGACGTGCCTTCAAGCTTCTTCAAGTAGTCCTCTCGCAGTCGAGTGACGCTCTTGAAGATGCTGCTTCCTTCCTTCTCTATTTCGAAAACCCCCATCCGCCTTTGGCGCTGCTTGCTGGATTGTTCTGTGGTCTTATCCTCGCTTAGTTCAATAGTGTCTTGTGGAGCCATCTCTTGCGCTTGGATGGAGGTCGCGTCGCCGGTTTCGCTGCTATACAGGTTTCTATAGTAGTTGCTATGCTTGGCCGCTTTCGCTTTGATCAGGTCTTTTATTTCGGTGTCGGAGAACAAGTTCTGGTCGCCGGTGATCATATTTTCGAAATATCCTGAAACAAACGATAACATTATAAAAATCAATTGTACAAAGGCAGATAAGATTCTCAGAGAAAATCAAAACCGTTTCTATTCGAGAAAGTATTACTAAATTATGTTAAAAATGTTAAGACTTCATAGGTACACCTAATAATTGACATACAAACTAGAATGGCAAAGCCTTTCTTAATACGTATCCGTAAGATACTGTCACACACGCCACTTCTAGAGCTGTTTTATTTGACTCTGTTTTGTCTTGATTATCTATAGAAATGACCTTCATAGACAACAGGATGGGCAGCTCACACCCCCATATCAAATTCTACTTAAATTAAACGAATAATTCAAATCCTGTGTAATTATTAAACGCATTACAGCTAAAATAAATATCAAATGACCATGGACCGTGTGCAGAAACAGAAGATTTTTGATCTACTAATTATAAACTATTAAACAGAGGAAGAAAGCCAACCTAGAAATGGGTAGTACACTTCAAAAAACCATTCGAGTGATTTTATTATCTAAGCTAAAACGTTTTTTGATAACAATTTATGCAGCTTGCTTTAAATAGAACGCAACATATTTTGAGTAAATTCCATTGGATTAACAAAAGCCCACTTCAAAGAGGTTTTCCTTATACTACCGCGATCGTTTTTGGGATCATACTCTTTTAATTAGCCAGTTACTGTAGTCATTAATACAGGGCTTCAGCCGTACACTCTTTACACCATTTTGCCCTTCTACTTAGAGTAAACGCTTAAAAAAGATCTGGTATACGAGGTGGCAAGTGGCCTATAAGTTCTGCTAATTATATAAATTTTGAGAAATCTTTCTAGTATAATAAATTATAGAGTAATATTATGGTGTATAATTTAATATATATTCAATATAGAGACAACGGTTGTAGCAAATCAAGTTTTATACGCCATAAGCAAAGCTTTATTTTAGTTTTCTCCTTTATATTTAGCACAAAATTTAATATATTTGTCATATCAAATATTCTAGTTTTAGTAAAAAAACTTGCTTAATAAAAGTTTCAGTTTTAAAACACACGATCTAATCAGGGGAAAGCAATATAGATACATTGTTATTGATGCAAAAACTATCCGAATCGAACGTAACCCAGAAAATAAAGTCATGAAAACTAAATTTGAACAACTTATGATCAGTACATGAAAAATGGAGTACAAGTACAGCAAAGGCAGAAAAAATTAGATTCGTTGCTTTGGGTTGCGTACATAAAAATATCATAATAATAATGTGGAGGAAATAAGAGCTCGCAAATCAGGAGTTCAAGCTGTTCTGCAAACACGGTTATTATTTTATCGCTGGGCTGGGAAATTTTGTAGAAACAAATGATAATTGCAATACCTACTAGAATGTGCAAGATGTTTAAACTAAAAGATATGCAGCCATTTGGCGTAAGAACGTAAGATTTCGCGGTCAGAGTTAGACTGAAATCTTAGTCTTTTTGGGTTAGACCGCGTCTGATTTTGGTCAGGACGGGAATAAAGAGTATGGAATATGGTGCAAATCTAACGCGAGAAACACGTCTGAACTAAATCAAATCCCAAGGAGGAAAAGGAATGAAAACGATAGATAACGTTGCACCTGGCGCTACGAGGGGTGTGGGGATGCTTGGACGGCATAGGTGGGAGATTGCGAAAGTGGGGATAGCCGTTATGTGATTGGGTACCAAATAGTGGAGAGATGATAACCATCTTCGCGATTTAGATTATTATATTGTTCGGAAATTTCTATGGCTTGTCAAACAATGTTTATGTTCATTAAGCTTGGTTTTAATGGATCTACCTGTTCTGCCGATGTATACGGCACCGCACGAACAAGGAATGGTGTAAATACCTCTAGAAGGCAGAGGATTTATTTTGTCCTTCGGAGATGTAAGAATCTGTGACATTTTTGAAAAGGGTTGCAAGGTAGTACGGATGAGTTGCTTCTTAAGAATTTTGCCAATTCTGTCATGAACACAGGGAAGTAAAGCAGTCTATCTATAATTTGGGGGTTCGAGCGTTAGTTGTTGGGGTGGCTTTGAGACAGACAGAGTGGTCCAAACGACCATCCGGTAGATAAGTGACAATAAGGACATCAAGAAATGAAAGAGAATTTTTGKTTTCCAMGGGTAAGGGAATGCTGGTGCCCACTAAAATTTTTGAATACAGCTATGTAACGCAGTKGCATCGTTTACGCATGGTCGAGGTCATAGAAACCGCCGACTCTACTCGTTCCTCGTTGTACTCTGACCAGGTACAAKGTTAGCTATCGTTTTCATTCTCTTTCCACCTTGGAAMTTGGTTCAGTTCGGATGWGTTTGTCGCMCTAGGTTTGTACCATATTTCATGCTCCTTAATCCTGTCCTGATGAAGATCCTTAGAAGTGCGGGCGAAATGTCGACCTTATTCCAAAATCTCACGCGGTCTAACCCGAAAATGCTGATTCCAGTCATATGGCGTGCTTACTATTCAAGATAGCAGGAAAATTTCCTGTCTAACTTTTTACAGTACAGGACAGTATATACAGTACCTACAATAGAAATTGTACTAAATAATTAAGCTCTCTACTATATGAAATTATTTTGCATTATATAGAGTATTCTATTTTTATGGGCGTAACAGCCCTGCATATTTTTACATTTTTTTATTTTGTCAAAAATTGAAGCCAGTTTGTTAACACACGTGTTTCATTTTGTACGCCCTGTATAATGGAAAATATTTTTATATTGTAGAGGGCTTCAGTGGGTACAAGTTTTTTCGATATCTTTAATATTAATTGACCTATACTCTGTATGTGGATACTTCATTAATTACCGAATACTGATTAAATTTTGATCACCACACAGCCCTGTTATTCACGACAAAATAATATTAGGCCAAACAACAAATCCACTGATATTGTACAGCTAGTGGGTATCAGTAGCTACAGCTAATTATATTTGCAATGTTTACCTTATTGCTTTCTGTTGCAAAGTCATATGAATTCCTTCTGCAAAGCAGTGTTGGTAATCGGACCACATAATATTAGTAACGGTTACCCTATTGGTTATCGCTACAAACTGGTATTAGTAACGACGGCAAAGACATTTTGTACTAATAGCTGGGACAATTTACAAAGGTAGCTCAAACAAAATAGCATTTAGTTTTTGTTTCGGGGCGACAAAGCTTTGCTGTCCCTCTTTCTACAAAAACTTTTTGCCGTCGTTACGATTTTTTAGTTTACAAAACAAAAACTTCTCATTATATTCGGCCTGAAATTACTTCCTCCAGTAAGTTATAAATCGACTGCAATTTGAACATTTGGATGTGCAATTTTTTTTTTGCTAATGCCAAACATTGTTAATTCATTGAATATGGAAACCAAAGTCACTTGATGACTGAGGTATTTTGTTTTATATGTGAACTTCATTATTTGCACATATTGAATAACCATTTCTCCAATTGTGCACATTTTCCTTAGACTTAAGACGAATGACAAAAAAATGCATATACAGGGTGTTGCAAATTAGTAGGTCGTCCCATTAACCCTAGATACTTGAGGCCAAAATATGACGATTTTGTTATTAGTCAATTTCCGAAAAACGCTTCATTTAAAAAATACAGGGTGTCAAAGTTGAAATTTAAAAATGGTTTTTTTACGATATAATCCACAGTTTTGGAGGTATCGAGTTGACATTTGGTACTACTTTMTAGTAWTTACATCTAAATGTACCCCAGAATTATTATTAGCATTAGTWTAAAAACAAATGAATATTGGGGGGTTTCTACCCCCCCCCCCCCAACTTTTTTGACGTATGCCCATGAGACTAGTAATTCTTAGACAAAATGCTTAGATTCAGAGATAAGCGCCGTTTTGTGAAACTTTTTCCACCTTGCCTATTAGTAATAAATGTCTTTTTCCAACCCTACTTAGAAATCTTGTTAACTATTTGTTTGAGCATTAAAGACACAGACGACAAAAATATTTAAAAATACCTAATTTAAGCTCCAATAAGGCAATATTTTGGCTTTACATACTACAGTGGAAAATATCATATCAATAATATTAACCACTTACAAGACAAAAATCACTACTAATAGACAAGGTGGAAAGTTCCACAAAACGGCGTTTATCTCTAAATCTAAGTATTTTGTCTAAAAATTACAAGGGATCAAAAAACTGACAAGGAAGCTTTGTACAAGAAAACAAATCCGCTGGTCTCATGGGCGTACGTCAAAAAAAGTTGGTGGGATTAGAAAGCTACAAACTCCCCGATACTCGTTTGTTTTCATAGCAATGTAACAATAATTTAGGGGTACACTTAGATGTGAATACTACAAACTCTTACCGAATTTCAACTCGATATCTCCAAAACTGTGGATAATATCGTAAAAAAAAAACGATTTTTAAATTTCAACTTTGAGACCCTGTATTTTTTAAATGAAGCGTTTTTCAGAAATTTACCAATAACTAAATGGTCATATTTTGGCCTCAAGAATCTAGGGTTAACGGGATGACCTACTAATTTGCAACAACCTGTATAACAGACTGCTCTGTTTCGATCATCTCAAAATAATTCTCTGTTTAAATCTTTAGTTACTTGTTTAAGAGATGTTTTTAATTTCTAACTCTTATTTAGAATTTTATGCGTTAGGGACTTTATCGAGACTATGTCCATCTACTATTTGTGAGTACTAATTATTTTACAAGTGTTTACCAGTCTTTGGTTTCCAAAACCATTTTCTTCTTTGAGTAGCTTTTTTTGGTTTGGTATGCTGTTACCTTATACTAGCAAATTTACGCAAACATTGCCTTTTTACATTGGTTGGATGGGCAAAACGTCGCTAGTGCACAATGAACAGCTCAATTATCTTCATCTTTGATGTCTTTCCAGCCTTCCTTTGCACTTAATGAAGCAATCAGCACACGAATTACAGAAGACAACACTAAAGGAGTCCAAAACCACGTGCTGTTCTTAAGATACCCTTCAACATTCAGTCACTATCTGTTCACGACCGAATGAATTCGTACCCACCTGTCGGCTTATCTGGCAGATAAGAAGCGTATCCTCCGGCTCTATCGGTCAATGCAGGTGCAAGGCTGGTAGCCTCGAGGAAGCCATCGACGTCATTCAGACAACTCGGTGGTGGCACCCTGCGATATTGCACCCCCGTCACGTACCAAGGAGGCTGGCTGACGCCTTCTTCCAGCCGGCGGAACCAGAAACCGCTGYAACTGTACAGAATGTGGTTAACAATGGTGTGTAGTACTTTTAACGGTATGTTGTGTGCGACTGATGCAGCATTCGCAGAATGAACATGCCGACCGTAACCATTTCGCCGGTGTGAATGACTCTAGCGGCTAACGTTGATTGCACGCTATCAATGCTTCGCTGCTCATACTGAAGAAGTTTTGGTAATTTTGCCACCAGGTATCACTAACCTAATAATCCTACAGGTGAATTCCCTATCAGTCTTTAAAGGAGTGTCCAGGGACTTACTGTATCGAACAATTTTTAGACCATTTTCTACTTCTTTTGCTTTTCTTTGCTTTCTATAAGAAATGCATCTTCTATACTAATATGTATACAAGGAAAACGCGCTAAAGTCTATTTCCCCGAAAAGCCGTTCAAAATTGTTTATTGTTGATTTCCGTAGGTGTATCTGTACTACACATTAAAAATTCTTTACAAAAAATGCCAATACAAAGTATATGCAATAAGGTAAATACACAATTGTTGCACATATAAAAACACTTGGCTATGACGTACAGTTAACCAGTTGTAAATAAACATTTCAGTAGTTATAAACATGCGTTTTAGTCATGATTATTGCTGTAATATGTTCGTTGTATATTCCTGAGTAATTTGATTAATTCCGTAATGAACATCAGCCATCAGTACGGACTACAGAAATAGATTTCCAAAAGCACCGTAACCAGGACCAACAATATTCAAGAAACTCTCAATGTGTTTACGATCAACAAGATCTTTTTTTTTAGTTAAACGAGAAATAATAATGATAATGATGCTAATAGTATAAACAATCCTATTCCCAGTATAAACAATGTTGTAAATTACGTGAAACAAAAAATGTACACTAGTCTGTTTTTATTTTCCAATTATTATCGGGAACCGCTTTTTTCCAAAATAGGGACGGAAATGTATGTTCCCTTTCCACTATGTCTCTTCTTGTTCAATGGCAATATTGTTCAACCTTTTTAAAAAGCGAATACATTCAGGTTAGTTTAAACATAAAGCAGACTTGCTTTGAGTAAATAATAGCAAACACTCCAATAGTTCCATTTCAAGAAACAATTTTTATGTGCGTATAGGTAATCCGAAATACACAAACTCTCTCATCTCTAATGAAATTAAATCCGCTTTGGAAAGCACTGCTTGGATGATTTACATCAGAAACGAACTACTTGTACATCTCATTTACTAGACCGCGGGTCTGTGATGTGTATAGGCAAAAAGCTAATTTTAAAAAGCCACCCCTGCATCCATTGCTTTTTGGGCACAGCTTAAAGAAATCTGCCCTTTGTCTTACATGTGTCTGATGGAAGTGTCTTTTCGTAACTATATCGCTATACAATACAGGTATTCCCCTAAAAATGAAGAGTTTCTTAAAATCTGTCGCTTCCGGTGCACGTTGCAGCTAAAATACCTATATGTGAAATTGCTAAGCCCATTGTTCTCTACAAATTTGATGCCTTGAATTTTTTGTCGTATGTTGAGTGGAGGGTGCACTGTAATAAAGGGGAACAGGCGATTAACTCTGGAGACATTTATGCTTATCTCATTCAGATGAGTACTACTAACTACTTTACCGCAAATAAGTTTCTGCAAGAAAATAATAGATGTCAATTTTCATCTACTCTCAAGAAAGACTTCATTCACAACATTTAATAGCGCTCTCTGATCACAATGTCTTTTAGGGTAAACATCAAACATTTTAAAGTAGAGATACTTGGAAAACTTTCTTAAAATATTCTCCAACAGATCAATATATTGCTGTTGGTAAGGACTCCAAATTACACCGCAGTATTCGAGCTTAGATCTAACTAAGGCATAAAACAATAACTTTATAGCAAAAATGTTATTGAATTCAGAAGTATTTTGCATAATGAACCCCAGAGTCTTAACTGCAGCAACCGCAACATTTTCAATGTTCTGAACAAAAGACAACTTACAGTTAACGATAACACCTAAGTCTCTAATTTCATCACATCTGGAAAGTACATTCCCTGAGATGTTGTAGAAAAAGTTAATGCGTACATTTTTTCTGCCGAGGGTCACTATTTTGCACTTATTAATATTTAATTGAAGTTTCTTCGTGAAACACCATCCATTTAAATTGTCAATATCCTGCTGAAGAAGCCAGCAGTCCGAATAAGAACCTATAGCCTTCAGTATTATTAAGTCATCGGCATACATATAAACCTTACATTTAAGCGATTTCACTACATCGTTGAAAAATATTACGAATAATTGTGGGCCCAGGATCGAACCCTGAACCACTCCACTAGTCGCATGAAAAGTGTCTAATCTAAAACCACCATGCTCAACAAATTGCCGCCTATCCATCAAAAGAGACTTAACAACAGAGACAAGCCCATCGCAAAAACCAAAATTTTGCAGTTTATTCAATAGAAAGCAGTGATTAACACGATCAAAAACCTTTTTCAAATCAGTATACACGACGTCGACTTGTAAACGTTCATCAAGAGATTTAGATGCAATATGTGTAAACTCACAAAGATTAGAAGTTGTTCCGGTGCTATATAGGGCTCAATATGTTGATAAATAACTTGAGACAAGATCAACTCAAATAACTTAGTAAAATTGGCCATAAGAGCAATAGGTCTATAATTGCAAACATCCGCTTTATCACCGTTTTTAAAAACTGGAAATATTCGTGACGGTTTCTATATATCGGGAAAAGTTGTTTTTTTCAAAATTAGATTGATTATTTTGAATACTCTTCTAAACTTCAAAAAAATCTACAAATACATTGCACAAATGTATCATTTAAGAAAAAAGCCTTATGTATTTTAGATTACCCAGCCGATCTAAATAATTATCTGGATTTTACAGATAACCAATTTTTGACGTGAACCACCTTTCTAAAATAGGATTTTGTAAAGATCTTTTAGACCATAAAAACGTTTATTAGTATTGGAATCAAAAAGTACAAATTAAAAAAAGGTTTAATTCCTGACAATTGTATCTATTAAACATATAGTTCATGAACTTTTGTCGCTCTCTAACCTCTTTATTCTAAACTTTTACATATTTATTTACCTAATTTTCTTGGTAAAATTAAACAGATTAATTGTACACAGAGTCGTTAAAACGGCGATAAAATGATTCACTGCATGGCATCGATTGCACGTGTACCTAATGCGTGCAGTTCAATCACATGCCTGCATTTTTCGATACCTCGTTCGTTACCGTGCTTGATGGAACTGCAAATCAATAATACGATTATTTTGCGAAGTTTTTCAATTACAACGTGGATGTGCTCTTTTCAAAATCCGTCGATGAGTTAGAATCGGGATTCGTTTTCAATTAATTATGAAATTAACTGATGCGGGTTAAAGTTAAACTGTCTCCAGTACAATTTCAAAATGAGTTATTCACACAATATTTCCAAGACGTTTGCGGTATTACACTAGTCATTGGTAAATGAATCAGAATTAACGTCATTCAAATCTTAGCAAGCTTGTGGTTTCCTTTCGACTGTTAGTATATATGTTGAATGGCGACTACCGTAGGGTTCTACTGCCGTCTACCTGTTTCCAGTTATATCATTAGCCAGTCTTCTAATAAAAACCGCCCTTTTTTTAATATCCAAACCTTATGAAAGTATAAAATGCCAAAGTCTTGATAATAATGTCAAAGTATTGAGAACATCGGGAACAATAATTAATTGATCCATCTCTAAGCAAAATGTAATTTAATGAAAACAATTCTGTGAAAGAAAACACCCAAAGTCCAATTCCACTTCTTTAATGTTAAAATTTGCATATTGTGATTTAAAAGCTGGAAAATGATTAAAACAACTAAATAATGGTATCTGCAAATGAACCTTCTTTGATAATCATGTTCAAAGCAATAACTAATAGAAGCTTTTAAACCGAAATAATTTGCGAAGAAATGCAAAATCAGCAACATGGCAAGGACCGCAAATTTAAATTAATACGTTTTACCCCACATCATTGAAAGTTTAAATTAAATTCAAATACGCACAAGAGCAAAACATACAAAGGAGAAGATAATGCGACCTATATCCGAATCTATTTGTGTTTTGTTATAGTTATGCGAAAATACACTCCTAATCATAATATTGTCAAGGTTCTTGGATACAAAGGCAATATATTGAAAAATATTTTTTGCGCCCACTGAGATTCGAACCGGGTTTATGCCTTGACGAACTACCTCTGCTCCATAAGAGACCTGTCTCAAATTTCGGTGGGAGCGTATTATTAATGATAATTTATACGTACAAAACTAGTACCACTCCATCTAACAACAAATGCTAGGAATGCCACACTAGCATTACATAGCGTGGTATTAGCTTTGTAGGTATAAATTTTGTCTTTCCAATACACTCTCTGCGAGGCTAGCCTGAAAATAGTAATTCGCGGCCTTTAAAATGAACACCGTCACCAACGCGTCATTTGATAACAGTTATTGCCATAGTTCTTTTTAAACTTAAGAATAACTAAACCTTTTCAAAATATCGGTCACTACCAGAGCATTTATGCTTCCTTGTTCGGTTTTAAATAGGAAGCCTGTAAGGTGCATGCTGATAATGCGCTTGGGAGAAGTATGTACCATGCGTTTGCCCCTTAATCTTTTTCGTAGCTTCTGCTTAGGTTTTACTGCTGATATACTTCATATTATCTCATAAAACATACTACATCCACCTTTACATAAGGTCAATAGCAGTGGCTTGTTACTTTTGTATAATTGTTTTGTATATGCCGAAATGTATACCCAAAAGGCTATCACGACACTCATAGAGCACTTTCTGCTTGTCTTCTCTAGGAATCACTACCTTCCAGTCACTCAATAGTCGAGTAAAGTTACCCACGACATATCTAAAGAGTTGTCATTCTACAGTTCATTACTTTGTTTATTTTAAGAGCTGAGATTGCACAGACTGCATCATCTTTAAATACCGCTTATTTCTATTCAAGTTGGAGTCCAGTAATTAATCTACGCTTACAGAGCTCAACTTAAAAGGGACTATTCTAGAATGTGTATTGGAAACAGTATGGTCTTTTCGCTTCTAGTGCTTTCCTTCATAATCAGTACGTTGTAATAGCAGAGCTAATCTCCCAAATCTATCAATAGGATCTTTAAGTCCTTCCAGTCCAGTATGATGATAAATCTTACGGCCTCTAAATAATACAGCAGCTTTTGGACACTCCACACTGTGGCAGAATAATTTCTTTCGTCCTTATTCAACACACGAGATAGGTAACAAATACCATATTGCCGATTATCATGTATCTGTAACAGGACAGCTCCATTACATATTGCCGATGCCGATTAGGAGACTAAAATCTAGGTAATTCAGTATGTTTGCCCACAACCATGTCTCTTTATTACGGTTAAAAACATGCTCTCATTCAGTATTCAGTCATGTCCTTTTTTAAGTAACCAAGTAAGCGGTGTTATTCAGTCAAGAGAAATTCCGCACGAATCTTCTGTACCACGAAACCAGGATACAGTATGCAGTTTCAATATTCGACACATATCAGACACTGTCTTTACTAAGACCACATTCAAAATAAGTCGTGCGTTTACTAACCGAGAAACTCCCAGCACTTACATGTGCTTTTCAAAAGACGGAGTTGCAACAACAATATCATACTGATATACGGTTCAAAAAGCGGTTCAAACGCAGCATCTCCTAAGCGCTTTAAAGTACTAGGCGCGTTTGATATCCTAAATGGGAGGCGTGTAAACCTAAATAGTCCTCTTCGTGAGACTATAAAGGCAGTGTACTGTTTACTGCTTGCTTCGAGCTCGACCTGACGTTAGCCACCCTTTAGATCCACGGAAAAGAAGTAATTCGCCCCATCTAAGTTCGACAAAATAGCAGAAATTTAGTGTATACACGTAGGAATCCCGTTTCGTTACCTAATTTAATTTCCTGTAATCGACACAGAAGCGTTGAGAACTTTTTTTTTTGAACAAAGAAAACAGGTTCTGAAGGCCCCACTGCTCCTTCAGCAGTCATCTTATCTAAGCCTTGCTATCTCTGTGCTTTTTATTTGTAGAAGAAACCTGATAATGACGTTGATCTATTAGTGAGCTTTCCATGATTATGTTCTGTCCAACGAGTGACCTACATTCTAGTTTATTAAGTTAATATTTGACTAACTGCTACCGACAACACTTTTGCTGCTATTGTGGCTACAATAATTACCAAAAGACAAATGTATTTGTCTTCTATGTAGAAAATTTAAATCCATTATTCCAAAAGTGTAGACGAGATATGAAAGACAGCTTCGTAATCCTCTTGCACGGTAACGCTTGATCGCATAAAGTAATGTCAGTCAAAGGATTTTGCGAGAACAACTGCTGTGAAATTCTCCTACAACCCCGTGCAGCCCTGACATGAGTTCTCTAGATTTCGTTCCGTTCCTCCAATGGAAAGTTCGATTTATTGACTTGGAAGGATAAAAGCCCTGCATATGCATATGCGTTCCAACTGCTGAAACATCTTGACAAAAAATGGCGTAGTTAACGACCACATTACTACCGAAGCGATGGCAATGTGTTTCGGATATGCAAGGCGATTATATTGAACGACTATATTGCAAATTTTAAAAATACAGGTTTCATTTGTGAGCTGTGTTTTTGTGTGCATGAATTTTGACATGACCCTCGTATTTACTTTGATATAAGAACATCACCACTGCCAACTTGCTACAAGTTGTAAAGGGCTTACATCAGTGATTCCCAAAGTGTAGCTGTAGAGATCCAGGGGGCGGTAATGGCCACATATGCATTTGTGGGCGATAAATAACTAATTAACAAAAAAAGGAAACCGACTGCAAATAGTCAATCGCAATTGCGATGATTTAAAATTACTGCTGACCAAAATAGAGCCAGCTCTGAGTACAATAAATAGTTTCATAATTTCAAATTTACGCCTTTTTTTATTATATTTTACGAAAAAGGTAGAACTATTAATACATATATTTTTCTGTTTACCTGCTATTAAAAATTGAGAAAAAATAATTTCCAGGGGTCGCTGAGTAATATTTTTTCTGGAAAGGGGGCAGTAGGTCAAATAAGTTTGGGAACCACTGGCCTACATCTTTTGACTTCAATAACTATTAACTGTTTTCAGATTAAATCTAAACATGGAAACTTTCGAGTAAAAAACCGAACATTTCCAAGCAAATATTTACATTACTGTGCCCGTCATTAATTTTACAACTAATATCTATAAACCTTTACGTCAATAATAGGCGTTGCATACAATACAAGACCCTCGACTATAATTATCCGCGTTAATAAGCACGGGTACACATGTTACATCGTTACTGACATTTCAACAGTGTAAACAACATTCCAAACTATTTCCATTACATAATTGTTGCTTGAAGACACGATACAAATCCGCGACTGTAATTTCCACTAACAAGCATCCAATTTTACAAATCGCCGCGACGTTTTATCTGAATGAATGGTGGAGCAGTCTCGCGGCCTTGCGGGCGTATCATTGGCCTCAATACATTAAGGCATACGGTAAAAGTGACACCGTTTCGCCTCGCCAGAAATTTGATACAGATCAGGCGCCTTTTCGAAAAAATCGCACACGCATCGGACTGACGTACCTAACGGCAGGAAGATCGAAAGTAAAAGTTATAATTATTAGTCATTCGGGTTATTTATGGACGCGTTCAGGCAATAATTTTATAGGTAGGTGCGTTAGCACCTGTGGATTTGCGCATCGTATAGCCTTGGGTTGAATTTATTAATTTATAATAAAAAGGTTACCTAGATGTTGCTTTTTCAATTACAATCTGAAGGAAAAATAATTGGTTCGGACAATTTCATCAAATTTTTCATCAGTTTAAAGTAAACCGATTTACTTTATGGTGGAAAATAAAGAGCTGTCCGTATGCAGTTCTTCATTTTGTTTGTAGTTTTAGTTTTCAAAATAATAAAAAGTTCGTTTAGAAGAGACACGTGTTTATTCTAAGAATCAACTAAAAGTGATTTAGTAGCCTTTTTATTCTACTATCTAAATATATAAGATTATTTACACCGTATTTCCATGGGAGTAAAGCGATTATAGCAAAGTATTATTTGATTTATATAGCTTTAGTGATGGCGACTTTTCAGCTAATGTAGCAGATTTTCATCCGCTGCAGTAAGATTAGCACCAGCGTTTGCTAATAAGGTCCGCTATGACTGATGAAAGCAATTATAACTTATAAAATTGTTTGGTTGTACAAATAAAGAAAATATATTTTAGGCCCTGAAGAAGGAGCAAAACAGCTCCGGGGCAATTGAGTAAATGAGTGAAATAATTGTTTTATTTATTGGTGACCGAAACCCTAATTACATACATTCTACGGTGAAAGCAATGTCCAGTACAGTTGCTGATCTTGCAAATTTAAAAATTCTACGAGGAACAAAGCATCTTTTCAAACATGGTTAGAAATTCATAGGAATTGTACTTAACAACAATGCTGAAAATTTGGAGCATCTTAACTTTTGTAGCTTGCATTGTCACTACAGGTGCAGCTCCCAAATCGTCAATGTTAATAAAATTATTTGAAACAGTGTACAGTAGGGTTATCGGGAGAGCAAGCTTAATTCACTTAACTCTGGAGATTCGGGTTCGAGCGTCGACCACAGCGAGTTACTTACTTCCACATCCAACGGATGGGAAGTATTGTATCGCGAAAATAATTTTCTAAAATTTTTATTTGCTCATTCGCTTTAAAACGGTCGAAAACGTAAAAAAAAACCCAAATTTGAAAAAAAAATTTCTTGTCTGTGTGTCTGTGTCTGTGGTTTTGTTTGTGGACACGATATCTTTCGAAAGACTTAATATATGAACTTGAAATTTGGCAAGCGTACTCGTATAGATCTCAACTACCTAAAGCGACCTATTGTTTGTGGGGTAACTAGGGTATCGGGAAGGGGGCGAAATTGGGGGGTAACTATACCCTTTTTGCAAATTTTTATTTTCTCATTTTTTTTTCGTTTTAGTATGTGATTAGTAGTATAACTGTATTATTCGCCCTTGTAAATTATCGGTGCAGCAAATTGTTTAGACGATATTATCAAAAAAGCGTCACTTAAAGAAAAACTGTTTTTCCTAAATATCTCCGAATATATTTAATATATTCAAAAGATGAAAATACCATCAGATAGGAAATATAATTTCTCACAAAAGGTGTGATATATTTCCAAAAAACGTATTTTGGTCACTGCTCGTACGATTTTTTTTAAATTTTGATATTTTATAGTAAATAAAATTTCTGATCGGAAAGCACTCTTGTAATTGTTTTGTTAAGTTAATACTTTTTGAGTTACTTGGAAAAAACAGATTTTAAAAATGTATGTATTTTTGCTAATATCACGAGGACTGTTTGTCTCAGCAAAAATGTGTAGAGAGAAAGAATGCTCAAAACCTGATTAGGTACTAATCGCTAGTATAAGAAATAAAAACGTAAATGTCATTTTGACAATTGGATGTGGAAGTATTGATTCAATTTGCAGCGMTTTTTCATTTTGAGTAAAACCTGCTTTCCCACACTGAAAGAAATGTTATAAAATTTGTAACAAAAAATTGTAACCGGGACTAAATTTTTTGTAAATTTATCAAATCTCATTTTGGTCATAGGTATAAGTAACTAAAATATGCATGTAACTGTAGCTAATATTATTTGGCACTTTGTAATTTGTTTTACATGAAAATGTATTTACTTCTAAAGCTGACAATTTGTTAACAAGTGCTGAAACAGCAAAAAAACTTGCCAGTTCACCAAAGATTTTAGTAAACTGTGTCACATGACGCGGTGGACGACGCTATTTCCGCCACCAGTATATTCCCGTACTATTTTTCGGTCTAGCCCTGTGGTAAAGCGTTTTAGTAACAAGTTAACAAATGCTAATGGTGATTCTGTAGTGATAGTGTACCAGTGATAGAACGTGTTAAGCTGTATTAAAATAGTCTCAAAATGGATTTAGAAGATCTACTTAGTGAATGGGGCTTTCAAGAATATGTTGAAGAGACATTGCTACAAATGACGTTTCCTGAACGTAAATTAAAGAAAATTGTGTATTTAGTGGTATTCCTTATTTCCACATTGTTCGGAATTGGGTATTATCACTTTTTTTGAAAATTACGTAAAATGAATCTTGAAGTGCATATATATCGTGCGCCATGTTAAAAAAAAAACAAAAAAAAATATTTGTAGATAGAGAATTTCAGGTCTGAAATTCGAATCTTAGGAGTCGCCGCCAAAACAAAGACGAAGATATTGCCTTTATTTACCAAAAATATGAAACAGTTTGTTTCAGTGAACACTTCCAGGCATATGAGTTGAATAATAATGGATTGTATGATGAAGCTCATTCAATATTCTGACTTTGTAATAATGAACAGGCATCAGCTGATAACTCGGCTGATGGAAATACATAGTACGTTTCTTTACGGAATATTTTATAATTCGTTATGTTCTAAAATAAAATCTTTTCAATAAAACAATTTTTTATTTCAACGTTAGTGTTACCTATTGTAGATACAGATAACATGAAAACATTAAAGCCCAGTTCATAAACAGAATGTATTAAAAAATGCGAATGTAGTATATTTGGAGTTAGCGACTGGTAAATAGAAAATCTTACGAAAGCAATTAATCAAGCTTACAGAGAAACTCTGCTTAAACAATTTAACATCGTTGTTTGCATCTACCATTATAATCTGTTCAATTGTTTAGGAATTTGCCTATTGCATGTCGAACCAGATGTTTTCCTTTAGACATTTCACTAGTTTCTATAAATACCGAAATAAACTTAAAATATTGTAAACCAAGTTTTTACGTTTGTTAGATTTATTGTTTTCGTTAATTTTTTTTACCCCAGTGCGAATATTAATATTTGCTCGTATTGCAAATACATTGTTGTACACGCAACAAAAAAATTTGTTGATGGAACGCAGATGTTCTTTTGGGGATGGGCTATTGTCAGTATTGCCAGCAAATCAATTTGATTAACGTTAAAAAGCTCTTAGTCCATACAACAAACTGTTTTTGTGAATAAATTACAGCTTTACTTGGTTCAGCAAATCAATTATTAAATACTACTACTTAAGAAAATAAGAACCATTATCTAAATCAACAAAGACATTATTCAATTTTAATAAGTGCATTTATTTAAGGAAAAAATTAAATTTGCAGAAGCAGCGAATTTATTTCAAAATAAGAAAAGTGCTGAGCGGACAAATATATTGCCTAGCGCCATTTTTACCTATAATATTTCTTATATTAAATAAAATTTGTTGAAAAAACTAATACATTTCTTTCATTACCATAACCCTATACATTACATCATTATACAGGCGAAATAAAAAGTACTATAATATTTGATACAGTTCTCGGTGACATAATTGTGGTTACCTCCAACATAGATACTCTTTCATCTTGATCCTTTCTGAGAAAATTTTCATGATGTTCCTCCATCAGGATTTTTTTAAATTTCAGTCTATATACTTTCGCTTCGTTTCTAAAAAGCAATAAACTTGTAATATTTGTTGACATCTTAACTTTGGCCTTGTTTCTTCAAAACATGCTAATAAAACGCACGTACTGCACTTGTATCGTGATGTGCGTGTTCGCATCGTGTTCCTTGTCATAAAATAAATAAACAAACAAATCTTAAATGTAGAAAAATTAATAGTGTTTAGTAAACCATTCATTTTAGTTGGGTATTCGCCTACAAGGCTACTGGGTATAGTTTTTGTCAGCTAACAAATTGGCGGTGAAATACAAAATTTTTTATATTCGCTGTGTATTCCTTATAACAATTTTATTTTGAAACATGCTAGGGACTTTTACACAACATTTGGCAAAAAGACGTTAGTGTCGTTTAAAGAAGTCATCAGTTGGCTTAGGACGTTGACATAATATTTTAACGCCGGTGGCGTGCCCAGAAATTTTGGCTGGGGATTGACAACTACATGCCTACGAGAAGAGAGGGGAAGATTAAAACTACTATTTACTAAAACACAAAATTAAAACATATTTTTATCGATTTGTCGTTTAATATCTCAACTTATTTGTACTAACTGTAAAAATAAGGCTTAAAAGTCGTTTGTTTTAGTAAGTCCTGCCTGTCTTCATGGCTTTTGGACGTTAGAACCACCTCATTCCATGGACACTCCACTGCTTACCGCATGCTTCAAGAAAATATAAGTGGATGCAAGCACCCGCTAGAAATGCTAATTTATGTGAAAGAAAACACTTCGTATATGATCGAAACCGATCGCTGTCGTTTAGAAATAATCGTACTAAGCGAATACAGGCAACAATTTGAGGAAAAAAAATCCTGTCAATATAAAAATATTGAATCGCGGACTGGATTCGATGCGGAGCAACAGTATTTTCTTGCGGATTCACGTGAATTCATCCACTTTTACAACGAAAGATTGTTCGTTTGAAAGCTTACAGTCAATAATAGACATTCCGAATCCTTCTGTCCACGTAAAATGTTCGTAGTCGATGGAATTTGTCTGCGATAAACATATATTATTGACAGATTATGCTAATAGTAAGTAATAAATCGCATCCCTTCTTACCTTACCTCCACCGCAAAACTATACAAACCAAGCATTTTAAATCAGTACGAAAAAGAATGTGAGGCGGTATCTATTTTAAAATGTGTATGGTGTTCATTTCGTTTTTAAACTATACACCTTAAAAACATCATTGTTGAAATAGACACATACCATAAAATAACGGCGTCGCACGACTATCCAACCAAAAGGCCCTGTTTTACTTAGATTTATTTCAGTTTTGAAAAAAAATCCATTTCCAAAATAACTATTTTTACGTAATTACGCCAAATTTACTATTTAAAGTAGGTACATGATATGCATTTAAGACTAATTTTAATTCCCTTTCGCTATATTTTCAAAATGTGAAAATAGAGCTACAACCAGATGATACCATATTGGTTTACTACTACGACATATTGGTCGTCATTAGCATGGCGACACTGACGGTTCTATTATTCAAACACGATTGACTAATTGGTCGACCAAGCGGGAGAAAATAAGAAATATATGTCCTGCATTATGTGGGCAACCTCTCGGAATCTGAAATCGGTGTAAAAAAAACGATATTTTACAGTATAACTTTTTTTTAATAACGCAGGACTACTGAGATAGTCACTCTTAAACATGGGGGGAGACAAAAAACGTTTTTCAAAAATATCTCTTAGGCCGGTTGATATAATTTCATCAAAAAATTTAATGCAACACAAGATTTTACAATTTAAATGGGTTTATACAATTACCGATTCCGAAAATGAATTAATTTATTATCACAGTGAGTTAATGTGATATACTGTCTGATTCTGATAACTAATCCGAATATTAAAGTATTCCTTCAATGTTAAATGAATAAAAATATTTATGTGGTAATTAATTGCGTCTTAAACTAATGTAAATATATTGTACTACTAAGATCATCAAATGCATTGTAGAAGCGAAAATATACATTACAATTTTTTTATTGCTCTAATTTGCAGTTTTTCAAAGTTTATGCTAACTTACAAATTTCGACAGTGTCTCTGGACGGCCATAGTATTGGTAGTTATTTCTTGAACTTTTTTCAATTATTTAGTACTTACTTGTATAATATGCAAAATATGAAGAAAAGGTGATGGGTACAAATTTCTACAGGATACCCCTTCGTTCAAAACGATTGCAATCATATTAGTGTTTATTTTCTCCTAGCCCTGCGTTTCCTTTTCTTACTTGGCCCACAATGAGTTAGCACCGAGCCTGATAACCGCTACATGCAGCGAAAATAGTATATTTCACCAGTTTTTCAACAATAGTCTGTCGTAATCGTCACAATAAATTTACCCATATTCAGCATTTACTATGGTATTGTGTACTTTAAAATTAACCAAAGAATGCCATGATCGTTTTTGTGCTTTGATTACTTTTGCCCGCTTTTGACTTAACGGCAGCACTCAGAAATGCTCGCAGAAAATACAGAAAACCCCTGTTTTGAGTAGCCATATATGTGCTGCAATTTCTTTTGCTTTCAGCCGACCCTTTCGACCAAAACAATGCTATCTGGCATTGTCAGCATTACCGGCTATCCTTGAGGGAATCACCATTTCCCCTTATTGAAGGAACTTAGACCATAATGTTACACAGAATCAATATTTCGATATTTCAGCTTCGACATCATTTTATTACGCAAAATTCACAAGTAATTATTATTTAGATACTTAGCTAACTTGCTAATATTATGTTTCAACACCACGCCTACTACAAAGCTGTTAGGCCGTGAATATGTAATTGGAACATGTATAGACATATCTGAAACAGCTTCACCTTCTTGCTGATATATTCAGCTTTGTACAAATGCAAAAACTTGCTTCCTTGTAGTAAAGGCGGTAGTTATAAGCAATTAAGACATCTGTTGTCTAGTACTATTATTATTATATAGATTATCTATCAAGTAACTGAGAGTGATGTATGCAGGTGACACTTGACATGCAAGTAATGTAAGAGTTGCAATCTACTAATTAATAAATACATTAATGAAAGTGCTTGTTTAAATAAATATACAAGTACATAACAATATCTACAGTTGTGTACGTTCAAAATTTCAACCTTCACTTGTAAGAGTGTATTGACTTCATGCAATTTCCAAAGGATTTGCTATTATAAAATGTAAAKATTCCATCAATATTCCAAAAATAACATAGCCCTCCAATCAACTCCTCTGTCTCCACAGCTATTTATGTCTTTAATTATCAAATGACTGACACATCAAATTTACAGGTTATTTGGGGTCATCTATCCAGCTAATTACAATGTATTTGGGTTGATTTATCTGTAATAAAAAGTAAAAAAAAACATTCTTTCAAACTCTTGCTCTTAACAAACGTTTTGTACAGTACACTTCGATTTTGTCTGTTGCTACTTTAAAGTGCTTTCTTTAAATATGTCTTTGTACGTATGTTGTTGACACCTGAAACCTTCGGCATTACAAGACGCAATTGTTTTAAAGCACATAAATATCAAATAACACGTAACACGGGACCTTTGCGTGACGTTATATCTATTTGTACAGCTTTATGGCATGGTATTGCAGTTACGGTGTATACACAACGATTTAAAGTACCCATCAGCATAATTACTATACTAAAGGGACTTGGAATTTATTACCAGTGTTTTAAAAATAACTAGTTAAGTTAAAGAAAAATTAGTGTCTTTAGTTATTTTAGATTTTAATGACATGTACCTATGTACGTAATGGACTAGAAAATTTTGGTTCTATTAATATACGAAGTTATCGGTTGGTATTCCTTAAAATGTTCAAGTTATTTACATTTCGATGATTTGATGTATATGCCGAATCTAAGCTTTTTAGCGAAGAAAGCATTTAGTCATGTCAAAGAATCATGCTTTTAACAAAGATACTTATTTCACAAATTGTAATTTCTATCTTTTTATTTTTTGTGGCTGACTTTGTTATAATAATATTTACTTTGCCAAAATTAAGCCAACATTATTTTGTATTCTAACATTTGAACTTGGTTTCGATGCCTTTAAAGAAAGGAATATGCTAAATCGGTAAACTTAGAACATCAAGGACCCCATTGGGAAGTAGTTAATATCTATATATAAGTGGAAAATTTAGTTCTTGCCTTACAAGGAGAAAAAAAATAGGTAAAGTGAACTTATTTACATTATACCATTATAAATTCTAGTTAACTGCTTAATGTTCTTTTCTTTCATTTAATGCATTTGGTTCATTATTTGTGGCAATAATTTCAATAGTAAGTCGTGCTGTGAGTTTATTTTCTTGTCCCAGTATGTCTACATTGTCGTCATCAAAGTTGTGTCCTTCAGTTTGTACAAAACAGTGGCGTACTATTGATTTTCCATGTCTTGCCTAGCACTTATTTCACGAACACTTGAGTGTGGATTTTCTTCAACTCACTCTAGTACCAAAATTTCGTTATTTTTAGTAACCGCGGTGTAGGTTCGGAACAATTCCTTCTATTCGGAAGGAACAGGTATAGCGTACATTCTGGAAGCTAACAATGGATTTTGACCTCATTCTCCAAAAATAAAAATCATGTCAATAGTGGCGTCGCCAGGGGTGGGCCAGGCTGGGCACAGGCCCTCCCAGAAAAAGTCCAGGCCCACCCTGATGCCCACCCAAAAAAATCGACATTTGAAACTGCAATGTCATACATATAAAGATACAAAATGAATAGCAATAAAATATTATTTTTTGAGGTTCCTTCTAGTAGTTCTATTGTAGTGAGTAACCGTTAAGTACTGATTCGGGAGTGACGACAAAATTTTAAGATTTCTTAGGTAGAGTCCAAATAGAACTTTCTAGAGCATTCTTCAAAAATCACCAATAAGGTTATTTTAAGGACTAATAGATCGGTCAAGACAAACTTTCAGTACCTCTTTCTTTTCTTTCTTTTTTTCAATATTTTTTTCAATTCCGAATAATGGAACTTTCTAGAACAATCTAGAAAAATCACTTAGAGTAAATTGATTATTAAAATTATATTTTCAATACATTTTTTAGGAAAAATTATATTTTTATATCATTTTCGGTTTCCAAATGGAACTTTTGTAAAACACTTTTGAAAAATTACCAACAAGGTACTTTGGGTCGAGCTTTGGGTTCACAAAGTTAAAGAGGGGTATTCTATGTTTACAAACTAAATGTTTTCAAATCAAGTTAATGGTAATATAGAGATCAGCTGTTGAAATTCTACGGGATGACATCAAAAGAAAATAAAACTCAAGGACCTTGTATGGTACTATTGGTACTCGTGAGGAACTATACAGTCCTTAATAACTGGAATTTCCTTTTTTTTTGGGAGAATTTAGTTTTTCCAGGAAAAACTCCTGTACAGATTAACTTAAAAGGACAACTTTTATTTAAAGTACAAATCAAAAGCAAAGCACATATTTCTATACAAGAATTGCTCGTTTATAAAATATAATCATAGTCTTTTTATCAATGTTACGGGTACAGAACACAGAACACCCAAGTTCAATCGACAGAATAACCCTTGATAGAGTGTTGTTTAAGATGGCGTTGATAGTAGTCGATTTTCCGCGAATAAAAATTCATAACTCAGGTAGTAAAATTCATAGACGTCTTATATGAGGAGCTCCAAATCAAAACGCACTTTTCGACCAAAACTCAGTTTTTGAGTTATAGATAGCACTCGATACTTGAACATGATTGTAAGCAGATGGTACTTGTGTTTGAACTGAAAACGCTGTATTTCCTCTTTAAAAGTACACTCGTTGTAGGACATTCGAATCAAAACGAAGTCTTTGGAATAATTAATTTGTTTCAAAATGCAATATTTTACTTAAAAAAGATGGAATCTAATGTATTGATATCTGTAAGCAGTACGGGAAGCAGAAAGAGGATTAAAGGGGAAGCTAAAAGGTAAAAACAAATGGCTTTGAGGTAAAAGTAGTTATAAGTTAGATCAAAATTACAGTTCTTCTTTTTCGGTATTATAGATATTAAAACCAGTTTCCTGATTTAGTAAATCGGATGGTAAATATCTGAAGAACCGGACATCCGGTTATCGGAGTCCAATTTGGAGCTTTAATTCTGTGATTAGGAAGTTTCATTTATTAAATTTGAATCAAAACGCATTTTTAATTTTGATTTTTTCCACTTTTTGGATAMCCAACTTMTTCAATATTTCTAATTGTAACCTAAWCCTGACCAAAGTGGTTGCAATAACACTTGACTTGATCAAAAATTCTGTTTTAAAATAACATTTTCAAGCTAATGTAAAKATTTCTCATTTTTTGACTTTTTCATATTTTTCAAATACTGCMTTTTGATTTGGAGCTRCTCATATATTCTCTCTCTCCATTCTACAAAGAAAGKCGGAAACAGAGAATCACAATTCTTTCACATCTTACTGCTMGGTTATGAKATTTTACTTCGCGTAAAATCGTAGTGTGATTTTAAAATATCGATGCACAGCACTACCCATGCATTACCCACACTTAATAAATGGTGGACTGTATTTTTATATTATTTTATTGTAAAATTATTGTTAAATTTACTTAAGTCAATTCTCTTGTTTTTAAAATATATACAAAATTTTTCATTATAAATATCGCCCCACATAATATTTAAGCATTATTTTCAACAAAGAGATTATGGGCTTGGTACTCTTACTTTACAGATATATTTTTGGACAGCAATTGATTTGATATAATATATTTCGATTTTCGAGAATACAATTCACGATACCACATTACGCCCATTCGTTTTGTCCTTTTAAGTGATTCTGGTGAACACCGCAGTTGCTCTTGCTACCTCTCCAATATAGTGGATCACTTCAATTACATTGGCGCATTAAACGCTCTTTTTTTCAAAGGAATACTAGTATTGTGACTATTGTGAGTCCTCTCCAGAGTGCCCCTTCGGATTTTGGAGTGCCCACCCACATTTGGAAGTCTGGCGACGCCACTGCATGTCAATCAGCTCGTCATTCGTAAAAGACACAACAAAACGCAATCTAACTTGTCGCTCAATGACAGTTCCTAACAACCAACAGCCAAAAGCTATAATAACTTGATATCCCTTAAAGAAAAAGAACTTCCAGTTTTCGAAAGTTTCTCTAAAACCATAAGCAGAACGCCACGTAGCCACATCTTGAAAAAGAAACATGGAAACTTAGTGGTAAAATAGAACTTTTCTTCTACTAGTAAGCTGCGAAAACCGCACTGTCCTATATTTTAGAGGTCAGAAAATATTCGCGATTTTTTTAAGCAGCGCAACCGTCAATATTTTCACAAAATGACAGATAACGTCAAGATAGACCACCGATATTAATAAAGTGGCATTGGAATTCAATAAGGAATCCAAAAATACAATAATATACAGGGTGTTCTGGATAAGTTTGTACACTGCACACTGGGGTGAAGAAAACCTGTATTATAGCTCATTTTGACGTCTTTGTTTGGAAAAGAGGCTGTATAATTTTCCATCTATGTCTTACTGGAGTTAAAACTGAGCTTTTAGGAAAAGCTAAAATTATAGTGAATACAAACTTCAAAATTTCGTTAACTAAAGGATATCGAAAATGTTAATACAGAAGTTTGTTAAAACATCCTTAACTTGCTGTTTTATTTCTTTATTAGCAGCACTAAAATCCACCTACATTGCACAATTGCAGCGGTGGAAAATAATAAAACAAACACGCCATTGTTGACCCTGTAATTAGCTGCACAAGCATCCCAGCTATGCGCAAACAGGAAGGTGGAATACTCTAAACTTTACACAATCCATTAAAGGCTGAATTTAAATTATAACGCCAGAATTAACCTGACGATTGACGTCACTAGATAACAAAGCGCGCCGTGGATGAATAGCGCTCGGGACGAATATAAATCTGTGTGACCCGCTTATCTAAGGTGTTGATGATAAGGCTGCATTTAGGACTCGGACTGGTGGGCCAAAGACTGGAAAGAAAGTGGGTCCTCATTTGGGAAGAAGCATAACTGGATCACGTCAGAACAAAGTCAACATTTGCAAAAAGTGCTTTTTCAATTCAGTGTAGCGTCTTGTCGGTATGTGCACACAATTTAAACTAGACCTCTGAGATGCTAGTCTTTTCAATAATCGACTTTAGTTAGGTTTGTCTTTTTTATAGATGATTGCAAGAATAAATTTGATTTAGTTAGTTAGTTAGTTAGGTCTACCATACCAAGTTCATATGCCAATCATGTGCACTGCATAAGAAGACTAGATTCCATGAACACTCCAGAAAAAAGTTTACGTGCCGTGGTGTAAATATGTTTATCTGCTGTCGTTTTGAAAAACTTCTTCATCTTTAGAGAGTATACTCTCGTTTCCAAAGACTGTACCTGGTATGATTCTTACTAAACTTTCAGGTCAAGAATGTAATTAATCTGATAGATTATTATAGCGAATATGAGCCTAGGTGCCTTTATTTATGGAATATTTTTACCATAAAACAACCCAATGTAAGTACATTTCCATTATAATTTATTGTAAGTGAAAATTGATTGTTGTGTAAAATGTATAACCTTCAATCTATAAATTTTAATCTCGTTTCGATTTTCACCATAAATTTTCACTTTAAAGTTAATATGGTTCTAACTATGTAAATGTAATGTAGTTATTATATTAATGAATATAGATGATAATATATTTACTTTTTCATTTCATATTTATGCCTGTTAACCCATCAAAATATAATCTATGCTCATTAAAACTGTGTTCAGGCAATAATTATCTTTCACTGTTATTATATTATATAATGCGATTAGGTACTAAGATGTTTTCTCTTTAAAGATGAACTCAAAAATAAAGGGGGCAGTCAATTGTACGTGTAAATTAACGTACACGATTTGTATTATGTGAAAAAGATTTGTCCAAATTACAAATATGACTAAAACGTATTTTGGTAGCCCGTCATTCAACGCTTTCGTCGGTATATTGGCAAATATGCTAATTAACATAGAAATTGAAACATCCAGTAATAATTGCTCTACATAGTTGAATACATTTTAGTGTAGATACATGTTTAGTGAAGCAAAGCAAGCAATCCATTAAAGAAGAGATAAAAATTGCAAAATGATGATGAAAATGGAAACATATTTCTAAATTTATTAAACATGAACTTGAAAGATTATTTAAACCCTAGTATCAAAAAATTAACGGTGGAGAGATGCTGTGAGTGATCTTTCAAACCAAATTTTAGTGCATCTGACTAAGTTTTTCCTGCAAAAAAATACTATATAAAAGAGTAGAATGACAAATCTTTTCCTGCTATTTGGGCGTTAAGAATGGGTTGATTAATAAACAAATTTCTTTTTCTTATCTTTGTTACAAAAAAMCATTTAATGATTATTTATTTCTTTAGAAATAGTACTGCACTGCTGAGTGCTACCTAATTTTAAAATTGTCCCTTCTACTTGTGACTTAAATTAAATAGTTTAGCTATCAGAACACCGATGGCTTAGCAAATAAAAAAAAACAACGAATTTGTTGTCACATAACTTAAGAGGGATTACAACAGACATGAGTGACATGTTCAATTATTAATCATGGTGGTAAGCGGTAAGAAATGGAGGTAGCATTGTTGTTCCTTGTCTATTGAGCAAAATTGCTTCTAAAAATTGTTACCCTAAATCTGGACTAGTAGACATCAGCGCTAATTTAATATGCTACCTGCATCTGAAGACAGCTGAAGCCAATTAAAATCAATTTTCAGTATGGTTAATTACTTGAAGGGTTTAGATGCATAACATATACTTTGAAAATTGCATTTGCCGTAATTACATTAAGAATAAACGTTATATTCAAAAAGGAAAAATTCCCGCGTTAAACAGCTCCTTGCGGTTTCGTAACCGGATGAAGTCATTAGTCGTATAATGTCTATTTCAACTATAGTGTTTAGAGGTTAAATATACATTATAACTAGTCGTTACAGATTCCAAAATCGAATCACCATCCAACACATTGTCACTGTGAAAGACACAGTGTGATCCTATGCAATATGTTAAATAAAAATGAGAGATTACAGAAGTTATGTCCAACGAGGTAAAAAACAACAGGAGGTAGGAAAATAGGGAGTGGAAGTAATAAAATTTTTAGATCTGTGAAGGAATCCATATTGGGCTGCCACTACGAGTGTTGGAAAAAGTATACAGTTTAGACAATTTTTTTTGTAATTATGAATGTTTAAATAAAAGGTTTGAACTTGGTGTATATCACATTTGCCGCCACTATTCGTGCGTGTACTCGTAAAATATGGTTTCCTCGTGTGATTTTGAACAGGAAGTCGGCCATATGCAGAAGTCACTTAGTCATGATTTTCGTCTACTTGTAAACATGTCATTTGCTCCCTCCTATTGTCTTTTACGTCATTGGTCATATCTAATTAATTTTCGATATTGATTTCATGTATTTCATTTTAGACACTGAGTAATACGAAAATCCAATGTTTGCAAATATTATCTGTTAGGTGTATTTATACAGAATTTTAACACCATATGAGGATTTTCCATATTTCCTTTTACTAAATTATATCCCTTTTTTAAGAACTAACAAAGACAATTTGGTAATACTAATATTTAAAAAACTTGCACATTTAGCGTGTGGTTCTTAATATCGTGGTATTTTGATAGTATCTTCGTGGGTTATCACGTTGGTTGTCTTAAATACTGAGCGACCTCGAAAGGCCTAATTCAAATCCAGCTTTTGCTAACGAAATTTATATTTTACCCGACTATAATGGAAAAAAAAACACTTTTGGCTAACAATTTACGCTACATGTTTGCCCATTCCAGACCAGTAAAAAAATGAAAAAGCCTTGCACTAGCTGGATTTTGATAATTTGAGAATTAAAAATAGGTTTCGTTTGTCCAGCAAAATCAATTCGTCTAATTTATTGTAAATAAATTATCACGCGTGCATTAAATAAATAATTTACAACCGTTATGACGACAACTGAAGTTAATTTTGGAATAATTTTTAGCCAGTTCGTGCTACAGATGACGTCAAAAAGAACTGATGCGTCTTACAGACGAAGGAAAACAGCATTCTTTTTAACATGACGTTTACACATTCTGAAGTATATAATATACAGTAAGCATAAATGATTCGTTATTAGTATTAAGAAGTACCGTAATAGTGGTTATCGTTATCAAGTCCATTCGAATGTGATACGCATTTGTTTAGGTCCAATTCGTGTTCGACCAGTGTGGAACTACCGATATCGGATCTGGGAATCAGCAAAACTTTTACGGGTATTAACCCCTCGGTCAGCGTCTCTTTCATTCAGCGAACATCACGCGTGTCCCACTTATTAACGGGAAATTTTTCGCAATCATTCACCTGAGATTGAAGTTCGTTCACTCGAAAAAGCGCAAGCGACTTACCACTCCATGTATGCCTCATGAAAGCTGGCTGGCTACATCTGAAAGAAGAAAGCAACGTCTGAGATACTTACATTCTGAGACACGTAACAAGACAACCACACAGAACTGCGCCTTTAACGAAATGTGTCACTTCATTTATGGCGACGAGGTGGGCAAATAAAATAAATTCCGTTATCATTTTATATCTGTGTCTGTTTTTGAGGAGGAATTGCGGTTTCAGTGCGACATTACTCAAACCTGGATTGCTTTATTGCCCGCTTATCTGAGACGTTTAGTAAAAAGGTTGAAATATGCACGCATGAAAACGCAGTACGTACAAATTGTACACACTCTAAGGCATTTCTATTAGAATTATCGGTGAATAACTTTGTTGTTATCATACTTACTTTGCTTAAATTTATGTGGCTAATGGAAAAAATAATTGAATGTTTGCTTTAACTACGTAAGTGTAGTGGGTACAACTAACCAGTGGCGTGCCCATGGGGGAGGGTTCCGGGGTAGCACCCCCCCCCCCCCAAAGACCCATAAAGAAACATAAAAGTATGCAATTTTTTTTAATTTTTATTTTCAAGACAAATAACTAAGATACGTGTATTAAACATCAAAAATTGATTAAAAATGATTTTAATTACTAAGTGTTTATTTTTGTAGGGTTTAGAGATGTGTCAGTCCGTTCGGACCCGTTCGGCGGATGCGGATCCGAAGGTACATTGATTGGATCCGGATCCACTTCTCGAATCGGTCCGGCTCCGGATCCAGTTTTGTTCGTGGAAGCCACTGTCACTCACGGATACAAACGGAAACGGAGCTGTTTGCCTGCTGGTCCTGGCCGTCAATAGTGGAGCCACGCGTTCAGTCGTGAACCGTGTCCGCGATATCGGGATATGTTTCGTAATGGAACGACTGACTGAAACTTTCGACTTTTAGGGCGTTGCGATTCAGTTGCATGATTTATTGTATTTCCATATCTTTTTGCTTTTAAATACTATTCAAAATGCGATATTTATTAGTTTTTGACTAGTTTAAACTTATATTTTTCGAAGTGTTTAATTTTTAAATAAAAATGTAAACCTTGCGGTAACAACATGGTTGCTATCTAAATTATATAAAACAATTTACCTGAAAAGCTAATTTTTCAATCCCACCTGCAGGGAATAAGCCAATTAAAAAACAATAAATTGATGATTTCCTGATATATCTACTTAGATAAAACATTATGTACCTAATGGATACTGTCAAGATGTTTTCGGCCAATGATGTCTGAATAGTAACGTTTTTTTAAATATTTGTATATAATTGATTATAAAAAAAATATAAAGTTATTTTGAATTTTAATTAATTTCTGAGTTACGTAAACTGTCAATAAAGAAAATTGAGCATAATAAAGATATTAAAATACACAATACAAATAAGTAAATCATGAATCGGGATGCTTTAAAGTTGGGAATAATATTACTGCAAACGGGTCTAGGCCGATATTGAGCGCAGGACTATTTATTTAAGGTTGAACATTTAGTGGACCTTGATAAAAATTAGTGAAAATTAAATACCGGATTTAGTCGTAAACACTGTATATCTTTGGGTAAACTTTACCTATAATGTAGTGGCTGCTTTTGGCATGATCACAATTGATACGGAATTCCCAAGTTTTGGTGTATTTACAAATAATACATTTTGTTTCGAAGTCAGTAAACTATGAATGAATGATGAACTGCACAAAATAGTTTATTTCATTTTTATAGCTTGTACTGATAGAGTCATTACTTTTTTTTGTACAGGGATGGATACATTTACTTACCTAAGTACTATAGATACAATTTTTTGATAGTCTAATAGTGCAAAACCAAACAATCTGCAAAGAAATCTCGTTTGAAGCTGCTTTATTAAGATACTATTTTTCGTAATACCTAATTAAAAATATTTTAAATAACATGTATAACAATGAAGTTAAAACATTTTATTAATGACTCATTTTTATAGTAGGTAAGAAATAGAGACGAAATGTGATTATCAATACAATGCTGAATACTGAAGCCCAGCTAGATTTAGCCATTCGGTTCCACTGCACTGGTTCCGTTAGAGATTATCGCCGACCGTACATTACTAGTCCATTATAGTCGCCGCACATCGTTTCTGAATTATTTCGTTTCGGGTCCGTTGGAACGGGTCCGTCGGACCGGGTCCGCAAGTTGTTTGGCTCCGTTGGATGCGGGTCCACCTGCGGATCCGGACCGCCCAACTCTAGTAGGGTTAGGCCTCTAATTATATTAAATTAAACAACAAGTTTTGTAAGTAAGAATTTAGATGGCAATGCCATCTGTCAGCATTACACTGACATGATGACAAAGCCACCTAGCTGCCTTAACGGGTACTACTTCCTAAAGGAAGTGACAAATTGGCATGCAACTGCGTACTTCAATTTGACAGCAGGCCCCCACTGCACTTTTTGCTAGCGAGCAAGAACCGACATACATTAAAATGCATGTCTATGCAGTACTGTCTGCACCGCAACCAACTGCAGATAGATCTATTTCGCTATCATATTATCATTGCAGTGCAATTCTTCTTACTTACATCAAACCATTGCTTTGGTATATAGGCACAACCAGTTTTATGCCGTGCTGTCTGCACTAGACCTAAACTGCACTGATGAGCTATAATGATAGCGAAATAGATCTATCTGCAGTTGGTTGCAGTGCAGACAGCACAGCATAGACATGCATTTTAACAAGTTTTGTGTTTATATAACCTTTCGACCTTTAATTTAAGTCTTTTTCAAATATAATATTGCCGTCTCGCACATTTCTGGCCACGCCACTGCAACTGCAACACACCATTGTGCTAATATATTCTACTGTACAATTTACAACCTGAAGCTTTAAAAAGTCTTTGAGCACAAAAAACAAAAACTTCACATTGAGGTTAACTCATTACAAATAGCTCCGTTTTTCATTATGTTTCTTTGTACTGTTGATACATTTTTAAGTTAAACATCAAGCAGTAACTCTCATATCTTCAATTTTTCGAAATATGAAGTTTTGGCACCGACAACATTATCTTCAGGGACGAGACGTGGCATTTTTGACAATGCGACGTTGAAATTCTGAGCAACTGATACGCATCTTGGCACGCAGTTGTCTGTGTTTAACACAATCATAATGATCATGTGTACCTTAACTAAAAAACAAAATAGGATATGGAAGTGGGACTACAATCGTGAATGTTTCTTAACACGCACCCATAATAATTGTTCTATGTATTTGAATAAATTTTGGTGTAGATTTTCATTAATGAGTAGGTAAACCATTTAGGAACAGAAGAGAATCACACAGTAAGAATCGACAAAAATTAATAATTAGATTAACCTCCACTGTGCAGTGATTAACATTTTTGGTCATCGTCTCAATCAGATTACCCATTTCTTCCTGAGGTGTCTCATTCCGAGTTACTTGTGCATTATCAGGAAGTATCATTAAAGTCTGTGAAGGATAAAGTAAATTTTGCAAACTTCTACCTATACTATACTAGACGTGTTAAATGAGTGTAAGACTGAGAGATCTTGGTGGGCAAGGCAAAAAACTGACACTGTTTTGTTCAAAATAATTCATTCAAAGTAACTCTGGCTACATGTAATTATACATTGTCTTCTTAAAAAAGTTGATTGCGCTGGGTAAAAGGTGTAGTTCCACTACTTAATAAATATAATGCTGAAGAACAATAATCTTGCGCCTTATCACACTTGTTGGCTATGATGATAAAATGATTTTTTTAAGATCACGTCTACGAGTTCAACTACCACTAAATACACCATTTCCACCATTGGTCGTAACCTATTAGAGCGCAGGATTGGATGATGCCACTGTCAATCTTTCAAGCAAGCCATATTTGAATGTTTAAGATGCGAATCCAAACGATATAAAAAGAAAAAGTAAAAAAGACCATAGTCAATACAAAAGAATAGGTAGCGGGCATGATCAAACTACAGTAAAAATGTTAAAAAGTATGGATCGGGAAGGAATAGAAGTGCTAACAAACATATTTAGAATGGTATAGAATAAAGGAGCTGTACCACAGGACTGGCAAATGGGGTCATTGTTAAAATACATAAAAATGTAGGTACTTAAAAAGTGGGAACTGTACAGGAATTACACCGATAGGTGTAGTAGCAAAGATGTATAAAAGTCTCATGGAAGCAAGATTAAGAGAAAAGCTGGAACCAGTGGCGTGTCCAGAAACCTTGGCTGGGAAGACAACTACACGGAAGAAGAAAAGACTGGAAAGTTACTAGTCTGACGCTTCGATTACACCTGTAATCTTTCACAAAGACAAAGAACCTCAAAATTCGTCTAACACAAGATCAAACAAAATTTTGAAAGTAAATAAACAAATCAAAGGAAGCGAGACGTCACAGAAGCAACGTGCCAACCTGATAAAATATAAACCTGACGACGAAAAAGGAAGTATCTATCTACTAGATATACACAAACTACTTGAAAAAGGATAACTACAAAATAGCCTTCCAAATGTCACCTAACCCATAATTTCCACAATTCCTATTAAAATTATTAGTATTCCTACAAATTTCTATAGCTTTTTTATTAGTTATTTGTGATAATATTTTTCTCTTTGTAAAATTTTTGTTTTATCAAAGTCAATCATGTCTTTAGTCAAATATGAGTGTACAGCTACGAAAGATTTATCTATCTGTTGTAGCCTAGTAGCACGTAGGTATGTGTTCTTTCAAACGCGTACCTACTTTTCATTTAGTTTGACCTATGTAACACTTGCCGCAAGAACAAGTAATTTTGTAAACACCTTCACTCTCTAAATGTACTTTATCTTTAGTAGAACTTAAAATTTTACCTAAATTGTTATACGTACTATCAACAACTAGAATATCATGTTTTCTAAGCATCCTCTTTAATTTTTACGAAAGGACTTATACATACTGCAAACTCAACTTTAATTTACTTTGTCCTGGCAGAGAATTTACTTGATTTGGATGAGCACTTTTATTAAAAACTGACCAAATATTCTTATTGCTATAACCATTTCTCACTGGCGCTGATTTAAGATTATGTATTTCTTTTTGTAAAGAACTTTCGTCTGAGATCCTTTGTGCTCTAACAAATAACGTCCTCTTTTGAGAGGGAGGGTGGTGAGATGTGGCATGTAAATATCTGTCTGCATGTGTTGGTTTTCTGTAAACCTTGTGTCCTAATTGTCCAGTGTTTGTTCTGTAAATTTGGATATCCGATAAATTATTATAGACGCTGAAAGCATTTATCCTGGTGTGTTTAATATCTTAGTTATTCGTCCTAAAATTAAAAAACTAAAACGAAAAATTGCTTATTTTAATGATTCTTTATGGATCCTGCCATAAGTCTTGGGAAAAGCCGCATGACAATACATTTACGATTAAACAAGTGATCGAAAAGATAGGGAGAGAAAGAGGAATCCTCCCTAGAAATGTGATGTGGGAAAGTATTTAGGAAAGGGGTAGTAATAAAAAGCTAAAAACCACATAGTGACAATAGGAATTCTATACGTAACAAAAAAGAAGTAATATGGAATCAACGGATTTACAGGTTGTGGATGGATTAAGGCATGGGGGATTGAGCCCAACACTGTTAAAGCTAACAGAATGTTCATTTGCAGACGATCTAATAATCTGTGCAGACAATGAAGAGAAGTTAGAACAAAACATGGAGAATAAATGGACAAAACGTATTAAACGGAAAGCAGATAAAACACGTCGGAAGTATTAGATACGTGGTAGTTACAATATAAAGCAGTATAAAAATGGATGTCGGGCTTCCAGAATGCATTCTAATTTTTGGATTTTCAGATGCCCAATGCGATAATTTTGCTATAAATGTAATTAGTTATGAGTATTGGTTCATATGAGAAAATTATTTAGTGATAAAAAAGATCTGTTTTCCATTGCTTTTCCTCCAATAGTTGACCAAAATCCAACCTGCAGTTGTCATCACCTTTTTCAGTACTCGTATGTGCTTTGTATTAATATGAGCTGTTATAGTTTTAACATCATCTACATAGTATGTTTTTATATTTCACTTGACGTAAAAACGCTATCAGTAGGCAAAAACTACTTAATAATTCTCATAGTTGCAGTACAAGACAACACAGTGTATGGAAATTTGAAAAAGAAATTAAGAAAAATAATTGAAATTTGGTTTGAATGTATGGATGGCATTCCAAATAACTTTTTAAATGGAATTTAAACGTATCTTGAAAAATAAAGGTACTTTTTTGGTGGCAATTTTTTAATTTCGTTTATAAAATACTCTGTCTAATACCAAATCAGCTCATATTTTGAACATCTTAATCTTACAACAAACACGACAAGATCACCGAATGGCATTCCAAAACTCATTTTTTGTCCATTATACATCTTGTTACGTCTATCCACTGACACACTCAAGATCAAGCAATTTTTGTTTCTCAACGTTATATAAATCTACATTTCTTATGCTTAACCTTTAACCGTTCTTCTATAGTGCACGAAAAGAGCCTGCGAGGAACTTATTAGCCACAATAACAAAAAATGAGTAGAGCAGTATCGTAAAAATCCAGTTATTTAAGGTAAATTTGACTACTATAACCACGAGCTCTAATAAGTCACGATCCAAGCGTGCTCAAAAAAAACACCCAAAAAGTATTGACGTACTTGTCAATGACATGGAAAGTTTAGATCGAACATAAGTGCGCTTAAATCAGTATTGACCAATTTGTAGCCAAACAAGATGGTATAATTAGTATCCGGCATTAATTAACTTTGGATGTGAGGTGAATTTCAAAACTTCATTCGACCTTGACCTTCCATAATCTCAGTTTATTTAACCCATTGAATAAATTTTGACCAAAAAAATCTTCTACGTAAACACTTCGATTACGTTTCCAAGATTAATAACAACGACATATACATAAAAAATGAGAAGGTTAAAAAGTGAAACACGTTCGTGTCAAGTTCAAAACAGTGAAAGTTCATGGATCGTACAGGTTTAAAAAGATATAATAACGTGTTGCCCTTTTTGTTATCACAGTGGAAACTTTAATCGGCTGGAAAATAAATCTTCAAGCATACGAGATGCATGCATACAAACTAATTAAGCTTTTCTTCTCACCTTGAGATATGAAACATAAAGCAAAGATTTGTTACTGGCTTAAAATTATCCGTGTTTACATGGTGCCGCGTGTATTTTCACTGACACAGAGAATAACACGTACGCACAAGCCCACACGAACGTTAAGAGCATACTAATTGAATTGAATCCATAAGTCAGATTGGCCATGGAGTAACCACGCATGCGTTCCAGTTTAAATAAGCTACTTAAATTCTTTGGGAGCAGTAATCGGTGTCGATCGAAATCATTAAAAATATATTTAGTCTCTGATCTTACATTACCAAGTGATGGTCAGCGATTCAGAATTCAAATTTGCAGTTTCAAACGAATCAAACTGAACAAGATTACGAATGTATTTTTTTTCATTTTCTGCGTTAATTAATTTGATTTTCTTATCTTCTATAGTATACTTCTGCAGATGATTGATCAATGCCGATGTAGCATGTCAATTTTTTTTGTTGTCATTGTTAATAGGTATAAGCCCTAAATTGTTCACCAATTTCCGTGAGGTCAGCAATATTATACCCTGTGGTCACTAAAAGAAATCTACTAACATTTTCAAAATTAGTTTGCCCAATTTTCTGTCTAACTCTACATCCAAAAACAATAGTTTTTTATACAGTTACTAATATATCAATGCATAGCAAGTAGTAGCGCCGTCCTCAGTTAAAAAAAATCAGAAGCCAGACCAAATAGTACAAAAAGATGCTTGTACCGAATAAAATAAAAAGTATTCTATCATAAGTACCTGTCGAAATTCAAAACAGTTTGAACCGCATAACATAAGACCTGTAATCAGTATTATAGGTTTTTTAACTAGAAGGGTATATTGTACAGTGGCATCACGCTATTTTACGACGAAATACTTCAAGTGTATTAAAATGCGCGGGCCTCTAAATCCACCTAAAAATGTAGGTTTCTTTGAAAAATAATTCTTTATTTCTAAACGACATATGTAAATGCAGTGGTTGAATATTAATCAACCAGTGGATATAAACGACAAAAAGGTTTTTTGAATTCTGCAAAACAAAACACTTATTAATTATGTTAAAAAAGAGGTAGTAACCCAACATTAGAAGTATAATTAGGGAAATTATTTCCTTAGAATACAAAACTTACAATAAATGCCTACAAACATTATTGCTGAACAAATAATAAGAAATGTGAATAGCATCGATCCTTACTTTATCGATATAACTCACTCCACAATTATTGATCTTGATATTCTGACTTACTTTTCAAATAACCATACCAGTGTTCTTAACGAAAATATGCTAGTCAAGAGTCAAGTATACCCGCTGACATTGAACTACTGGTATAGATTGTATTGATTTGAATATGCTAAAGTTAAGTATTACTCAAATGTGGAGATTTCCCTTCTACAAATTATATATAATATACTAACAGCATTTCATAGGGTTAGCAGTTACCGTACGGTGGGTAGAACCACATCATTTGTTGTGTTTTGCTGCGGCTAGAACCATCCATTTTTAGAGAAAGACTATGCACCCAGCAGTCGATATCATTCGTTGTTTTTTTTTCGAAACAGTTATCCAGATGGAAAAGACTAATAAAATTACTTGAGTCCCACCCTTCTCATGCATATTACGCTTCTAGAAACAAGAGCTATCTATTATGGTAACATATAGGAAAGGATCCATAATTTCAGAGATCTGCAGCCCTTAAATGTAAGGGAAAATAATGCGAAGAAACCGCCCTCTTTGCTCTTACGTCTAGCGGTTATMGCACAACGCCTGCTTATTTCGAAAGACAAAAGACAATCACCGTATTAAGCAGCATAAGAGATTTGCAGAACTTTGTTTCTGTTTAACGGTCTCCGATCACTCCGTGCGTATTCGCCACATTAGGTAGCTGTTGGAGTTTGAACCCTCTTAGTGGACAACAATAGTGCAACTGATTTTCGACAACACATTTGAACACATCGAACATATTGAAGTAAATGACTACTTATTCCGTATTTTATGGGATGTAACAAACTAACGTTTATAGCAAGATTTTCTTAGCTTGTATTTTGTTACATAGAATTATTTCATTTTTGCATTGTTACAGAAAATGTATAAAACATTATCTTGGTAAATGTCGGGCTCAAAATATTTTTTGCTGCTTTGTTTTAAGTTAAAAGCAACATTCACATAAGTGCATATGATAAAAATCATGTAGGTACAACACCCAACATACTTCGTATTTTTATTTATTTTTAGAAAGTACAAAAGGTAACGTAAAATTGAGCAAAACTATTTAACAATTATTGATCTCTTCGATTCTGAACTTTTCCACCTCACATATAATAATTTGTGCAAAAAAAAGACTTTTCAAGATATCTCCTTACTCGTTGCTTTTACAGTAAAAGTGGCTATGTAGTAAGTTAAATTTTCTATAAAATTGGTTCTTATCATTTTTTTAACAAAACTAACCATCTTTCCGTACGAGAATTACAAAGTTAAGTAAGTAAGCAGCGAGTAAACCAATATAATTATTAATGTATTGAGCGTACCTCACGGATACAAAAGTTGGTTGTTGACCTTGCCGTCCCTACCACTACGACCTTCTGAACTTTCGAACCCCAATTGGAATATCAAATTGAAGTTATTAATGTCCTCTATCCAAAAAGTCAATCCCGCCTAGTAAAAAATTGCCGGAAACGCATGGTAGGGTAGGTAACTGAGATGCGCTCTCTTGGGCGATTTAGATACTACATTCATGTACTTTTGCGCTGAACGAATCCGCGCAGTAACTTCAGGATTTGGATACTACTTTTAATGTTCCGCGCGAAATAAGGCAACAAATCTACTACTCATGTTTGTTTTTTCGGAAAATAAACTGGGCCTGATTGCTCTGAAATGTGCAGCTACTCAGAGAAAACTTCGACGCTATGTATTTGTGAAAAAAGATGAGCAATTCAAAAATTTTCGGATCACATATTAATGTAACGCATTTGTATTATCTCTATCCAAAAAACAAGAATAGTAACCTGCCGTCACTGGCGAACCCAACATTCTTTCCGAATTTCATAAAGAAATGTTAGCTGAAATTCATCGTTCCCACCGAATCAACAGAGGCTTCGCGAAGTTGTGTATCAACAACTCGATTTTGAGTTTCAGTTTCTTTTTCTATCCATTTCTTACACGCTGCACCTTGATCCTGTTATAAAAATTTTCATTATCTGAACCGAATTGTGTTCAGAATCTGCAGACTCTGGCTCGAGTGGAGAGTTGGTATTTGGTAGTTGATGAGGAAAGGGGGGGGGGTACAAAATTGAACCATTAAGATTTTCTTTATTAAATTGAAAATTAAGAATTTAATCATATTCGATAATATGATGATGGTCATTGATTTCTCAAAAAATTCCGTATTTCACCCACTCGGAAGTATTCGCTACCCATTCTACATACATTATCTGCCGGGCCTATCTCTGTGCGTCAAAATTTTCTGAGTTTCACAGGCATTCAAACTGTTTTAAGCATCAAGCTACACTAAGTAGCTGTTCAACCAGTTCTCAATTTGAGAGCAACCGTGTCCAACATATTTTCAAAAAATAAAACTTGAACGCTAAATTTATATCGTTCCTGCCACCCTTTTTCGACAGATTCTCGCTAAGCAGGATTGAGTTTTCGGATAAAGAATATAAAAACTACCAACCGTTTCCGGTAAGTTTTCGCGAGGCATGATAACTTTTTGTAGCGAAAATAGTGTAATTTAATTTAGAACATAGTCATTTTTACTGTAAAAGCAACAAGTGAAAGTGAAAAATCTCTTTTTTTTATTTATTATAATATAGCTGCGACGGCGGCATAAGTACGAGGTGGCAAAATACAGAATTGGAAAAATATCAAAACTTCAGCAATTTTTTCCAGATAAACTGATGTAGTGACTTGCCTATAATGCAGTTTTTAATTTTGGTACTTGTTAATGTACCCATCAGCACCCACTAAATCGTTACAAGCATAGTCCTACAGGTAGAACACATAACCACGTTCAGCAATTTCAAAATCGTAGCGATGATAGTTTCAAACTATTTTAATCAGCACTCACCCGGCATAGGTATAAATTTCGGAAAGCTGAAGGAATTTCAAACCTTGGCATTTTTAAATGAATATAAGAGATAATAATAATAATAATTATAGTCTTTATTCCCGGTTACCCAATATACAGCAAAAAATAAGAATCTATAACGACAACAAAAAATAATGTAGAAAGCAATTCATTGACACTGCGACATACCGGCACCAGGGAAACGGTGGAGTTCAGTTACCAACCGGAAAGGCGGTGCCTGCTCTTCCACTCAACCGATTGTTAAACAAACCAAAATAATGCAAAAATAAAAGACCAAGAATCTGCATGTATATAATATAATAATAAATAAATATTAAATAGGCAGTAACAGCAAGAAAAGGTGACGAATTTTTAAATTAAGTCCTGGATGGACATCAAGTATTTTTTATAGGCAATTTTAAATAAATTAACTGATTTAGATTTAAGATTTGAAGGAACGGAATTGTATAACACAGAAAATTTTATATGAAAAAGAGCGTTTAAAAAACTGTTAAAATGTGCTGGGATTGTGAGAGTGTCCTTCCTACGAACATTAATGTTATGAACATCCGCTCGGAAAGTTATCTTGTTATATAGGTATGCAGGAGTTTTAGTACAGATTAGTTTGTGAAAAAACAGACAGAATTCAATTTTCTTCTTGCCTCCATATTTAACCACGGCACAGATCTAAGTTTGTGACTGATGTGTTCCCTCCTGCTAATTCCATATATTAAGCGCAGGCAAGCATTCTGCACTACTACTGTTCTAGATGACTCAAAGTCTAAGCATGGTCCATAAACCGCATCAGCACAATTAAACAAAGATAACACCAAAGCATCGCATAAATAAATTTTTTGTTTTATGTTCAAAAATACACGTATGTTGTATATCATTTTTAATGTAGAGAAAGCCTTACTAATGGAATTGTTTACATGCTGTTTAAAGCGAAGTTTATTGTCAAACCCAAGTTCTTCGAAGCTGTGACTAACTCTATAGGTCGGCTGTCAAACTGTTATCAAACAGTGACGCAAGAGCACAATATGCAGTAGGGTTAGTCGAAGTTCCGAACAGGATCGTTTTATATTTAGACGGATTTATATATAACGAATGATCCAGCGCAATATTAAATAATCTGTCCAGGTCGGCGACGTGTGGATATCGTTTTTGTCGAAATAAAACAAAACTTACGTATCACCGGCCTGATTAACGGCCGAAACTAGCACAGAAGTGTACAAAGTGAAGAGTAATGGACCTAAAATAGAACCCTGCGGCACTCCACACCGTACACGACACGGTTTCGACAATAACTCTCCAAACCTAACAATTTGCACTCGATCAGTAACCCCTGAACATCGCCAAGGCGCCCGGACCCACACCCACATGATGTAAAATAGCAAGCAACAAATCCGGGTTAATGGTATCGAACGCCCTAGTAAAGTCCAAGAGTACCATCAAACACATTGTTTTATTATCAAGGGCGGAAATGATGTTGTCAGTTATACTCAGTAAAGCAGTTTCACAGCTGTATCCCTTGCAAAAACCAGATTGCGTAGATGGTAACAACTTATAATTATTAACATGGGTAATTAGCTGTGATGCTATCACGTTTTCTAGTGCCTTAGACAGAACTGGTAAAATAATTATAGGCCTTATAGTCTAAGGGTTCTTAATTTTGGGGATTGGAATCACTACAGAGCTTTTCCAGCAATTGGGTACGATATTATGGCCAATCCAACTGTTTATGATGTGTACTAAGTACGGAGCAGTAATTGGTAGAGCAGCATAGTAACTGATATATCGTCCGAACCTGCAGCGTTTGATTTTATAGTTTTTAAAGCATAAGATATTTCAGTTTCTTTAGCGAATACAAACTCAAACTCATAATTTATCATCCTAGAGCTAAGGTATCTTTCAAGAAGCATATGATCAGGGCTGAAGTCCTTAAGAGGAAGATCTAGCAAAAATTTATTATAATGGTCCGGGTTATTCAAATTTTCCGGGATATTGAATGATTTAGAGCTACTAAAATTTACTCCCAGATTCTTCAATTCGGCAAACAATTTGGATCTACCTGTAGTCCTAACTCAATGCTGCAAATACGCTCTTTTTCCAGATTTATGGTTATCGCGGAGGCTCATCATGAACTTTAGGTTAATAGTTAGCCAGGGAGCATCAGGCATTGTATATTTACGTATTACAATAGGTGCATGAACATTAAACAATTCAACCAGTATGTTGTTAAGTAAAGTTATCTTATTGTTAATATTGGGCTCATCGTAAATCATGCTTAAGTGGCTGTTTTGTAAATCATCAAGGGAATCTTTCTCCGTAAAATGCTTAAAATTTCGATATTTCAGATATCTGGGACTGCTTGGAGCAGAAAGAATATCAAGATCACATAAAATGACGCTGAGGTCAAATATATAATGGTCTGATTTTACATTAACAGATCTAATAATATTTAAATCAGAATCAGATTCAAGTAGGCCGATCCATTACCTGATGTAAATCAAATGCTTGTAACATATCCAGGTATTTATGAACAACAGGAGAGCTCACATCTGCCACATCTATATTAATATCACCTATACAACAGAACACATCAGCAAGATGAAAAACAGAAGAGATAGTTTTCGGGTTAACCGGCCAACATATGATATGAAAACGTATTGCCAGCTATAACCGGGATTTGAACCCTTGACTTTTTCATTACTAGTCAAACGTACTAACCACTGCACTATCAAAGCCGTATACAAATTCGATACATGTATTCGTCATGTATATATACATCAAAGCTGCGCATTAGCAGTTGAATCGCTCGTCGCTCACTATTTTCGATCTTCAGAGCGGAATTCTCTGCGGTGGCCAGATTATAACGACCAGCAGCTAATTAGAACCCAAATATATATAGTATATGTAATCAAAGATGATTATCGTCTTAATGCTTGTTTTTGTGCCGTAATCAAATGCAGTAACGACCGAGTGCCGAAACTGCTACGTTACAAATGGGGTTTATAAAAAAACAATCAACAAATTTGCAAATGATCGCGAACTATCTAAATGCGACCTCCAATTACTACTGGACCTACCTTAACGATGGACAGGTGAAGTTCTAGTAGTAACATTCTATCAGCAAGAGCGGCACGCGCGGCGACCGGTCACTGCTATTGTCTATAACCAACTATATCTATCTATAACTATTCTAGGGGTGGTCGGTTTCGTCCACATATGGCCCTTTTTCCTGGGTTGGCAGACCAGAGCGACAAGAGGCGCAAAGATATATACAAAAAAAAACTATTCCTATTCACGAAGACGAAACATACCGCCCACCAAAATACGTATAAAGCGCTATTTTTAATCCTATTTAGGTCACTAATGAAAATCAATTAAACTATCAAATAAACATCTAAACACAAAACTAACTGTCATTTATAGGCAAAAGACACAATTTAGATACGGTCTTTGGCATGATCCATTTAATGTTCGTACCGTTGCAACGCGACAAATTCCATCAGATGCTCGATCGAACATATGATATGAAAAAGTATTGCTAACTTAAAACAGTATTTGAATTCAGGACCTTTTGATTACTAGTCAAACATGCTAACCACTGCACTATCATGCAGAGCCCATAACAGCATATGTACATCAAAGTTTACTAKGKCTACAAATATAATATATACAATTTTACTAAACAACGTTGGCATAAAATTGTGTGGTCGCTTGGTGATAAAATAAAACTAATCTTTTACCCTTAAGACAGTCACAGCCAACAAAACTACACTTTTAAGTAATACGTACTATTTAGGACGCTTTTTACTAAAAGCTCAATTATAATTATTTAAGATAAAATGCCCGATGCAATCAAGAAATATTCGCAAAACATTAAAACAATCGCTAATTGCTTACGTTGCTAAAATTCCAATTACCTCAAAATCTAAAGATCCCTGACGTGTAAGCAAGTTACCAGCAATTGCCTTAACGGACTCTATACAAAATAGTTTCACATTTTACGTACCTATCAGCCGGTCGCTCTAATCGTAGCAGCAGCATGAATTTTAATAAAGCTCTTGACGCTATTTACTACTACTTAATGGCAGCAAAACTAACGTTTACAGTGTCAACGCCTCTCTGCTAAAATGGTTTGGTAATTATTTCACATCAAGGTATCGGACTGAACAATTTGGAAATGACTGTTCTAGTATACTTGTATTGCGTAAAGGTGTGTCATGGTAAAGCATCTTGGGACCTCATTTTCTTGCAATTCATTCGCCTAAAATATTTGTAACTATCATATTTATACAGGCGACACTCATATGTTTGTCTCTCGCTGTTCATTTAATTCTAATGGATGTATTAGTAGACTATCAAAATTTGTGGACCTTATCTGATGGTGTCAAAATTAAAAATTAATTAATTATTAACTTAATAAGTCTATGGAAATTACGGTATATAGCAAAGACAATATACTGGATACTCGCTTTACAAAATTGTAACTCGAAAGTGTTCCACTTAATGTGCGCGCCAGAAAAAAGGTCGCACCTTAGGAATGTAACATCGTTCACAATTTGAAGGGAGCGAACCGCATTGATTGGATGAGTTAATGAATTTATTCGCCCCGCTATCCTGAAATTGCGACCATGAATAATGGCGGGCACGCCAGTGATTTAAATATCTCGTCTCCACTATATCTGCTTCCTCTCCTGGTGCTCACAATACCTACTTAACGAATTGCTGTTCATGGCATTCACAAAATCGCCAAGCAACAACTTTCCAAAACAAATTTAGATGTATTCGCGATTCCAACTAAGCAACACGCACACTGGTGATGTTATTGACAACTACTCTAAGTGAGCGTACAAAGCTTGACAGCACGCACATGGATGTTTTTGGTCGTGTTTTCCAGGTCTTGGAAATGTTTGTGCTGTGAAATATCTTGCACTCTTCATGAAGTTATAGTAAATTTCGTGAATCTTACTAATGCAATGAAGTTTCCTACAAAACATATAGTAAAAAGAGCTCTTTATATTGCAGAAGTAATTGTGAATAGTAATCGGGACTATTTAAAATAACTCATTGCAAAACAGCAAAGCAGGCGTAATGTGCTTGCAGTTCCCATCAAATCCTGCCTTGCAAGTGCATGTTACATGTTAAATAACTGTTATGTTGTATTGTCTTTAAGGTACCTGATTTTCTGAGAATTCGCTAACAGTGCCAATGTGTGCAAACATAATAACCAAACACTGTTACTTCAGTACCTATAATTTTTCTTTTTGTACCGCACTGATTAAATGATAGGCATTTAAAAGCGCTGCGCGATCGTAAAGTGGCGGTGCAAGCGTAAACATTATTAAATGTAAGTAAACACCTCCTGTTACCTTCTTTAAAACTTCTAGATGGATCTACGACAAATGAACGCGGACAGTTGGACGAACGTAATTTGGACGGAGCGATAATTAGAAATACCAGTATACGAGTAATATGATATGCATGCATTATAAAGAAAAAAGTTGGTGATATTGTAACATTTAATAAATTTCATAGAAAACATTGACAATAAAGATACAAGCTTAAGTATTAACAAAAAACATTGGCAACAAGAGTGCAGTAAAAACAAAAATTAAATTTGCATCCGGAYATTGAGAGCAATTCCTCCTAAATATTCCAACATCAGCAGCCACTGTTTTTAGTCTTTGATTAGTATCACGGTACWCTTTTTTCTGCTGTAGTCGATGTCCAGTGATTAATTGTTCAATTTTCAGTTTATTACAATTGTCTTTCTTCTAGAGAGGGCGGGTAAACTTCCATATAGATAGATGGACGGCGTTAAGTATAGACGAAAAACTGTTATGCCATCCTTCGATTGCGTTATTTGTGCGAAGTGTCTTCATTCATTAACTCGTAGACATTCCACAGATCAGTAGAATACAATGGAGGTCTTCGGCGCTGCTGTCTATCTGTACGAACTATCCAGGTATCCTCGGAGTAATCTATGGTAGCAACATTATCTTCATWTTCTGTGTAAAAATTACTGTCGAGCACTTGTTCTAATGCATTAATCACATCATTCGGTGGAATAAAAACTAAAGCCTGCAACAGACGCAAGTGTAGGGCAAATTCAGCATCTTCGCTGTATTTTCTTTGTAATCCTGCTTGCTGTATTTGTCTCCAAAGGCAGTGACTCAAGTGAAAAAAAAACATCCTTGTAATGTGGTTTCTGGACATTCTTCAGCGAAAGCATTTATTCCAGCTCTTTTGAAGTCCAGCATAACTGAAGTTTGCTGGAGCCCTGGTTTCAATGACTAACTTTCTGGATGTTTCGGGAAGAAGTGCGTATACAGTTGGTATCACATTGCTGTAGTGTGCCCCATGAATAGTGTACAACATGGCTGAACAATTTCGGGGATGAGCGAACGCACCATCGGCATACTAGTGCTGATAATATTCCATGAAATCCAAATTTCTTATGGTAGAAACAAAAGAATTCGGTCATTGTCAGGACCACTGCGAAATTGTAGACATTTTTTTGCCATCTATATTGATATATTCTTCACGAAGATCGAGTTCTGCAAGACTTCTGGGACGTGCGGGGACACTATGCGCTACGTCCCTCACGCACTGGACGATCTTTTCTAATGAACTGATAGCGGGCAGCTGAACTGAGACTGCCAACGACAAATTAGCAGATATTTCAGCCACATCCTGATTGATGCTTCCGTTTGTGTTGCAATTTCCTTTATGTTTCCGATGGCTTTCTTTGCTTCAACTTTTGCGGCAGACACGACATTTAAATGCGATGTACTGTGAACCACTTCCTCTCCCAAATTATGCACTCTTCCAGTACGATTTCGGCACATTTTCAGATTGTTTTGCTTCCAATAGTTTTTCCTTTATGCGAATTATTTCATTTTATAACAACATGGGGTTCCACCACTTACTTTTAACAAATTGCAGAACCATGTTAACACTTTAAATTTACAAACGTCTTAAGTTGAACTTAACTGGTTATAATTCTAAGAAGAATTGTCTAAAATAACTACCACAAACACTAAACAAAACTATGGTCAACTGTAATTATGAGAGGGGGTGATAAGAGAAAAATCATTACAGAAATGCATTCCGAGAAAAATTAATAGCAAGAAAATTACCGAAGTACATTTTATATATTGAGGGTGTTAAATGCCTTGTTGAGCGTATACGCGTTGGACCACGCATGCAGATATAATCCTTTGATTGCTAGACAGGAGAATTAGGCGGTCTAGTAGTAAGACTGGTCAAACATATCTCAGAACCTTGTCAAAGAGGGCGCCGAACTTTACTATCAATCTAAACCAGTAGGTGTGGGTATTTTTCTAGAATAAGACAGCCATAATTACTATACAAATGTATTTGACAGTATTTTGGATGCATATATATATTTTGGAACACTTATTTACGCAGTTAAGATCTGCTGGTGTCTAAAGATAAACCTGTGCGTTTTCAAATATAAATCTTTAATAAGTAGGAGTACTTGCTAAGGCCTGTCTTCCGAGAATTCTAATCCGATTTAACCCAAGATACTAGTAACTGAATTTCCCAAAATGATACAACTGACCGCATCGTCGCTTTATTAGTTGAATTAGTGTTGTAAGTATTAACTTTGAGATAATTTTACCTATTTCTCTATTTCATTTAAAAAAAAACGCGTCCATTTGTTGCACGCACCCAATTGGGTATTACCACTTTTTCTGAAAATTACGTAAAATGAATCTTGAAGTGCATATATATCGTACGCCATGTTAAAAAAACAAAAATTTCGAAATCTTAGGAGTCACCGCCAAAACGCTTCTATCCAAGGTTATTCAATTCGTGACGTCAAGTGTCATGTAAACATTACCGAGGAGCGTGCTGTTTAATGGTGTAGTATCATTCTTGTATTGGAAAAGCTTTTGTGTGGTGTTTATTGAAAGGACGGTGTAAGAGGTCCTACCAAAAAGTGATTTGTGTAGTTTTACAAGCATCTATTATGTATGGAAAACAATACAAGTCTTGTTTTGTACATGGTTATAAAAGTACTTCAGTCAGTACAGCTAACAATATTTGTGTAACCGTTCCTCGAGATTATCAACGTATGAAAAAGTTATTTAAGGTCCCTAGACGTGTTATGTCGAAATCGCAAAGTTTGTTTTTCTGTTGTGAAGATCATCTTAATTCTTACTGTAAGTTTTATTATTCTTTTTGGGGTTACCAAGTGTTTATCATTCAGTTTCCATTTTGTTATAGCTTGAAAAGGATATGATATTATATATTTATGCGCTTTAAGTTGATAGAGGGAAATGTTATAATAAAGAACGACGTTGTTTCGCATATATTCGCCTTCAGAAGTCATAACTCATAAGTATTTCACTTTTTCTTGGCGTGTTTTAATTCGCTTGTCACAAAATGAACGCAAACAACAAACTGATAAATTGACGGGCTGAAGCCGACGCATGACGCGGCCTTTTACAAGACACCTGACGTCACGGACAATATGTTCTCGTTTTGGCGGTCCCTTTAAATATTCACATTTTTAATATTAAAAATACATCTTACGATCCATTTTTTCGAATTTATAAGCTGTCACAGCTGTTTTGTGGATTAGATGCTACCTATTAATATGCAATATAATAAAATATAAATACATGGCAAATACCCAATTGGCCGCGTCTAGTTGTAATGCGTTCAGTTCAATTAGTCAAATTGATGCCACACCCTTCTAGACATCCGTAAAGCATTCAAATAATCTCATACATAGCTCATATTGAAATAGTATGCAACTTTAACTCATTAACTATCAGCTGAMCGGAAGCGGGACACTTAATTTGAATCGCTAATTGCTGGCTTTTATTTTTATGATTATTTTTTGCCATTTTAAAAACCACTAGACATTTCAGAGTTAGATCTACATAAACATGCCAGAATCTTTCGGAAAAATAGTAAATGTAAGTACAAATCTGCACATTTTCACAAATCAAGAACACATTTATCATTTATTACTCCTATTTTGAATCCAAAAGTCTTCATGTGGCTATGAAAATCATCACAAGCTTTGCGAAAATTATTATTTGCTTCGTTTTCTCCTTCATTTAGAATCAAGCTGCGTGAAACAGCAACACACTTATATTCCTACCTATAAAAATTTTTCACACGCGACAGTGCAAATCTCGTGCAGACATTCCAAATTAGGCTTACCCGCGTCTATCGCACTGTAACAAGGTCGTTACGTGATTGAACATGACGCTTATTTTTCTGGGACGCTATGTTTTCAACTAACAGTTGCTCTGATGTTTTACGATTTCGTCATTCATCTGAATGTAAACGGTTACATTCGAGTGAAAAAGCTATTTTAAAACTCGAAGAAAATGCAATCACCAAGTTTGTATGTCAGTATTCTTGTTTATTCCTTAACAAATGTATAAATATTATATTTAGAAAGTGTAGGTACTGAAACTGACCGCGCGTTTTATGACGTGAGTGGATGCAGATTTTTTTGGATTTATTAGATTGAAGTTTGCACTGACTATAAATGGACTTAATAACATCATTTAGTACAATAAAGTAACAATGCAAAATACGAACTTGATTTTGGCAGTAGAACTAGTGAACTAAATTGTGTTGTTTGCTTTCTTGTTATATCGACGTCATCTATGTATAGCATTATAGAAAGCTTTCTGTTACAGTCAAAATGTTTTGAAATAACCTGTGCTTAACAGTGATTATATGAAGTTATAAGAATTTCCTGATGCATTTCAATCTGCGTACGTTGGTTATATGTGTATATTACGTTTAAAATGCCGAAAAATAGGAAAGGTACGAGTTGGGTCCCACTAATCTCATGTGCACCTGCTAACTAGAAAAGGTCCCATGCGTGTTGGGTCCCACTGGTTATTGCCAATAAAGTAATTGCATTATTACTGAAAATATGATATTTCTCAAAATCTCCTGCTCCTGATATTCTGTCATTCATTGGTTATAAGTTTACAATCGCCCATTTATAAAATGTGGGTATACTGAGTGACCTGCCAGGACGGAAAATACCCTCTGGATTTAATAAACCTCCAGGAACTGTCGACAAGATCATATTAAATCGAATTATAGTTTTGAATAAACGAGTTGTTCTTGCTATCTTATTCCGCTATTGGAATATAAATTGACTTTTACATTGTTGAAAAKTTTTAGTGATTGGATTAGAATGGCAGTTAATATCTCAATAAACAACGTATTTTTGGCCATCTGTATTATATATTATTTGTAGATCAGTTACCATATATCTTTAGATTATAGTTTAAAAAAATCTTATGTTAGGGTTAGGAATTTACGTTGTTTGCGTGAAAATCATTTCATTTGATAAACTTGATATTTCGATTTATATACTGGAATGTTGTATTAAAACTCTGTATTTTTTTTATTTTTGAAATTTTGCTGTTGTTGGGTGAGGAACGTATAGGGAATAAACGCATATTTCCGTACTTACTTTGCTTTTGTTGTACTTGAGGAATCGTGCAGTTGGTTGCAGCTACTTTTCGACATTTCCCGTTACATTCTATGCGGTGCGAATAAGTTTTGGTGCTTGTTAGGATTCTTGTACCCCTTTAAAATTCACTTTTTTCTATAGTCGACGACGCGGACTGAGTTATCTTTGCTCCGTTTGTACACCCAATAGACTTGACTATACCGTAGAAAGGAACCCTTATTGTTATTTTATTAATTATTTTCTAGGCTTTCGCTTTCTTGCTTAAGTTGGCTTTCAAGATCTTTGACAAAACAAGAGCAGAAGTATTCTACTTATTTAAGTTTCCAGTTATCGTCTGGCTTCTGTTACCCTGTATATTTCCTTAAACGTTTTGATTAGTTTTTGTTTACCTTATTTTACAAAGGGCTCTTATATATACAGCATCCAAGTCAATAAATCATGAGCCCTCAATTTGTGGTTAGTATTTCGTATCAATACCGTACAGGATGGAAAAGAATGACTAATATTAGGTGACATAAAAGAGCTATGGATGGGGCATAATAGCACTTGACTTTATAAACGGAGAAAAATGTAGATTTCATAAAGCCATCATTAAAAGCATAACTTTCCTTTCTATATTTGCACACGGTCTTTCTTATTTGGAAGCATACGATGAATTCGTAATTAGTACATGACAATATAGAGAATCTCAAAAAATATTAGACTAATGTCGCAGGTAGATTTATTCAGTATCAAGCCTAAAATGAACTATTATGTACTCTCCAATGGTTTTAAATTGCCGAATAAGGCGCATTATTCTACTTTTACTTCAGATAACACAAAAACTGAGCAAAATGGAGTAGTTGCCTGTAAAAATATTATATTTTAAAGGACACACGAACATAAGGTGTAAAGTTGGAAATAAGAAACTGAAAGTTAAAACTCTTTTGCTTTTTATAAGAGGCAGTTTCAATGACTTGGTAGGAACAAGTTGTAGAAGTCCATTCAAAAGAATACAATGTTTATTTGTAGAATACCTACATGCCGTAGTTGTATGTTGTAACTAGATGGGTATCTCAGTAGTTACAAATTAAAATTATAATTACTGGAAAGTCAACAAAGTCAATTAAAAAATTAACACTATCCAATGAAACATGATGTCATTAGATTATATTACGGCAATCCTAAAAAACGTAAAGCTGCCATCAAAGTTTCAACATTAAGTAAAAATTTGAAGGATCACGTCTTTGAAGTAATATAAATGCTTGTTGTTGTAGTACTATACCTGCCTAAGTATATCGTAACCGAGGAAGAATGTTTTTTCTTTATTGTAGTAGTATAATAAACTACTCATACTCTTATGTACATATGTACTTACCTACTGCGTTTAATATGATAGACGTAGATAGTTTAAATCCTTAGTTTGCCAACTATCGGTGAATAAACCTGCTCACCTGAGAGGTTTATCTATCATCTATCTATCATTCCTTATGCAATTGTAACTTCTCGATGCAWCTTTTTGTAATGCGAAATTAATTCCTCGAAACTGTTAAAAAAAATTCTTTTTGCGTTGTTTTGGCTTGTTATAGGTACAGATATATAAACACTTGAAGGAATTAATAAATTCCTTAGTTTTTATCTTTTTTACAGCGAAGCGCTAGACAATTATACTTGCGTGAAKATTATGTTCAGCCTTGGTTAGTTTAATATTGTTTTTATTTCTTTTCGTAGAAAACAAAATGTTTACTTAAACGCAAATTCCAGAAAGTGAGAAAACTTGTAGAAATCCATATAGTCATTTGCGTTAGCTTTTTTTAATTCCGCATTTCTTGAATTCCAAGAAACACGAAGAACAATAATTACTTAGTTAGTTGATGTTTACCCAGTGCTAAGTAAAACACAACTAAGGTATACAAATGAAAGTTATCCAAAATTAAGTGTTTAATACAATAAAAATCTTTAAAATTATGCGGACTTCCGGTCACACCGAAAGTAGCAGCAACTTCGTTATTTTAAACGGAATGTAACATTTGCAGATATTAAGTTGATAAATCCGTTTTAATTTAAATACATTCATTATTATAACATACCCAAGGCCTTGCCTGGACCCAATAAAGTAAAAAAATATTGAATACTTTAATGCCTTATTTTTAACCATAAAGGTTTTCGGCCAAATTCAGATATCGCTTGAATTGTCAGATACACCGGTTTGATTATGGAATACAGCCAGGCCAGAAATGCATTTCGGCGTTCTGTGTTTAATAACCGTTGTTGAACACGTGTGACTCATGACGTCACAGATCCCATTGTTTAACTATCTTTTTTTAATCATTTTTAAACCTTAACTAAGCGATATAGAAAACTACATTTTGATCATCGTTTGGACAAGACCTATCCATCGAGCCCGATCCGTTGAAGAACTGCTACAAGGAGATAGCAATGATATTTTAAAGAGACAACAGCTGATAGAGCACGAGGAAGAGGTTGAAGAAGATCCCCCTAAGCTAGAAGAGATTTTAGAAGTGTTAAAGCAGTTGAAAAATAATAAAAACCCAGGTGTACATGTGATCAGAGCAGAAATGATAAAATGTACAGGATTAGAGGTCGCGGAAGCTTTGCAGGTATTAATGATAACTATATGGAAAAAAGCAACCAGTGGTCACAAGCAATTATTTGCCCATTATTTAAAAAAAGGGAATTAATATGCCATGTTTGTGGACTTTCGCCGGGCGTATGACACCATTAAGAGAGATAAACTCTATGTACTCGTAGAAATGAGAGAGTTAGGTATACACAGGTAGTTGATCAATCTGGTGAAAATGATATTAAAAAGTACTCAAAGCAAGGTAAGAGTGGCGGGAGGTGATTCGCGGGCTTTCTTAGTAGGGCATGGATTTAGGCAGGGTGATACGTTGTCACCAGTGCTGTTCAACATCGTCTTGGAAAAAGTGGTGCGGCAGGCACAAATAAACAAAAGTAGATTGCTATATCACAAAAGACACCATTGTATGGCATTTGCTGATGATGTCGAGCTTTTGTCAAAATCTGGGGAAGAACTAGCAAGAATAAGTAATTCATTGCAGAAGGAAGCGGAAAAAATGGGACTAGAAATCAACGAAAGTAAAACAAAGTTTATGGTATGGGGAAATCAACATCCAGAACATGCCCTACGAGTGGGTGGAAGAGATGGAAAAGAAATAGTTTTTCAAAACGCGCAGGAAACGATGTATCTTGGTACGCTTGTCACAAGTAACATGGGTATGATGTATGACGGAAAAAATAAGAGCAAGGATGATTAAAGGAACAAGGGCTATGTATGGCATAAAATAGTTAATTACAAGAAAGAAAATTTATATAAAAGCAAAACTACTGATGTATAATAATAAGGCCAACAGTCATCTACAGTAGTGAAGTGTGGACTTTAACTAAAATAGAAGAAAGAGAGCTTTTTGCGTGGAAACGAAAGATGATGAGGAAAATATTTCGCGGTAAAAAAGTAAAAGACACTTTACCAAGTGCGGTTCTACCAACGGTGATTAGAGCTCAAAGTGTGAGATGGATGGGGCATATACTAAGGATGGCTGACAATCGAATGCAAAAAAAAGTGTTGTACAGTATACTGGGAAGTACGATGAAGAGAGGAAGATCTGCAAGAAGGTGGCAAGAGGAAGTAGAAGCAGACTTGACAGAGGTGGATGTTGGATGGAGAGAAAAAGTGACTGATAGATAGATGTGGAGAACAATTGTTAAGGAAGTCATGGGCCAATAGGCCTGTTGAACTGATCCAAATATATAAGATAATAAATAAGACACCCCGAGAAATTCTTCGGTCGAAATAAAAATTGACCGTTACAAACGTGTACATGTATAATTTTATAAAGTGGTAAAACTTCTTATTTTTAACAGTTATGGAACCCTATTTTACTTCTTTATTAGTATAACATTGCTTCCTCTGCATTTATTTTACAGTGTGTGTGTGTGTGTGTGATTACAATCTACATTAACCCTGAAAACATCATTGTTAAAATAGACGCATACGTCAAATTAACGCAAGAGGATATATTTTACTCGAAAATGTCTCCGTTTTAAGAATAACGTTAATTTTTTACATAAATACCTCAGATTAACTGTTTAAAGTATGTATCTGATATGCATTTAAAGCTATGTTTACTAGTCCTTCCAGATAGTTTCAAAATATGAAAAACTACGACAATAGAATCTACGGCCAGATAAGGCCATATTGGTTTACCACTAGGACATATTGGTGGCCATCAGCATGGTGATGATTATTCAGACATGATTGACTGATTGGTCGACCAAATGGGAGAAAATAAGAAATACATGTATCATGTCAGCTGGAAGCTGCGCGAATTGGATGAAAACAGAACACGGCAAGAACGCAAGAACACAGTTATTTAGTTGTACCTAAATATCTATTAAAACTTAATGTGGATAGCGCGTTACTCGTCTTGCAAACAACAAGCAGTGCAGCCACCGTAAAAAAAGGTTTCATATCGGGGGATTCATTAAGATTGTAAGGTATCCGGGACTTGAATAACGTGATTTTGAGCAAGACGTAATACGTAATAAATTATTGTTAGAATTGGTAATTTTTAATGTAATACAAGATTTTACAATTTAAATAAACTTTTACGACATTAAAATACATGTCTATGCAATGCTGTCTGCACCGCAACCAACTGCAGATAGATCTATTTCGCTGTCATTACAGCTTATCAGTGTAGTTTAGTCTAATGCAGACAGCATGGCATAGAAGTGGTTTTGCCTATATACCAAAGGCTTGGTCACTTTATTTAGGAAGTAGTATCCATTAAGGCAGCTTTATTTTTCGGGTAACTTAATATGATCTAATATCCGAGTTTGATAATTAATCGCGATATTAAAGGACCTTTCGAATTTTAAATAAATAACAATATTTATGTGGTTATTAATTGCATCCTGGTCTAATATGAATATAGGTAATGTGATATTTAAGATCATCAAATACATTGTTGTACCTGATCGATGTTATATAAAAGCCAAAATATAAATACATCATTGATTTTTTTATTGTTGTAATTTGCAGTTTTTCAAAACTTAAATTCTACAGCATTACAAATTTTGACAATGTCTCTGAGCAGCATTGTAAGTCTTCATTTATTCCTTCTCGATGATAGGGTTATAGGGTAAATGGAAGACGTATTAATGCAAGTATTGCGTAACAGGCGAATATTGCTTGTATTTTTTTTGCCTTTATCTTTAGGAGTAAAAATTGTTTATTCTTACTTAGTACAATCCATTCCTAATACTTAAAAATGTGTGATTATATAATACCTCATGGACACAAGTATTTCTCAAATAGTCTTAAAAAAATTCATATAATATCCAGAATTGAAATAAAAAAAAGCAATAAAAATAGTATAAAAAATAACAGTCCATGGGTATGGGGTTTGTGCCCTTTAAAACTACAGTGAAATGTAGAAAACGAAGTACAATACTTCGTTGAATGCGATTCTTGCCTCAATGCATTTTATATTTAATATATTTTTCTTTATTCTTAATGTATAGCTACCTATTATGTTACCATGCATGCAGGTTTATTTATGTGTAGTTCATGTCTTCCTCAATAAAGTTTCCTATTTAATTATTTCGAAAACATTGATAAGTTAGAAGAGAAACATATTAGCACTATAGTTCTGTAAAGTTAGTCGGATTCCTATATAAAATATTAAAATTCAATAAGGAAGAGCAGCTTTTTGTTAACTCCTTAGTGCTGCTGGATAAAAGGTATTTCTTCAACCTCAGTTTTTTCAATTATTTAATACATACTCGCGAAATAAGCAAAACATGAAAAAAAGAAAAAGGTACAAATTTTTGCAGGATAACACCCTTCATTCAAAAGGGTGATAAAATCGAAAGTACAGAGTACAGCGGTTATTAAACAAGTGTATTAACTAAGGATAGATGCTTTTTATTTAGGTTTCATTGTTATTTTCCATTATTATTTATAATCCTTATTAAATAAAATCTTATGTTATACCTATTTTGGAAACGAACAGGACTATTTACCATATTATACATATTAATGTTTATGTCCTCCAAGTCTCGCGTTTCTTATTCGCACTTGGCCCATATTACTACTACTACTGAGTCACTTTCAAAATATATTCGTAGATTACTTCAAATTATGTTAATATCACGAAATTTGGCAACGCTGATATCAATTGACTGACAATAACACAATTCCAGAGATTCCATTGTTAATTCCGGAAGTCTCCGCTAAGTGGCGTGTCTCCAGTGTCGCCTTTTTAAAGAATTTTAATGAGTTAGGTAGTAAAGGAGTTATTTTACATATTTACAACTTAATTTAAACAGATCTTTAGTAGTAATCGCGAAACTTGTTTCGGTGTTTAATTTTTGGAGTGCCTTCAGTTGTTTCTACGGCCTTCTTGATGTGCCTTCGAGCAGGTTATGTTTGCCTGTGTTGACACTGTTTTTGGGTGTTTCCTTCGTTACATGAGGAAATAAAAGCATCCACGATGTTCTCGAAAAAGAAAAAGAAGCCTCAGATATCACCTCCCACAAATTTCGAGCACAGAGTGCACACGGGCTTCGACAAACGTGAAGGGAAATATGTGGGTCTTCCTCTCCAATGGGCCTCCATCGTTGGCAACAATCAAATACTCAAATCAACCAACAGACCCTTGCCATTAGTTGATCCTTCAGAAATCACTCCGACAGAGATATTAGATCTGAAAACAATAGTGCGGGGTGATCACAAATCGGAAAACAGGCTCAGCGCCAGCCAGAACAAACAAAATGCGACGAACGGAATCATGTTACCTAAAACCTCAAACGTTGCACGATCCAACTCCCTGCGCTCGTCTAGTCCGCCCCGATTACGCCGCGAACACCGAAACAACGCAAACGTACCGCCGTCCGTCCCAGAAGAACAAATCATGCAGTATCCATCGGTGAGAAGGGAGCCCGGAATGAGCAAACCGCAGGTCAGGGAGGCATCACCCGCAGAGGTTTCTCTCAGCAGCCGCGACATACCCAACCCCCATTTGAATGGGAACGTTCCCGAACCTTACACGAACTATCCTATCAGGGAGCATGTCCAGATATCTCCGGTGGGGTCGATGGCTTCCGCCGGGCCACCCATCGGGCTCACACACTCGCATGTTAGCCACGGGTCTCATCAGAGTCTGCAGCATGCTGGGTATCCTCCACGGCCCGATCAGAACCAGAATGTCAAGAACGGCACGCAAATTGCTAGTCACCCTGTTTCCGCTGCTCCTTCGGTTTCTTCGAATAAGCAGCATCATGAACAGAGACTCACTCACGAACAGGTTAGTTTTAACATCGGCGGTTTGTTTGTTTATTTCTGTTCCTTGTGGGTTGTTTAACTAGGCTTTTATTTGACAGTATGTGGTGTCATTTCAGTCATTATTTTTGTTTTTTTTTTTTAGCTTAGTTTAGTGAGTCAGCAGAAAACTAATCATTAATATTGTTGTTAATATCACGGTGATACAACTCCTATCTGAAATTTGTCCTCTCCAGTCAAATTTTATACACTAAAATTCATGGAGGTACTTAATTACATTAAAATACTTATGAAATTCCATGTAATTCCGTTAACTCCTTCGAATTCCTCGTAATTACATTAAAATTTCTATAAAAATTGGTGTAATCACAAAAAAATTAAATATACAACATAAACAGGCTAATATAATTAATCTGGAACAGAGAAAATACATGACATTTTTTATATGTGAATAAAAATAGGTAGAAGTTTAGTTTATATCGAGCATTTTCAAGTTTAGTTCTTGAGAGAGAATTATTCTTCACAGTATGACAATAAACAGGAAGATGTTTCAGTGTTCTGGAAAGTTTTATAATACTTTTGACAATATATTTACTTTTGGCGAAAACATCATTTTTTCAATATGTTTGAAAAAACTGTTATTTTCCAGCTTGTCTTGGTATTTTCTGGATTTATCATTGTTGATCTTGTGTTGTTTTATCTATTTTTTAAGTAATTCCTTACAGTACATTATAATGTCCTAATACCTAGTGTTTGAAATTTTTTACATATTTAGGTAAACAGGATCAAAATGTTCTCTAAATAGATAATGCCTTCTTCGGTAAGATCTTTTTAAATGATTATTGCAAGAAAATAATTAAATGTGCATAATAAAATATACAGTGTTTCATCAATATTGTGAAAAAATTTATAGTAAGATATTTATAGAAATAAAAACCCTTTAAAGAATAAGTTTCCCAAAACATTTTATCTGAGATAAAGGATGCCGAAATTAATAACAGAGGGCTGTATTCTCTTCTTTTTACTAAAGCTAATGTTAGCTTTTGTTTAGTCTCTTTTTTTTATTCAAGCTTTTTTCTGATCTTGCCTTGTTTTTAAAAAAAATATAGATAGCCGTTTCTCGGACTTCATTAGCAAGCTGAGCAGGGGTAGACTCTCAACAAACTAATGCCAGCATGTCACATGGTTCAATTTTATTGAAGAATTTAAAATAAACAGAGAGAAAATTTAACAAGTCTAAACACAATTACAGTACGACCAATGGTACGACACTGACTGAAGCGTTTTTCTCTTGCAAGCTTTGAATAGTAGTGTTTGACACAGAATGGTTTGTGCACAGGATCACATGATATGTTGACGTTACTTTGTTGGGAGTATAATTAAAGTTAGCACATGAAACTTAATGAAAAGCAGTAGAGTACATTTTTTTTTCTTTTTATTAGCTTATATACCCCTGGAACAGTTTACGTACAATTTAACATTAACAATTTCCAGTCAAGTTTAACAAGATTAAATTAATGTCAGTTTACGAGGCAGTGGTAACCTATCCCTAACAAAACAAGTTAATTCATTATAGTGAGGGAGTCGCAAAGTGTATTTCTAATTTTTTCACTATGTAGGAGGTCGAGTCATCAGAAAGGTTCATAAACGAGGCACTAAAAATCTGCATTACTTTAATTTATATTTTTAAAAGCCACTGGACTGGTTTCTCTTCTCTATTTTAAGCTAAAATAAATCCTGTTTTTAAAATATAAACCAATCACATACCTCAATTTAAGGTATTGTCATGGTTACTGGGTTAATTTTAGCTAAAGTCAACTTTAACGAAGAGAATAGGTACCGACCCATTGTCATCAACATCTGGAGTCCTCTAATGTAATTAATCGGTTGCCTCTCCTTTAGAAACATTTAAGTTTGTTGTGGTACTGTAATATATTTAATGACTGTATTGTAACCCCACTACCAGCACTCTCCAAATGTAATGTTTTATAATTCCATGTAACTCTCCATAATTACTCGTATTCCATGTAACTCATTAATTCCTGCCGCGTGTACACTAAAATTCTTCTGTAGCTTATTTATTATTAGTTTTAAAAAAAAGTACAAGAATTCTTATTTTGCAAAACGCTATAACATAGAAATATTTTTTAATTTTCAAATTTCTTGTTGAAATTGAAAGGCTTTCATAAGTATTTTCAGTGTTTTATATGAATATGAATATCTCGGAAAATACAAAAGATGGCGATACTTGATTGTCACTAGTCACCACTAATTTAAATGAAATGCTCAATATCTCTACCATTTTGTAAATCACCAGGCCCCAATCTATTGTGGAAAGGTGTACTAACGTTTCTTTGATGTACAAAGTTATTACTTTGAATGCTGGCTCCACATCATCCACTGTTAAATCTGAGCACCTGAGTCCATTTGTATTTGTACATTTGGTTTAAAAAATTCCGTACTTGTCTAGAGTAACGAAGTGGTGCAGCATTATGTTGCAGCCACAGCCTTCGTCAAATATTAGGAGGGACATCTTTGAGCAATTCCAACAACAAATTCTATGAAAACTTAAATGTGTGTCTTCATTAACACACTCATTGGAAAAGTAGGGCCCAATAACAATTTCAGACTTCGATAAGATAAACCATCTGTGTTGACTGTCGCGAATTCCAAATATTAGAATTTTGGAGAGAATAGAATGAAAATCATGTCTGTTAACAGAACCATGCTCAAAAATGTTGATCTCTTCTCATTTAGATATTTTTTAGACTTAAATTCCGGATGCTAACAAGTAATTCCCATCACTTTCAGTGATACAGTAGATCATACTCGTTTTGCTTCTTTCGTAAAATTCCTTTCATATTATGATAAAAACTTTTAAATATTGGAACCAAAAATTCATTTCTAAGTATGCAACAAAGAATCTCTAAATAAACAGTTGGTTAATTTGACAGTGGTGGGTATGAAGCTTGCTATGTGGTGCCATTATACTTATATTAAGTGGTCTTTTTGAGATAATTCCGTAGTAAATTTCTCATTTCTGGATGAACCTAATTTTTGTTATTTGGCAAAGTTTTATTTGAAGGACGATACCAGCTACAGATTATTCTGATGATCATTCTCAGTATTAAAGCGGTTTAAGTAAAATTGAGCTTAAATTAATATTTATGGATTCATAGGTTTTTCATACTTTGTTAGTTCTAAAATTTCCTTGGAAATATTTGATTCTAGGAATATTTTCTTTTTGATTGTGTTGAAAATGTAGAATATGCTTATAATCAACAGAACCCTTTGGTCATACATAATTATACTAGAACAGTAAATTTTGTTTAAGTAAACAATTCATCCAGTTCTTCTGAAATATTATTTTAACTGCTTACAGTTTCGAGCTGCTCTTCAAATGGTGGTATCCTCGAGGGACCCGCGTGAGAACCTCGAGCAATTCATCAAAATCGGAGAGGGTTCCACAGGCACGGTGTGCATAGCTAGAGACAGAAACACAGGTCGACAGGTAGCCGTCAAAAAGATGGACCTGCGGAAGCAACAGCGTCGCGAACTCCTCTTTAACGAAGTCGTGATTATGAGGGACTACCACCATCCCAACATTGTCGAAATGTTTGACAGCTACCTCGTCAATGACGAATTGTGGGTTGTAATGGAGTTCTTGGAAGGCGGCGCCCTCACGGACATAGTAACCCATTCCCGAATGGACGAGGAGCAAATCGCGACTGTCTGTAAGCAGTGTCTGAAGGCGTTGGCTTATTTGCACTCTCAGGGTGTCATACATCGAGACATCAAGTCCGATTCGATACTTTTGGCTCCAGATGGACGGGTGAAGCTTTCGGACTTCGGATTTTGCGCTCAAGTCTCTCKGGAACTCCCGAAAAGGAAATCTTTAGTCGGGACGCCATATTGGATGTCGCCMGAGGTGATCAGTCGACTTCCGTACGGACCGGAAGTGGACATATGGTCTCTGGGTATCATGGTGATCGAGATGGTGGACGGAGAGCCACCGTTCTTCAACGAACCGCCATTGCAGGCCATGAGGAGGATAAGGGAGATGCCCCCGCCCAAGTTCAAGAACAGTCACAAGGTTTCTCCAAGATTGCAGAGCTTCTTGGATCGCATGCTGGTAAGGGACCCTGCTCAACGGGCGACTGCCTCGGAACTTCTTGCTCATCCGTTCTTAAGGCAAGCTGGGCCCCCTGCGCTGCTCGTACCACTGATGAGGGGGGCAAAACATTCGCCTTACTAAGTACTTAATTTTGTTTTTTTATCTCTTTTTATTTATTTGATTTTTAACCTCGGCTCAGTATTAGAAGTAAAAAAGTGATTCTTTCATGAATTACTTGGTATCACGCTCGCATGATCACATATTAATTTTTGTTTTGTTTGTCAAAATTTACATCACGTTGATTGATATTTTATGTAATTGCAGCATATTCCATTGTCCAGAATTCTTCTTGTTGTACACCTTGGTATTTTAGGCTATATGCATGTAAAATCATTTAGCATACCACTGTTACTAGACTTAATTTGATTCTTGAGTATTTTAAAATTGCAGAGTACATATCCAGAAATGCTTGGTTTCCATTACACAAGGTGTTTGAAATGAGCAAGGACAAACTATTTTGTCAATTCCTTCAGAAACTGTATTTCATTTTCCATGATCGATGTATAGGTCATACGTATCTACAAATGAAACAGTTTGCCCTACCTAAAATGGAATTACCTGAGAAAACCAGTTAATTTGTAAAATTCTTAATTTACAATTGAAGTAGTAAGATAAAAATATTTTTTACATTGAGTAATATGGCAGTCAACAAAAAAAGGAGATGACTTGTTATTAAGATTTAAGAAAATAGTAGATCAAGACGTATTTATAACTAAGCAAGTTGCTTCTACCCTTACTAAGATTTTCATTACTTTTCCTCAGGAGTAATAACTGTTATTACGATCTATTTGTCTTTCATTAATGCTGGTAAAAAAAATTTGCCAATACCTCATGATTTCTTATTTTTTATTATAAATGCTTTGAATATACTATAAATGCAAACAAACTAATTAGCAGAGATATTTCACTACAAATACTTGTTGTCAGGCAGCAATTTTTCACACCAATGACAATGTTACTTTTAAAAACGGGGCAGTTTTATTAATTTTGCAAAACTCCTCTTCGCATTTTTCAAATCGTTGATATAAAAATCTATTTGAATAACCAACCTACAACTCCTATCATCTTTATAAAATTTTAGTTCATGAACAAATATAGTTTCCACAATTGCTGATTAATAAAAATTAGTGTTGATTTATAACATTACATGTGAAAGTTTTTTTTACAGTTATACAAAAAGACTGTATTGAGGTTCATCAGCAATTTTGTGTCGTGCACTTTTGAAACACCTTGTATGTATATCCTGACATCTGTATCAAGCTGATTTAATATCACGCCAGTCAATAATCTAGGCAAGTTATCATGTAGCTGTATCATTGTTGTAAATTCCAAAAAACCATCAGTATTAGAATTAAGCCGTCCATGTAGTGCCTTGAGCTTAAAATATTATACTGAGTCTCTTTATCATGTTAAATTTCTAGGCAAGGATAAAGTTATTATGCTCTCATATATTGTATAATTCACGTTATATGTTGTTTTTAGCACTGTAATTATGAATTATAAGGGACACATTATATTTTTTAAATTAATATGTGTTTTATTGACCTTTTCAAAAGGATTATGTAACTGACACCTTTTTTACATATGTTGATTTGATAGAAGCAAATAGTTACAGAATAATCACTAACACAGAAGCAATACTAAAAAAGAAAATTCCCACTAACATTTGCCCATCTTGTGCTGCATTGAAGTGTGCAAGAGACATTTTTCTTCTACTGACTAACAACAGTTTACATTTTGATCTTTCTCTGGCATATTTGTCATGAATTAATATTTTTCTACCTGTTTTTTTACTGTTTCTTTGACCATAGATCGATACTGATCACACTGAGCTACTTTAATTAACAAAAAATCTCTGGTGGTAATATTGATACACTCATAAGTTCGACTTAGGCATATCTATCTTAAAGATGTGGTACAGAATGTAGTTAACTATGAGCTGAAATCATTTGACAAAGATTAATCGTTCAAAGCAGGAATGCCGAACAAACAATTTGGAAGTGTCCCTGTTTTTGCTGACGACTTCAAGAGATTCTACGGATTACCGATACGTGGTGATAAACTCAAAAAAACGCTAAAAAGGTAAATGAAACTTGTGAAACGGTAATTAATTTTAAAAAATGGAGCACTTAACCTTATCCGGATTATAACTGTTCAGAGCATATTGAAAGTTTATATTACATATTCCTATGTCACGTCCTACTATTGCATGATCGTTATTGTGTTTCATTCTGAATAAGACTTGTACACTTGTAAGCTGCTGCCKTCTACCGGTGTCATTTGAAACCTTTATAGCCATCTTTCTAAAAGCGGGTCATTTTTATAGCATGACAGATTGCAAGTTCGTTATCCTTCACAGACCATTAAAGATATGATCTGTGTTATCCTTTTAAGTGGAGTTATTTGTAGTTCAAAGTAATTTAATTTCACTGGGTCAGTTGCTATTCTGGCAGCGTGAACTTGGCAAGCACATCGGAAGCACTAAAGTTTAAATATCTACAGTCTTTTAGTGCTTCGGCTATAATATTAACAGCACCAGCCGTTTCCTAAATATAAGCGACTTTCTAAATTACCTGCCAACTTCACGCTAGCAGGCACTTATTAAGCACCAACGTAAAACTGCTGTGTTGGTTAGTGCCTTGTTGGTGCTTTATGCTTTCCCTTTTGCCATATCAAAAGCACCAGCCGTTTTCAAAAAATAGGCATTTGCACTTAGTCTCTAACTTCACATTTATTAATGCACTTAAAGTATCATCGTTGAAACTGCTACTTTATTTAGTGCTTCACAACAACAGCATTGCAGTTTTATCTGCACCATCCGTTTTTGAAATATCAGCAACTTTCTAAATTTTGTCACAGGCAACTTCACACTGCAGCAGGAACGCATCAAGCAAACATTTATTGGTAATGTAGAGAACTACTAATGATTGTGGTTTTATTTTTTATTTATTAATGGGGTTAACATATTTCGAACAATTAGCCTGCTTATTAGACTACCTATTATAAGGATCCAAACACATTTTAGATCTTTTATATTTGAAGGAAGCCCACAATTACACCAAAAATAATATTTAATACAATAAGTTACAAACAGGTAATCGGTTTGGGTCTGTGAGACCAAAGCACCTTAGAATCCAATGTACAGGGTATCCCATTTTTGTTGTAATTGTAGGGTATCTCGGTAACTAATAAAGCCAGAACGTTGTGGTTTCGACATCACTGTATTATTTTTTTGTTGGGAGTTGTGCTGTACCATAGCCATTTTTGTATCGTCTTTTGTTTTAAAGCTACTTTTGAAAAATATAACTTTTCTTCATTTCTTAATATCTCGATTGCGTATGTAGATGTGAAAAAAGTGTAGAACATTTTTTGTAGATATTTTTATTTGGAATCCACTGATGTAGCCAGAATGTTTTTAGGGAGTCACATTTTGGAAGTATAACACAAACTTGCCTCTTTTTTTTTAACGGAAACCATAGTTGGCTTTGCTATGGTTGAAAAGACCTATTTATTATGATTAAAAAATGTTTAAATTGTTGGGTTTATTTTTACTAATTTTGGTATTATTCCAATTTTTTAAATAATTTATTGAGATTTTACATTTTTCGCCAAAATGGTCATAAATAATTGACGATTAACAATGCATAGATACTTATCTCCAGATAAACAATCATTTTCATTATTTACATGGGCTTCTAGATTACCGATTAAAAAAACTGCATGAGTGCTCTTAGGAGTCTTATGTATGTATTCAAATATGTACATATTATATTTAATGGTTTAAAGTTTTTCCCTAATTACCGCACATCAGTGATGCCTGATTAGGGAATTTATGGGGATTTTTTTTATAGAATAAAGAACAAGGTAATTTTTGGTTTATTATGGAGATTTATTACAAATAATATACCTATTCTACTCATAATATTAATACAAAATATAAATTTGTCACTTTTTTCTTTTAGTTGTAACCAATTTTGTTTTTTCATATACTGCGCCATCTATGTAACGTTAGTTGTACAACCAATATATGACAGCGCCGGCGCCGTGGTAATAACCAGTACTCGTTCCGCGTTATTCGAATTTTGTAACGGCTTTATTACTTCCTTAAAGCGGTTATCGGCTTATGGGTTACATTGAGTTTATCTACAAGAAGTAAAGTGACAGTAAACTAGTAAAATGCATGTCTATGCTGTGCTGTCTACACCTCAACCAACTGCAGATAGTACTATTTCGCTGTCATTACAGCTCATCAGTGCAGTTTAGGTCTAATGTAGACAACACGGCATAGAACTGGTTTTGCTTATATACCAAAGCAATGGTATGATGAAAGTAAGAATTTAGGATGGCAATGCCATCTGTCAGTATTACACTGACATGATGACAAAGCCACCTAGCTGCCTTAACGGGAACTACTTCCCGTTAAGGCAGCTAGGTGYCTTTGTCATCATGTCAGTGTAATACTGACAGATGGCATTGCCATCCTAAATTCTTACTTAGTAAACTAGTAAATTTAATACATAATTCAACATGAGTAGTTCAGAAAGTGAAAGTGTTTTTGAGATGGAAATGTAAGCAAATTTTATTTATTTTTTCTGTGTTAACACATAAAACAACTTTTTAGCCAAAATCCATCAACTTCAATGCCAAAAAAATAAAGCACGAGACAAAGGCACCGATTCAAAAAGGAAGGATGGATGCACATCCCAGTTTTAAAAGGTTGGTTAAAACATCAAGTAATGTTACATGTTTGTGCATTGCCTGTAATGCAACACTAAAATGTGGTAAATTGTTTCTAGAGAAGCAAGCAGCGACTCAAAAGCACCAGAAGAATGTAAAGAGAAACAAAAATATATGCTCTATGGATTCATATGTACAAGTAAGTACAGTCCACAAAAAGAAGATTTCATATGCTGAAATCAAGTTAACAATTTTTTTTGCATTATTGAGAGTCAGCAGTTTTGATCTGTTTAGGGTGGGGATGAAGAGGGATTCTATCAATTTTTCTGTAGATTGTTGACTCCTACATAAGTTATAAAAATTTGTCTAAATGAAAATTTTCGGAAGTTTTTTAATTTTAGCTTAAGTTGGCGTTGAAGTTAGTGATACTAATTATACAAAACAAAATTTAGTAGCGGTTTAATTTTGTAGCATACATAAATAAAGAAGAAAATTTTTTTTGTAAGTTGACCCCATTTGCTGTGATATCTTACAAAAAAAGAGGAAACTTTGAAAGAAACACATCAAGGTACTTCACGCATTCTTTATTAATAATACTCAGCAGAAGCACTGCTCAAATAAAAACCAGGCACATTTACAAATATACAAATATATTATTGCTGTCTACATAATAAAATGGCATTATAAAGCTATCTCACCTATGAACATTGAAGTTCATCGAATTATTCCACACACAGCTCTAAAAATTATAAAAAAATTGATATGTTGCATTCTTATGAACTGAGAACTCTGACTGATATTAAAATACCCAATTTTTTAATTTGTTAAAATGTGTGTAAGAAAAGGTCTTATACTCACCTTGAAAAGACTGACTTTCAACGGGTAACAATATTGCACAGCGGTCAGGATAACCACACAGTTAAAATAATCTTCCAAAAATTTAGTTTGCCCCTGTTATAGTGACTTTTTTCTTCGATGATCAAACAGTATTGATAATTTGAGAATTTTTTTTAATTTAAAAATTATTTTTTTGGACACTAAAGGTAGAATTAAACTGAAACAGGAAAAAAATCTGTAGTTCATATGTTCATTCAAAACACGCCTATTTTCTTCCATAAACCTTGCTAATACTAAATAAACAAAAAAATTGAGCAGGTCCATGTGTCGATTAAGTGCGGTATTCTTCTTAATTTATTTGCGTTTCTGCTTCATCAGCAAAAGCTGAAGTTAGCTAGGGTAATAAAATAGTAAAACAAAAAAAACTATGCACAAGCCATATCAAAATGTCACACGTCAGAATATACATAATTCTTTTTGTTGAGCATGCGTGGAATAATCAATAAAGTAGACTCTTAGCAGTACATATGTGAGTTTAATCGTTCACATTTTCAAGTCAACTTCTCTACAGCCTATAATGACAGTATTTATTATCTCGTATTATTACAGTCTGAGTTTTTGATTATTCTGATTGTATACCAATCAACTACAATTCATTAATATAAACTAACAACCCGCTAATACAGCAGCGAAAAACACACAAGTCGACGTTACTGATTAAAAAACAAAAGTAAATCTCACTGTATTGACATGTCCGTGGAATGTGATTGGCGCAACTGAAGGCACAGAGTGGGTTCATCAAAATCCACTCCAAAGTGCCCCGTTAAACTTGCATAAATTATATCATACAAAAATTAAGAAAATCCACGTGACCTGTATGCTGAGCTAAAAACAATTCTCGTACAGATCAGATGGATTCTAACTAGATTAACACAGAGTAGGACTCTCCTTCACATAGGTTCCACTTGTTCCGTTAGCTCTAGGATGGGGCTTTCACTCAGTGGCAACAGGGGGGGCCACGCATTAGTGGCAAATGGCGCTCCCTACATGCAAAACAATAATGTCTTTCGGTGTTTGTGTCAGACACGCACATGCATAACGAAAAGAAAAATGCCGTCTACGCTAAACTGTTTATTGATTAATAGCTGCACACAGGAATAAAGGAATACAAATACTATTAATAACAAAATAACACAGAAACAAAACAATTATTTGTACTACATAATAGGTTACGAATTTCACACTTATAAATATACTTTAATACTTGGTCTATGCGAATAACGCACTTGACAAAAGTAAGTGCTTCGACATAAGTTACAGAACTGAATCGAATCAATTCTCTTGATAAAATCATCAGGCTGCCTTATTTATGAATTGGCAAGGATAACTTGCAATTGTTTATGACAAATCATCATTTTCACACGTCAAATCAGCGTTCTTAGTGTGATGCAGTTTAAAAACAATATATTTCACAATTACAGGGATACCACCCTTGTATAAGCAGAATCCCTAACCAGCAATATTAAATAGTGGTGATTTAATTCACGACTCCAACTACCAAAGAGGACGCTGTCAAACGAGGATAACGAGTAATGCTTTTTAAACGTCGAAAGTGTTATGGCTTAGAGATGTAGTGTGAATTAACATAAGAACTAAGTGTTAGCTAGGGTATTCTAATGTAAAACGTCTACCTATACTCTATGTGTAAATACGAAACTTTTCTTCACACTACTTATAATGTTCTAATTTCGGCCATATATATTAATTAATTTAGCAATGAATATTTTCATACTTACAACACCTTGTGGCCAGCTGATATGTAAAGATGTTACGGAATTAGCAAATGCAAAACAATGTTGATGATCCATTTTAAAGAGACATTGGACGGCGTTACTAAATTGCAAGTTCACAATCTTTGCAAATTGGCCAAAATTTCTGCAGGTTGCCCAAAATTCCTGTTGTTCAGAAAAAATGCTAATTATACACCATAAAATACTGTCATAAACAAAGGTAAAGCAGCTTATAGTGTATAATCATAATACCTATGGCATTACCTGCAGGAATTTTGGTGAAGCTGCAGGAATTTTGGTGAACCTGCAAAAATTTTATTGCAACCGACCAACTCACTAATCTGCAAGCTAAGTAGAGCCGTCGATGGATCTACAGTAATGTCTGCTTATAACGAACCAGCATTTAGTGATCTTTCGCTTATAGCGAACCAGTCTCAATAAAATACCAATGAACGAACCTTAAACTTTTTGTATAGCTGCAAAAGTTTTTGATTACAACGAACATAAAACGAAATTGTATCAAGAAGGCAGGGGATTTCTCGAAATCTTCAGATGCAACATATCAAACCAAGCACGAGCGGTCATTGGGGACGCTGTGTGTGTTATCCTTATCAGGGTTGCCAATGTGCATTTAATACACAAAATGTATTTTACAAGAAGCTGTGTGCAAATGCGTGCAATTCAATGGTGAGAGTAAAAAAGCAAAAGCCTTATTAACAATCACTAATTTCTATATTTTTCACAAATAATTTTTCAACACTATGCACTATGCCATGCGCCTTGCTTGACATAATTTAAATTACACGTGTGAGAAGTAAGAACATAACTGCGTGCATCACCACTTAGAGCTCTATCATAGATGTTCTATGTGCTATGTCATAACTGATGGAATTTCAAAAAAAAAGTTATTCCAAGATTTAATAAAATATCTATACAGGAGGCATTCATTTTAGACTTGAACAAGCATTAGAACGTCATTTTATATCTATTTACCTACATCTAAATATGTGATGTAAAACAGTTATATAAAAAGCGTGAAGTCAATGGGCTAATAAAATAAATGCTCCAGCATATTGCGATTGTTAAATTTACCACTTCAGCTTCTCAGATAATAAAAAAATCGTAATAGGCAACGTTTCATAAGTAATTGGCATAACCTTATTTTCTTATGGGTGCACCATGTTCGCAGTTCAGCATTACTCGTTAAAGAAGTTCACAGATTATCCTGTAGTAGGGGTCACATTGATTTTTGGAGTCGTGAATTTCAACTTCTAAAATTCATTGCAAATGCAACTTTGGAAGTTTGGCAATGGAGGACAGATGACAGACAACTGCAAAGCAGAGAAACATAGGGGGGAGAACGCTGCTGGATCTGCCCGAATGCTAGTTAACAAGGGACGGCTGCCATATTGTTCACGAGAACATCTTACTTACTTTAAATAATGACATCCTGTGCAACAGTTCCACTTAAAAGTAGGGTACATGTTAACCAAACTGATGTAGCGGTGTTGAAATATTAAATTCAGTTTGACTTCTTCTTGTAACATAAATATTAATTAAATAGTGAAATTAATACGGAAAATGTCTGTCGTCAATTAACTGTCATCCGTTACACAGCACATAAACAAAGCTTGCACGACCGCTGCTGTCAGATGTTAAAATAGACACTAACTGTTGACGCAAGAGTGTCACATCGTTTACTGTGATTTTTTGTTTTGCATAGTTTTGACTTTGAAGTTCTTAATTCATATTTTTTAGTTATTTCCTTAGTATTCCTATGTTGATGTGATACTAAATAGTTTAGTTGCAAACTGAATTCAAGAAAAGTACTGATACTGGACAGCACTGTCAAATATTTGACGTTTCAATGGACAATATGGTGGCCATTATCGTGTCCCAGGTAAATCTGGATGCGCACTAGGCATGTTCTCCCCACTCTATTTCTTTGCTGAAAAGTGACCTATTATTTGGAGGTTAGCAACTCAAATTGTGGAGTTTCCTAAGTCTCAGTACATACAGCAAAATAACTTAATAAGCCTAATAGATGCAATTTTAGGAACGAAGTAAATGAGTTAAGTGTCTAAAACACGAAATAAAAACAAAGAAGCACTATCAACCTCAAAACAGCAGAGCACGCTACAAATGCTGTGGTACCTGGTTCCAAGCGGGTGCGGGCTGCCAAGGTGCAAGCGGTGGGACGCCGTCCGATATCTGACAGCTCTGCAGGCTGTTGGGGAGCGTGTTCCACGCCTCGCCGGAACCTTCGACGAGCGCCTGGAACGCCATCAAGTCTTTACTCTCACTTTCGTTTAAAGGCAACGGGGGCAGAACGGGCTGCTGCTGCGCTATTTTGTAACTCGCCTGGCGCAACATCTGCCTCCTGGCAAGAGAATGGGTGGTGTCAACGCTGGCGTTGGGCGACTGGTGCGACATCGCCGACTGTTTCTGCAGGATCTGGCGTTTTTGCTGGAGCAGTCGGTGTTGCATCGCCGTTTGCAGCTGAAGGGGCTCCGAACTCGTTCCGGTGTAGCTGAAATTGTCTGGGAGACTCACACGCTTGTTCCCGCGCGGCTGCAAATACTGGGTGTGCTGTTTCTGACGCTGGCAAACTTCTTCGGGGGGTTCCCGTGCCTGGTACTGCGACTGCAGCCTCTGCGCTTCCCTCTGAACCAAATGGAGCTCCAGCACACCTTTCGCCTTGCAGTTCTCGTTTAATTTCTGCGAGTTGAAGGCCACCACTCCGTTGGACGTGTTAACCACCTGTTGAGCCACTAAACCGTCGCTCGCTCTCCTCCCCTCCCGAAAATCCACTGGCGATCTGGTCAGTCCCCTCGCGCTCCTGTAGTTCGACATGTGCACCAACGGATTGTGTTTGTGCAAGGGCGATCTCGATGTCATCGAGTAGTTTGTCGATATGGCGCTCGAACTGGTCAATATCGGCTCCGGCAGGTTTCTGTCCGTGGACGTGCAGCTGGGTAAGCTGCTCGTGTGCTCGCTGGATTCCGAAAGGGGATATTCGAGACTCTCGAAATTACTATCACAACTTAGGTTCTGACTTAGACTCTTCGATGTGTTGAAGTTTGTGACGACGCCACTAGAGGAACTTGACGATGCATAACTTAACCTAGGGGTGTGGTCCTCCAAGTCGGTTTCTACACCCTCGTCAGTCGAACTTGAATACTGTGTGTGGATCTCGCCGCTACGGTAATTCCTGAAAGCAGAAGAATATACTGCTTTTAATTGTCCAATTGTCATGTTTTGACAATATAAAATATTTAAAAATGTTTTTTTTTTATGTTGCGTTTTTAATGAAGCCATTAAAATGTGCAATTTGCATTTTATCATAAAGCCATTTCGAAACAGAATTTTTTATTTTCTAATGTTGGTATCACTAAAAAACTTTGAGGGAATATTAAACAAAGTCTACCTCGTAACGTCACAACTGTCATGGATCTTGTCAAAATTGACGCTTAGCCCACTTGCATGGTAAGTTAAAATTCCCTAAATTCTAAAATCTATTAAACTTCTCACATTTCTTGAGTAGAAGACAGAAACCATACAAGATAGAAAAAATTGTATAAAAAAACCCGTTTCATAAGGCTTTTTGTCGCATTCATTCATTACGAAACTCGCTTTCGGCTCGTTTTGTAAACATTGGATGAGTGCAATAAAATGGCTCCTTATGATACTCGTTTCATTAATATACTGTAACATAAAAAAGTAGCAATTTTGTGGAATGTTTCCCACTGAAACACCTTACTCCTGAATAAACTCCTTGCTTGGTGCAGCTCTAATTTCAGTAATTGATTCTGGTTATATTTTGAGAAACCTTAGCTTCTTTAGGAAGCTTTTTCTAACTTACATTAATTACAATATTTATATTGTTTTTCAGCGAAAAACCACCTATAAATTCTAGATAATATGTGTGTTCTAATCTACCTGTGATGTAATAATTAAAAGTTCAACTTTAAAAATATTTGTCAAATGCTCTAAAATACAACTGTGACCTTTTTAATTATTTTTGTCTTTCAATTCTGGTCTAAAATGCCAAATACTGCAACAAAATTTCACACAAATGTCTGTTAAATGTATAGTAAACCTTTGCTTTACTTGAAATGCCTGATGTAACTGCAACAATACAGGTAGAAGAAACACAACACATTTGTGTACATGGAGGACCATTTTCGTTGATATTGCAGGGTACAGTCTAAACAGTAGGAAACTAATGTTTTGTTTTTTTTAAATGGTACCCCCTATATATTTTTATGTCATTAAATCTGTCCATTGCCTATCCAAAATAGCAAAGTCTATATGTTAGGATAACTTCTTTTTTGCATTGCATTAAATTGTATGCATTCCTTCCAGATGTATTATAGACCATATCAACATTTTCTATGTATATTATTTAAAATCTTTATTCCCTTTATCTTTTTCAATGTTATTGGAAAAGAAACAAAAATACATATTTGTTTTCGGGTTTTAATAATATATTTTGCTGTCGATTTTTTGAAAAGGTGACTTTGGATACTTTTCTCTACGGTGCTTATGTGCACATACTTTTGTTTCTTTCTCTAAAATAATGTTACGTTGGATAAGTAAAGACAAAATAAATTTAACAACTTAAAAATATACAGAGTGTTGTAATTGTAACTAATATCTCGGAAAATACTAATTTAGAAAATAATTAAACACCATTTAGTGCTACTCAAAAAATAGCAGTTGAAAAGTAATGAAGTAGTTTTTAATAAATTATGCATAGAAATCCATGCAAGGTATTTATTTATTTTTTTATGGTTAGACATAAGTTAAAAAAAATTTTGCACCTTATTTATGGTACATTATAATAATAAATTCAATTCAACACATATGTATGGAGAAAACTAATTTACTGTACCAGTAACTTAACAACTAATAGTTTGAAAATTACTATTTTAAATTTTAATAATATTTACTACTGTACACTCAGTTTTTTAGATATTATATGCATAGAATTTGTATATTTATTATATATACATGCTGAATTTAGTTTATTATTGCAATGTATCATAAAGTGTGTAATTATTCTATAACTTATGATCGTTCACAAAAAAAATACTGTCTGAACATATGTTACAAGTCAGAACAATCGACATACAAGTGTCAATAGAAATCATCCAAATTTAAAAAGTAAATCAAGTTATCCAAGATATGTTTGTAAATGCTTCTTAATGAATATGGTCCACCCTGTACACCTTGTATGAAGTATCAAATACTTTTAATATTTGCATTAGTTTCACAGTTAAGTATTAAAATAGTGTTCAGCCAGTACGAGGGTGAATGCTTTCAGCGTCCATAATATTAGAAGATAATACGTTTTCAGAAGATGGCTGTCACTATAAAACACTGACATTTTAGTTAATTTTGACATGGTGTCTTGATTTACGAAAGTATCTGAAACGATAGATATCATAAAATCCAAAAAAAAAGATTCCCTAGGTGACATGATAGCCAGATTATCTGAAAATTGTTTAAAACAACTTATTTCTTATGGAACTGTAATTTTTATGAACAAAAATCAGGTTGTGCAATGGGTTCACCTCTAAGTTCTATAGTGTTTATGGAAAATTTTGAAGAGGTAGCAGGTTTTCAGTTTAAGCCAAAGTGTTGGTATAGGTATGTAGATGATACTTTTGTTATTTGGCCCCACGGTATAGAAGAGTTCGGTAGGTTTCTAAATCATTTGAAGTTAAAATCCTGATATAAAATTTACAATCTTTGCTGATCGTTTACCAAAATTAGGTCAAAGAAGTAATTCAGCTGTAGTTAAATAATCTACATCAAGTTAAATAAACTACATCAGTGGGTCAGTACCCTACAACCATTTTGAAGATGTTCTGTTTAATTCAACTTACCCTGTACAAAATCGGCTCAACGATCCCTTGCTCTCATTATCCTGAGTGCCAAGCGCGCTCTGCATGTAGCTGTACATGTTTAAATGATTGACGAAATCTCTGATAGGTGGCACCTCCGAGGGAGCAGGTATGGCAGACATCTGCAGCGTAGACATGAGCTTGGTTGCTTCGCTGCACATGGAGAAGGAGGTAGTTGCGGCTTGGTTTAAAATTTTTAGGGCGTCTTCACTGTTGGTGGCTGCTAGGAGCTTGGCGGCGTCTATTCCGTGCGTCATCGGAGGGGAATCACAGGTTCGAGAATTGTTTATCTTGCTATTGCTTGCCGTCGGCGTTGCCGCTGAATGTAGGAGCCTCCTGCAATCTTCTGTCGTACTGGCCCTGCCGATTTTTCGCATCGCTTGCTCTGCTATGTTGGACGGCCTTCGCCTTTGGACTTCACGTACTCCCGCTTGGGTGTCTCCTCCGATCAGTTGATTTCGTAGCTTATCGAGAAGGAGGTAATATATGGCGGCGTGGTGATCGTAGCTTCCAGCTCTCACAGACTAAAAACAGGATTTTATGAAGAACGTAAGCCTTCGTGGCCAGAGTTAGATTGAAATCTTAGTATTTTTAGGTTAGACCACGTCTGTTTTCGGAAAAGGGTCGACGTTTTGCCCGCTCTTGTAAGGGGCATATAATCAGGACAGCAATATGGAATATGGCAGAACGCATACGATACAGAAAAAATACCATTGTACCTGGCGTTACGAGAGGGGTAGGGATGCTTGGACGACAGTGGAGGGAGACTGTGAATGTGGTGATACCTGTTGTGTGTTGGGATTCCAGATAGTGGAAAGGTGGTAACCATCTTCACGGTTCAGATTAGTTGGATGTTTGGAAGAAAATCAAACTAATTCACGAACCCCTAAACTATACATCCACTGCATTACGTCTTTATGTTAAAGGTGTCACAGACAGAATGGGTAAAATTCTTAAGAAACAACTCATCCGTACTATCTTCCAGCCCCCTTCGAAAATGTCACAGATTCTTTCATCTACGAAGGACAAAATAAATCCTCTTATCTTGTAGAGGTATTTATAGTATCCCTTGTTCGTGTGGTGCCGTATATGTATATCGGCGAAACGGGCAGATACATTAAAAGAAAGCTTAAGGCTTAATGAACACAATCCGATCCTGAAGATGCTTCTTACAAGAGCGGGCGAAAAGTGGTCCCTATTCCAAAAACAGACGCGGTCTAACTCATAAAGACCAAGATTTCAGAATTTCATAATAATTCTCATTATTCCTTACTTCTCTAGTTTTCGAACTGTCTATTCCCAGGCTTTGCATAAGCCTTAGAATTTGTTCATTGGGTTGAGTGTTGGAGAAGGACATTGTTGTTGGTATCACTGGAGGGATGTCCATCTGCATCCATCTGTGTCGTTTGATTTGAGCAACAGAGAACCGTTTGCTAGGTTCTAGGACAAGCATCTTCCGTATGAGCGATTCACAGTCTGCAAATCAAAATTAAAGATATACAAAGACTATTTACAGAAAACAGCACAAGCAAAAAACCTTTTATACCCAATACTATAGTCGATTTTATTAAATTAATGAAAAGTTCTCGGATCGATGTATCACAAAATTGCCACACCTGTCATAGACGAATGCCATCAAATTATGCTAGACATATATTTTTTGAGCAGAGATTTGTACTGTGTCATAGAAGCTGATAGTTGCCATTTTGAGAATTTAATGAAGTCTATGAAACATAATTTTTAAAATGAGATTAACAAATTGTATTAAAGATATTTTAAAGAATTTTACAATAGAATCCTGTCAAACATCTTTTTCTATTCAATAAAAATAGTGTCATGCTGCTCCTCTTTAGGGGTTAAAGTGAACAAAAATTGACTAGCCTGAAGAAGGCCCAATAAGAGTTTCGAAACGTCGCAAAATACATAATAAGTCATTCACTTATTAATGGATCCAGCTCCCGAAAAAATCAAAATAGAGAAATTAAATATMTTTGCTATTAGCGAATTTAGGCCTTGAAAAAATTAATACAGTTAACAAGCCATCGCAACTTCGCAACTGTAATTTAAAACAACGTCAGATATGTGTMGGAATACTMGGAATATATTTTTGCTTGTAGTCTAAAATAACTAAGCTAGAATTGCGACATTTTTGACGAGCTGGCAACATTTAGCATTCTACCAAGGTTCTAAACAATAGCCAACCAACAAGCAGCATGCGAGGGTTATTACGTCAGTTTACGCGGGCGTTTAGAATAATACGAACTTTGACAATATTTTAAAGATATAAGTCGACTAATTTGAATAAAAAGAAAAAATACGGATCAACTAATTTTCACTATAGTTTCAGAAAACGCAATAAACAATATTAACAGGTTCTATTGATAAGAATTATTGGTACAGTCAAGTCACATTCATACCAATATTTATATTAAATGCTTATTATACTATTTCATTTTGTTTAGATAATATACCTACATCACTATGTTATTTTCGGAATGTTTGCCTTCTTGTAATTATTTATTATTATTATTAGATTTTTTATATTGCATAAGAACAGATTTTAGTTCTATAACGGTTTGTTTATGTTTCCTTAAATCGATTTATATATTCGTAGAAAGAGAATAACTTACCTTTGTATGGGTAGTATTTGGATTGAAATACAAGTAATTACCACATAAGTAATTTTTGTAAAAGTCAAATTTCTATGATTTGATTAAGTACTGATTGTTCCAGTTGGCATTTGACATTCTGTGTTCCAGAATTCAAACAATAGAAATTATGAATCACAATCCATCGTTGATAATTATTATTCGAGTATAAGGACTTTACAACGTGGTAGAAAGTGCTTTATGATACATATGTGCGTACCTGTATATGATTAACTAAACATGGTCTTGGGCAAATATATCTAACCAAGTAAGAATGATTTAAATTATTTTACTACCTACTTACATTTAAAAGATAGTTTACAAATTTGAATGTTTCGTTTGAATAGGTATTACTTTTCTACTTCCAAATATGATCTACTAAAAAATTATATCATTATTTACCAAAATCCAGACTAATTATGTGTTAGAAAAAAGAATTTCTACTATGATTGTAACGAATTTTATGATTATTTAGCGCACTATTACAATTTATAAAAAGATATTTAAAAAAGCGAATTTATATATAGTTATTTAAATACTTATCAATTTATATTTTAGAAATCATGAAACGGTATATACATGACAATTGTTTGGTTCTATCTATCACGCTTTTAGATTTTGCAAATTCGATCATTTTAAGCCACGAGGATTTGTTTATTTATTTCAGGATAGTAAAATCTGACTGTACCAGCTTTCTAGGAAGTTTCTGGCAAGATGTTACTGCTTTTGCGACATTAGCGGGTGACGCTAGTCGGGTTATTTCTGAAATGAGATTTATGTTAGGAAAACCCTTAAATCTCGTTTTATCTCTGTGCCAATATAAATTCGTAATCATATTATAGAGTTTGGACCGTAATATCAGTATGCCGGTGTTATTTTCGGCCAGAAACTAATCATACGCAACGTCAACAACAACAAATACCTCTAAAAGTGGCGTTTGTCCGTTGACTGGCACGCTTTTGTCAGACGAGCGGGAATCTGCCGCTGTATACGAAATTAACTACACGCGTTTTACATGTTTAACAAATATTTGGCGAAGATATGAGGAAAATACATAAGGATTGACGTTTGGGCTTTTGTTTTCCTCGTGCGAACTCCCCGACCATGTTTGCGGTCTTGAATTACACCTTTTGACGCAGATATATTAATTTCTTGTAAATATTCAAGCTGAGTAAACCTGCTAGGCTAATTTAAAGCGCATGTGGACTATTTCTGGCATAAACACATAGATGCTAAAATTTTCGTTTTGAAACGGTAATCGGCGTTGAACGAACACATTAAGGGAGGTAAATGGCGTACATCCGTACATCCCTAAAAAAAAACACCCAGCTGGTACATGAAAGGTCACCAGATGAAATAAAAACAAAATCCATAAGGTCATTCAACCATGTAGGCAAATTTTCAGTCTTGCAATCCCGTTTAGGATGAAGATTTTCAGGTAGTTCGTTTACTAAACTGTACGTAAAGTTCTCGCTCATGTCATTATGAAACGTCCATATGATTGATGAAAACATTTATAGTTTTGTCCAACAAAAAGGAAATGTATATTTCTAGACTTTAATGATGCCTTGCCATATCACATTCAAATCGTGATAACTACTAGGGCTGAACGTTTAGAATCGAATATTTTTTTAAATCTATTCAAACCAGGTAGGCAAGAGCTGAAGAAGCTGTTTATTTATCTGAAAACACAAATAACTTATTTCAGAGCAAAAAGTTCTTCATTAATAMCAKTCTTGCATCATCCCACTTCTTCAACGTCTGTGGCACTGTCATGTTCCATGTCTTTTAAGGTCTTATTCTTTCGTTTGCCTCCCATACTCGTTTGCTTGCCTTTTCTCATTCATTATTACAAGATCCAGGAATCATTTAATTTTATTTTGCTCTAGACATTGTTCTGTTTGTAGTAGTTTGATTTTGTCATTTCTTATTTTTAACATGTCTTAAGTATTTTATCTCTTGCAGTTTACTTGTAAGCCTATTGCTTAACAAGCAACTTTCTCACATATTTGATTTGTACACCGTCATTTTTATATTTTTACTTGTACCCCTTTTACTTATTAACGGCTTATTTTGTGAGTGCTACGCCATTATTGTACTGTCGATTCCTTCACTTATTTCTTCTACCTTTTTTCCACTGCCTTGTATTAAAACTCCCAGATATTTAAAGCATTCAACTATTTTTATTTGGTTTCTATTTATTCTTATGTGTATCCTTTTGTCTTCCCTTCCTATCACCGTTGTTTTTAGGTTTGGATCATTTCAGGTTAGTTGGCTGTGGTTGTGGCGATTTCTTTTTGCTGAAGTTTCGCCCACTGATGTGGAGAGCATCTTCAGAACTGAGTTCATTATATGGACGTAGTTATTTCCGAGCGAACACAAACGATAATACCAATTAGGAAGTTGGTAACCCTACAATGCTTTAATCAGCTATTAGCATGAAACTGTTTTTTATTTCATAATGTAGAAATCTCAATTTACGAGAGAGACATCTTAAAGTTAGAAATTAATTGAACACAAGTTGAAAACCAGGATACCATTTATACTTCAGTGCAATCAAATAATACCACAAACTGTATAATATGAATTGCAGACATTTTTGTCGATTGTTAAAAAGAAGTTCCTAAACATAGTCAAACTTCAATTATTGACTATTGGACGCCTAGTGAAATCAACTCCAGCTTTTGTAACACATCTATTAGAAGACCGAACGTCTACAGCTGGCATTGTTTATGAAAACTGAAAGGGGATGTGTGTAGCGTTCATATTATTACCATAAATAACCTCAAGTACAGTAAAACAAGTGCAATTTGGATACCAAAGGATTTGACCATGGTACCAATGGACTCACTGCTATTACAAAGAGAAACCAGAACAAGAGAGCATGAATATAAGTAATACGAGTTCACCAGACACGACAAAATTCGTAACTGAAACGAATATGAAGTACGAAAAATCACAATGACAATCTTTTGGTATACGAAAGACGTGTATCGTTCCAACATAATATATAAACATCGCATACTATTTTGAAAAACTTATCCACAGAGTGAAGTGAGCATGGAATTGTTTTGTTTCGCAGCTATAGCTTTGCAAATGAAAACATAAATGAATAACGAATCGCTCAGTATTATCAATTTTCATAATTTACAGTAGTTTTTGTTTATGACTAATAATTGTGTGCTTAAAAATTTTGGTGCCAAACTTTTACTAGCACGATATTAACTCTTAATTGGCAAACGAAATTTTTAAGGAAAATTCGACGGTAATGTTTATCTAGGCATATTTGCAATTTTTGCGTTTATAACGTCATGGAGTGTCAAATTATGGAAGTAGACAATATGTCTTAAACGAATGGAAGGAATATCAGTGGATTGGTAACTACTGATATAAGGAACCCTTTCAGGTCACAGGATTTTACACCCTTGCATTTTTGTCTTCGAGTTTACATGGTATTGCCAGAGTGAGTGCTAATTAAAATGACATAAAAAGGTCCAACTCGGTCCTTTTTCTTGTTACTAAAATTTTCTTGTACAATTTAATTGTTTCTTTGTATCATAAACGATGTTAAGCATAATTTACTTAATATTTATGTTTCAAAGACGACTTAATATAGGATACCACTGCATTTCTAAACATATTTTTATAAATTACTTTAACTTACATTTGAAGAATGGTATGGGATACATTTAATGAACGATAAAAACAAGGAGAATACCCGGTTTAGACATCCAAGATGGCGGCCATAATGAAAATACAAAGGTGTCATTTTCTCGCAAATTAAACTGAAATTACAAAAATTATGCATTATACTATCGACCTACCCCGGCTTCGCACGGGTAGTAGAGCATATTATACCTACAACAAATACCTTCCAGTCGTCACCTCCATTCGCTTTAAAAGTCTATTTATTATAGGAATACGCGCGTTATTATCACTCGGCTTATATACAGGGTGCGGCAAAAGTCAGTTTACGTTAGCAAAACAGAAACGCCCGACCTTCATCCGGCGATAGTCAGTTAGCATCAGAATTGAATGCCCTGCGCTGTCGTCGGACTTAACGCCGTGCGACTTCACCTTGTGGGGGGGGGGTACTTAAAGATATTTTAAACTAAAATCAACTCTGTATTTCACTTACCTCAATTTAGGGTATTGCCATGGTTACCAAGTTGATTTTACCTAGCATTAACTTTAACAAAGAGAAAAGAAACTGGTCCAAAGMATTTACCACCCCAATACGGGATATGCAGAACTTAAAAGAGAAGATTGAAGACGAGTTTGAATCTGTCCGTMCCGACCCAAAATTCTTTAGAAAGGCCTGTTTTACAGTGCGCAAACGATGGTAAAAATGCATTGATGCATGTGGTTTCCAGTTTGTATCCCATCATTGGTTTTTTTGTTATTTTGCAAATCGGCAAACTGACTTTTACCGCACCCTGTATAAATAGTGGTTAACAGGGGGGTGCAGCGCCGCGCGTGGGTGATCGCATCAAACGAGTCCCGTCATCGGTGTGAGAAATGCGCTTCAATTTATTTTCGCGCGTTAATTGTTTGCGATAACTGCTAAGATATTCATTTAAATTATATGGTGTAAAAGATTATAATAATGTGCATGAAATGCTTAAGACGACTAACGTATTTTAGTTGATAAGTATTAATGCTGTATCCGTCTAAATAGCTTTCAAATTACCGCTTGTACGTGACTATTTTTTAGAAGATAGAATGGGTATAGTAAGCTATCCTTAAAAGATAGGCATATGCCATCGCGGACTTTTTGTAGATCTATAAAAGAGGATAATCCCACTATGCATTGTTTTGTTATTCCCTCAAAGGCATTAGGCAGCGTTTTTGGTGAAAGCTCCCAGGTGGCTTGACTTTTTCCGACACTTCTAACAATTATTGTTATATTAAAATGCATGTCTATGCTGTGCTGTCTACACCTCAACCAACTGCAGATAGTACTATTTCGCTGTCATTACACATCATCAGTGCAGTTTAGGTCTAGTGTAGACAACACGGCATAGAACTGGTTTTGCTTATATACCAAAGCAATGGTATGATGAAAGTAAAAATTTAGGATGGCAATGCCATCTGTCAGCATTACACTGACATGATGACAAAGCCACCTAGCTGCCTTAACGGGTACTACTTACTAAAGAAAGTGACCTGTAGCCTGACAAATTGGCATGCAACTGCATACTTTAATTTGACAGCAGGCCCCCACGGCACTTTTTGCTAACGGGCAAGAACCAACATACATTAAAATGCATGTCTATGCTGTGCTGTCTACACCTCAACCAACTGCAGATAGTACTATTTCGCTGTCATTACAGCTCATCAGTGCAGTGCACGCCGAAAAATTGCTCAAATAATTAACGGGTCTCGTACAGTTATTTGCGGAACCCTGAACAGTATGGCACAAACAAGAAAGATGGCCTTAAGAAAAAAATTTTGTCCAGAGCTGCAAGTAAATTCGAAAAAAAAATTGCCCAAGAGTGCAGGCTTGATGTTTTAAAATGGACTATAGGGAGGGTTCTAAAGAAAAGTGAACACATTGTACGCCGAAAACTAAGAAAATGTCCGAGACTTCTTCTTCACCATAAAACAGCCCGTTTGGAATTTGCTCATGAGAATATGAATCGAAATTGGGAAGATGTAAATTGAACCTCGAATTATACCATGTTATTTTTTTAATTCAGATTATCTTTTCTGATGAAAAAAAATCTTGATGGTCCAGATAGTTTCAATTGTTATTGGCGAGGTTTGAGCAGAGAACCTGAGTATTTTTTAAAACGAAACTTTGGAGGCGGTACGTCAATGGCATGGGGTGCCTTTACAAAAACAGGCGTTTTAACATTGGCTTACCCATCAACACGAATGAACAGTCGAGAGTACATTCAAGTTGTTGAGACAAATTTAATGCCTTTTTTAAATAACAATTACGAACGAGAATTTTCAACAAGATAATGCGAGGATTCATGTCAATAGAGAGACGATGGCTTGGTTCGCCAACCAAAATGTCGAATTGTTAGAGTGTCCCTCTTGTTCACCTGACCTCAACCCAATTGAAAACCTTTGGGGTATCTTAGTTCGGCGAGTATATGTGGATAACCGCGATAGTATGCCACCATAAAAGAACTCAAAAATTCACTAGAAGTGGTTTGGGCCAATTTGGAACCAAAATTTTAAATAATTTGGTTGGAAGTATAAATTCTAGAATTTTTGAGCTAACTAGGAAGAATGGAGGCCAAACCCACTATTAATTTTCGAACGTTTTGTTAAAATTTGAAAGTTTCAGGATGTGGCTATAGTTACCTAACAATTTAATATTCTGAATCGGAAAATCTTTATAAAATAAAACAGACATCAGGGAACGATAAAAAAGAACAATAAAGCAAATCTGGAGATTATAAAATGATATTGCTTGTTGGGAAGTCATTGGCAGAGTATTAGAARTTCACATTTGTGAATTTCTATTTCTAATATGGATTAACGAAATCTTCAATACTTCCGTGTTCTATTTTGCACAGTAATTTTAAAAATAGCTCTCCGCATCAAAATCGAAGCCGCCGTTATCACGTCCAGCCGCATTTTTAGCAGTTTTGATAATGTTAAAAGACAAACAGACCCACTTGCAGCGGGATTCTGAAATCCCTTTGTGTCCGGAGTGCGCGTGTTCCGACATCGTCGGAGTGTTCACTTATTCCGTGCGTGCAGTTCTATGACGCACTTGTGACGTCAATCCTAATATKCCCGTGCTCTCCTGCTGTGGGTGGCGGCGGCGGTTTCTATTACCCCAKATGATCGCGAAGGTCGGAATCTAAACTCCCCTGGCTAACGTTTTTACGTGACGTGGGTCCGTTCTACGACCTCGTTCGGGGCTTGATGGATAAAAACGCGCGATGAATTAGTAAATCATAAATTTGACACGTACACTATACGCCGGGAAATTTATTAAATAACTGTTAGTTCTGACACAAGCTGAAGCAGTATTGATATTTTTTTTCTGTCACGCCACTTAGGAAAAAAGCTTTTTGTGTAACATATTTAATACACTGGCGAGCATAACTATAGCCCCATCCTGAATTTTAAGTTTTTCTTCGTCAAATGCAAACGCAAATTAATGTAACTAATAAGAGGGGTAAAAGAAACGAAAATAGTAAGAAGTAGACTATTCAGAGTCATTTATTAACAGTTCCCGTATTTTAATAAAATATTTTTTTTAAATTGGACTGGTGCACAACTATAGCCCCATTTAAATTTCACACAGAATTGAACAAATTTTAACAAAACATTCGTAAATTAATAATGATCTCCATTCTTCTTAGTTAGCTCAAAAATTCTAGAATTCATGTTTCCAACCAAATTATTTAATATTCTTGGTTCCAAATTGGCCCAAACCTCTTCTAAAGAATTTTTAGGTTCACTTATGGTGACATACTGTCAGTTATCCGCATATACTCGTCGAACTGAGATACCATAAAGGTTTTCAATTGGGTTCATGTCAGGTGAACAAGAGAGCACACTAACAATTCGACATTTTGGTTGGCAAACCAAGCCATCGACTCTCTACGGACATGAATCCTCGCATTATCTTGCTGGAAAATGAAATCTCGTTCGTAATTGTTATTTGAAAAAGGCATTAAATTTGTCTCACGAACTTGAATGTACCCTCGACAGTTCATTCGTTTTGATGGGTAAGCCAATGTTAAAACGCTTGCTTTTGCAAAGGCACCCCATACCAATAACGTACAACCTCCAAAGTTTCGTTTTGAAAAATACTCAGGTTCTCGCCTCAAACCTCGCCAGTAACAATTGAAACCATCTGGACCATCAAGATTAATTTTTTTTTCATCAGAAAAAATTATCTGAAATTTTTAAAAAAAATAACATGGTTAAATTCGACGTTTAATTGTAAAGTTTTGGTTTACATTTTCCCAATTTCAATTCATATTCTCACGAGCAAATTCCAAACGCCCTGTTTTATGGTGAGGAAGAAGTCTTGGACATTTTCTCAGCTTTCGGCGTAGAATGTGTTCACTTTTCTTCAGAACCCTCCCTATAGTCCATTTTGAAACATCAAGCCCGCACTCTTCGGCAATTCTTTTTCGACTTTTTAAAGTGTTACTCGCTGTAGTAATAATTCTTCTTGCAGCTCTTAGCGAAATTTTTTTAGGGCCACCTTTCTTGTTTGTGCCATTATGTTCAGGGTTTCGCAAATAAGTGGCGACAACTTTACGAGACCAGTTAATTCTTTGAGCAGTTTTTCGGCGACTAAAGCCTTCATCCCAAAAAGCCAAGATTTTACCTTTTTCCATGTCACTTCTGTAAGGCATTTTAACACAATTGTTACAACACAGTGACAGGTAATAAATAATAACAAAATATAAACATGTTTTGACGTTCGATCACAGCCACTTAAAAGTTTTTTTAAGTGACGCTATAGTTATGCACCATGCAAATTTTAGAAGTTTTTTCATTAAGTTATGGAAATTATTAATCAATTACTTCTTGTAAATTACTATAAAATTACGTTTGCATTTGGCCAGGAAAAACTAATAATACAAGGTGGGGCTATATGTAGTTATGCTCCCCAGTTTAGAAGTAGGAACTACGGCAGTTAAATCATTTAATATAAGGAATAATCAACACAGAAAGATGATAATCAACATTCATCATGAATAGCTCACTAATTAATAATGTTATTTTAATAGATCTGGTAACTTTTAATGATTAGAATCCTTCGGTAAATTTTTTTGAAAACAAATTTGGCCACCCAGATTTCATTTAAAATATTATGAAGTACGTAACTTTGCGCTATGTGGCGCATTTAATATAACACATCAAAAAATCGTTTCTTTCTCCAAAAAGTTGCAATACAATGTTGGTCTAAAATAAACTCATTATACACTATGTTTATTTCTTAATAAATAGAAGATTCAAATCTTCAAAACGGCTTAACTCAAGTATAGTTTAACTGAATTTAACGAATTATAGCTAGTTTTAAAGTGAGTTTTATCTTTTCAATATAATCATAAATTACTCACACGGAGGCGTTAATTATTTTATATTTCCTCAAATATTGTAATAGTTTTTGTTAGTTGAGATAGCTCATTAATCAAGCAAGATAAATTTGAAAACCAGAGGTCAATATTTTTCTTCGTTTCTTGGTTATAGTAAAAAAAACTGCAAAGCCGTTTTTGGGCCAGGTATTTTTTCTCTTGACATAAAATTAGGTTATATTAAAAAGTCAGACCTTTATTCATTAATTACGACTTATTAGGTAAGGTTAGATCTGTGATTTGCCATCAACGGTGGACATTTTGAGGATCAATGATAATTTTTCTAATGCTGGGTCCGCCACCTAAAATTTTCTTTATTTTTTTAGGTATAGTCTTAAGTGAAAAGTCAAATTGAAGGTCTTTTTAAACTCTTTAAAAATGGTATAGTGGGTGTCCAAAAATATCTGCATATTTCACAAATAAAGTGAATTTTTGTAAATATTTTTTTACCTTACCCCCTATACCTAATAAAAATATTTCTTCATAGTTGGATGCCGACAAATTCTTGTGTACTAAATTTGAAATCCTTTAAAAATAAAGATATTTACAAAAATTAACATTATCTGTAAAATCTGCAAATATTTTTTGGAGAGCTTAAAAAGACTTTCAACTTGACATTTCACTTAAGGTTGTAGTGGTTTCAGTAAGAATTCGGTATTATCTTTTTTATATCTTACATACCAGAGAAATATCGTCATTTATGAGTAAACGTGTGATTTTTTAATATAACTTAATTTTATTTCAAAGAATTATTTCGCAGTTTTGTAGGAACCAAGAAACAAAAATTAAATTTTTTCACATTTATATTGCTTGATTAATAAGCTATATATAACAACTAACAAAAAGTTGCATTTGATTTTGTGAAGATATATGAGAAAATATAAAATTTTTATAATTAACGTCTCTCATTGTCAAACAGTTGCAATAAATTATAAGTTATTTATGATTACAGTAAAAACTATAAAATTCACTTTAAAAGTAGCCATCATTCGTTAAAGATACAGCCGCTGTCCAGCCTTAACTGATCATCCTGTATATTCCATGCTTAAACTCACATTGCGTTCAGATGAAATCAGAAAAAAAAATTTCTGGATATGCAAACCACTTGATAACGAGACAACATGGTTTGGTCGTATGTCGTATGCATTATTATTTTTTATTTTTAGACACCGTAGTACTTGTTGGATTGTTCTTTACGCTCTACTGGATTATTGGAGTCGAAATACTTAACAAATTTTTGCTGTATTTATACGAATTTGTTATGAAGAAAGTTTGTTCATTGGAAAAGAACATTACCAGATTCTATACAATTTAAAATGTTGCATATTTTTTTATCAAGTTAAACCTACAACAAAAAGTTTCAAGGTAGCATTCGCAGATTCTTTGAATGATTCTTTACGTTAGGTTTGCCGACGTAATACTGCAAAGTCCACATAAAGTATAATAATAATAAAAATAAATAATCGGCAAATGTAATTTCGAAACGGTAAATTTCCTTCATTTTCATGCAACAATAAAACCAGTGTCGTAAATTTAATACGGCCATACGCAAGTATGATGACTTGGCTAACCAAACATTGATTTTATCTTTGACGTAAACKCTGATAATTTCATAGATTAATGGAATAATTAATTCGATATTGTGAATTCTGTTTTATTGTCGAACTATAACGACGTGACGTACCGTTTGTCTCGTTAATTGCCGTCCTTTCCACACGCATCGAGCGGCATGTGACATTAATTGACAGCAATTCAAACGGGCTATGAACGACAGTATCTTTCGAATGCTGAAGATGGCGATGTCAGCCATAAATAAGTTTGATTTTTAAACAATTCGTTTAAATGTGTCAGATAGCGAATACTAAAAATCCAATACGATCAAACAACTGATACCATGGATAAGATTTAAGCACATGATGGATCGGACTACCATGTTATCATTAAGGAAAAAAACAATGATTATTTCCTTATTAAGATTGTAACTTCAAATTCAATGCTGTATTTAAATTCATCACTGGACATTAAGTGTTGTCACTCAAGCCCAACTGCCTTGGAACATATCCCGAAACGTTTTTTTCACGTTTTGATTCCACCAGAGATACTCAAATAACGGATTATCCTACGCTGAACTTTTCATTTTACATGTGGGCGAAATGGCACTTCATATGATCTCGCTGCCCTTCGCAAATGAAAAGCTAAAACGTTGTGTAACATGTTACGTTCGTTTTTAGATGCCTCACACGTGCCGGGTTCACCCCCCTGCAAAATGAAATTATAGATGTGTTATCGAACACCCCTTCTGATGCAAATGTACTAGTAATTGCCTTGTTTGTATTTGTCAACATGTTTGGGCGAATATGGCTCTCTGTACGTCCCCTAATTGCCTTAACAGTACTATCTTTTAATTACGGTTTTGTTACACCAGTTTTGGGTTTACGGCATTTTAAAAGAACTTATGTATTGTGTCAACGTGCTTCGAGAATTTCATATACAAGGCCACTTTCCGTTCGGAAAATATAATCTGTATAATTCGTACTTGCAATAAAATAGAAAGGACGGAGCTCTAGTTTATCATAGTGCAAGGTTTCATCTTTTATCTTATTTTGGCACTTTTCTGGGCAATTTTAGTTCTTTGATGCAGTATACTATAGCATCCACTGTATACATCTGTCTAATATCCAGCACCTATACCTCTCCAAATAAGGCATATTATGTTGAATAACCTATTGTCTTTAAGATTTGAGAGTGTTCTGATAATAGCCTCACCACGCAATAGTATCGTATATCATAATAGACTAGATAAACGCAAAATACATTACTCGTATCTACACCACACTGAGAATGTGTTTTTTTAAATAAATTTTTAATAATAAGTGATACAGCCTAGTTTTTTCAATAATCGTAATGCGTTACTTTCAACAGCGATAACGTCTGCAGGTACTATTTCCGGCTAAAGACATTGATATGTATTTGCAGAATTGGTCTGTAGAGAGACGTGTTTTTGCTGTCCTGATCAACAGAGTGTTATTAGTCTATAACAGTGCGAAAGCTTCTCTCGCTGTCTGTTTATAGATGGTTCTGTCACTTTTCAAATATATCTCGCCACCTTTGTGTATTGGAATGATTATTGTACGCTTTATATCTGTGGTAAGTATATACAAAGAATAGTAAAGCATAAAAATTTAATAGAAGGGTTATTTGCAAAAATTCTGAAAAATATCCATATGACACCTTAAAAGCTGTTCAAGGAAGTAATGTGGGTTAAACCTGTTCCTTCCAACTGCAGTAAGCACTTGTGAATATCTTGAATTAAGGAGGGTTGTTCCTTAAATAACAATACCCGTTTTTGATTGCTTTTTAAGCCAAATGACAGGTAATATGGGCTCGAATGACACCAAAAATATGCATATAGTTCTATAAAAGAAAAACATTTGATAACGTCATACTCATAATAACAGACTCCTCTGTTAAAATCATCTCAAAATAAAGCTTTTTTTTTATTCTTAAGTTACGTTTCAGCCTTTTATTGAATTTTTGCAAATAACACTTATTTTTAATTTTATGCGTTGCTTCGTTGACACTCGGTATATACCTGCCAAAACAATTAGATATACAAGGTGTCACAAACTTAGAGCATTCATATGAGGTCTAGAAATGGTAGCGGATCTCTCTAGAAGTAATTTAAAAAATTGACGTCTCTCTCTTCCAGATATCTGCATCTCAAAATAATAATGAAAAAATATTCGTTTGAAAAAGTTTCTTTATTTTAGAATAAAGAGATATTTTATTTTTATAAAACGATAATAGAAGAAATGGATTAAGCAAAATGCTTTGCAATGTTGCCTAACTGAACAAAGTTAAGACTCTATTGTTTTCTTAAAACCAAACACAGTTTTTTTATTAACTTTTACCAGTTCTACAGGGTACTTCCTAAAAGGCTCTGAACTCGAAGTGTTTTAATTTTGCGACACCTTATGTGCTTAGTTATGTATGTGACGGACTTTCTTGATAATGTTCTTGAGTAAATGTTATCAGGTCTTTTGGTTTTCTTTTTTTTCCGTTTCTGAATATCAAATTCTGAAAATTCAAAATAATTCTGAACTCATTTGGCTCGGTGCGTGCACTTCTTGAAGAAGCCTTAGTTTTGTTGGCCAAGTTTTTTTTTGGGTGTTTGTTTGCGTAGGTATTTTGTGGTCACATTACACAATTTCCTTGCACCTGAACTCTTATCAGCTGTGCTCTATAGTATAGGTAATTTTTCGATTATCTATTTCCTACGTCGTATATACTTCTTCTTTATGTGCTCATCTAATGGATGCATTATATTTTTGTTTTTTATTATTAAATGTTTGCTAATTGTTATAAAATCATCTAGAACCTAATCTGGTAATAAGCTTTTATAAGGCTTTCTCATGTTTCTGTTCCAATACATAAAAAATACAGTTCGGATAAACAGTATACCAATGTTCTAATTTTGGTCTCAGTTTTGTTTGAATCTGTTGCAATTAGTACAATTATTATAGAATACCTAATAGTAATATGTTATATTACTTTTTTTTTCATTGACGCCCCGAGCATTTAGTCGCACAAAAATATGGTCTATGCAAGATTCACGATCACGTTCACTAAATAAGTGAGCGTTTCATGGTTATTTTTATAATTTAACTGTCACGTTTTTTGATGCTTATTCCAAGTTTAAATTATATTCAATGCAGTTACAATAAATAAAATTAATTCAATAAAATGCTATAGTCAGTTATTTTTGACGGAGATTTTTAATTCTAAACAAGTGTTGAAACCGTTAACTTCTTAACATTTGTCAAACTGAAAAAAATGGGTATTATGGAGTGTTCTTGCAGTGCCCTAATATGCTCTAACGAACACTCTTCTGAAGATGCCAACTATTCGAGCCGACGAAACATCAGATAACGGTTCCAAACGACGACGGTCTTTAAGCCCGAATATTTCATTCTAAAAGAACGGATAACGATCTCGAAGCCTAAACAATTTTATTTTGCATTGACCCTCAAGCCAGTGTTACTGTTACATCGTGACGCGTTTTGAGAAAATTGTATCTCTGGTATCGTTCAAAAACATTGCAAACATAATATAAGTGAAACTTTCAACACTCACCTGAGCTCATGAAGTATGGTATCCTGAACCTCCCCGACAGAACCCGATCCCTGAGTGCCTGCAGCGAGCATCCGTCGAAAGGTAGGGCCCCGCAGACGAGGACGTAGAGCACCACTCCGAGACTCTGAAAAATATTTCGTCACCAGGTGTGTCACAAGAGGGTGACGGCGATCGTACCCAGATGTCTATTTCGGGGCCTGTGTACTTCTTGCCTTCGAAGACCTCCGGGGCTGCGTATGGGGGCGACCCGCACCACGTCGACAAGTGCCCCCCTTGCGTGTAGAAATTCGAGAAGCCAAAGTCCGCTATTTTTATGTTATTGTTTGAGTCTAGTAATAGATTTTCAGCCTGGAACAAGAACATGGGTATCTCAAGGTGATAATTATTACAATTAGGTACTATCATGTTAGAAAATATTATGCGACTAATTGGTTCTGTCAAATTTCAACGTTATGGTATAGTTTATGGTCCCTTTTTGGTTAACGCGCTGCTAAATAACGTTTTTATAGGGTGAAAAATATACAGGGTGTGTTTTTCCATGTTTAGTATGGAGACATCGGAAATTAGCGAAGATAGGGGATTGTGAAATGGCGAAAGATTTGCAGATTTGAGCCTAATTCCATGCATCTTTTAAATGTTTTTAAAAAGTTCATGATTTGATAGATATTTTGAAAGAAAAATTTTTGGAGATATCTTCTTATTCTTCTAACGTCCCTAGTTTTCATTTTACATTAAAAAATATAAATATAAAAGTTGGTGTCGCTAATCAGATATAATGTGATTCAATTTTGCACGTAAAACCTTGTTTTAATATAAACAATAATTGGCTATGGCCTTAAATATCAGGCATTTTTAAGCTGCCCGACCATGTAAATCTTAATATGATTATTTTTAAAAAGTAAGAGTTATGGCCATTTCGGTCTTAAATTTTGCAAAACTGGCTATTTCAACAACTTTTGAAGAATTAAATGATTTTTTTTATAAACGTTTAAAAGGTAATAATTCTTCTATATGATTATAATTGATTTTATTTTTTATGAAAAAGTATTGCCAGCTGACCAGTGAAAATGGACATAATAAGTCGATAAATTAAAAATAATTCCAAAAGTCTTCCAACATTTTTTATAGCTTAATTTTGTTTTCAGTGTAGTTAAATCTCATTTTGCTAATTCGTTCAAGATCCAGAAATTGCTGAAATAAAGGAATTTGCAAATTTTAGTGCAGTTTTGCTCAAAAATTGCAAACATTCAGCATCAAAAATTACAAAATTACATTTTTGGAAGTAAATTATTTGCAAAGGTGTTAAAATTTACTTTAAAATACAAAGAAAGCATTGTAAACATTTTAAACTGCTAGACTGCATGCAATAAATATTATTTAATTTGTTTACTCGGATTTATATCCGTCAAAAAAAACGCAAACATTGTAGCTAAATATGAGTAGCAAATGCCCGAAACGTTATATATATCGTATGTTAGAATTTGCTAACCTCTTTGATTCCGGCAACAACATAAAATTAATAAAATAAATAGTTATTTTTGCAGCAATTAGATATTAACTAAATTTCGCCAATGTTACGTTTAAAAAGTTATGTATAAGCTACAATAATATTTTAATGAACATAGGTGATATTTTAATGGTTTAACAGGCATATATATGAATTGAAAAAGTATTGTTAGCTTTGATTGGAAAGCCTTTAAACTACCCCGTATGTAACACTCGATAATATCGCGCTTTCCTAATTTTGAAAAATTTAGTTAAAAAAACTACTTTTCTAACTAAACGTTAAATATGAAGGATTGGCGGATTGACACTTAATTCATTTGTTTTCAATTGTGCATGGCTAACTGTGTTAAAATCAGAATAGAACAGAAAAAATGCCGTAATCSTTAAATTTATTTTAATATTCACCMTAAGTTTTACATCGTTGGGAAGCTTAAATAATAGTTGCTTTTGTATTTGTCATATGTGACAGCTTACTGGCAAAATTTAATGACATAATCTGATAGAACTTAAGCTATAGAATATATAGAACTTTGCTAGAACTTATAAATACGAGTACAAGTATTTACACTTTTATGTAAAATTAAAATTAGCGACGTTAGATGAATAAGAACATATCTCCAAAATTTGGTTGTTTGAAAATATCTAGCCATCAACTTTTTCAAAAATTTTAAAGGTGCGTCAAATTAGGCTCGCAAAATTGCAAATCTTTCCCCATTTAACATTTCTTTTATTTCCGCTATCACCATGCTAAACATCGAAAAAAACTCGCATTCTACGTGTAAGGCATATGTGGTATATACTTCTTATGGGGTATAACCAGGACACATCAATTAAGTTCAGAGTATTAAGGTTGTTAAATAGGTACGTTTGAAAGACGTCAGTTACATTTTGCTTGTTCATTTCCACGAAAGTACCTGTAATGCTTAGCACATTTTCGGCATTTAGGTTCCTATATGCTTTATCAAGACGTTTTAATGAACAAAGATGAATATGAGTATAAAACGGAAGAGATATTGGGTAATAAAGATACATATCTGAAGGGGAAATAAACAGCCTGGTTCAAAAGGAAAAAAAGATAAAATATCTGTCGATGTGACAAATCATATAACAACAAGCAACAGTTCAACCTCAGAGACGAGAATTAAGACCAGTTTGTAGTTGTTATGCTTCACCTCAAATGTTACCGAGATATCTAGTAAAAACTATAAACAAAATTTTCGATAAAACACAGAATTATGTCAAGGATTCTTTTATTTCTCGGAAGCGATGAGGCAACGTAAACTCTAACACTTCCATATTAAATACTGAACATTTGTTACATATTCTGATCTAACCTGACCTGACCTGATAAAAGACGCGATCCTCAATTTTGAGCGCAAAAGCATCTTGGAGTAATGGTCAGGGGGGCTATTGCTCCTGGCAGATCACCTTTGCTTTTCATCACAGGCCAGATTTTACCCTACCTCAATACCTCCTCAAATCTATTTTTTTGACAAGAAATGCAGAGTTATAACTTTTGACAAAACGTCAATTTCTTGTCGTCTTGACCACCAATATCTCTCGATTTTTCTCCCATTCAACACGGCTGGGATTTTATGGGTAGACGATCGTAAAATTTATAATTTAATCCCTTAATCCTGGTGACACTTCGGGATGCTGTACAAATAGCATAGAAGGGACACTTTAAAAGCAAATTGTACATGTATACCAAAACTTTATTCAAAGAGCTGGGTCTTATTAATTTTATGTCAGTCAGTATCTTCTTCACCACCAGAAACGAAGTTCTTAAGCTAAGACCTGACATATATTGGCGTGTATATTTAATATTTTGAACGATGCTCCTAATTATCCAACTTTGGGTAAAGTTTGAAGACCTCGTAATCCAAGTTTCAACAAATATCTTTAAAGATACGCCAGAAAAATTGCTTTGCGCAAACCAATCCATAATTCATATTATGGCATTTAGTTGATATATGACACATCAAACATTTGCATACTCTATATCGGGAGCACCGACACATAGATAAATAAGCCCTGGGTGCCCTCGCTTTTAAGATTGGCATAACTGCACGCGAAGAGTTGACGTCGAGACGCATCGATCTGACAATGACGTCATGAAGGGTGGAAAACGGACAGATTCGAAATCGCTGTGCACACTGAGATATTCGTTATTGCATATGGAAATGTCGCATTTTACGTCAGTAGTGCGTTTTTTTCAGGTAGCGAAGCCAAGACACGTCGAAAGAGTAAAAATAAACTAACCGGAAGCAATCTTTTGTTTCCTTTCCCGCCGACGTTCTTTCCGCATGGGCCCAAATTTAATTTAACACGACTAATGAATGAGGGCTTGCTTTTATTCGACGGAACGGGCAGAAATACTTCCGTATCTCAATTACAATTAAAGGAAGAGAACACCAACTGGCTTAACTACAGATGCTGCAGTACAAAATCTTGAAAAACTGTAATGAAAATTAAGTTTTAACGGAAGTGGTAAACTGAATTAGCGAAAGGCATTGAAACGTCTTTAAGTTTGCTGCAGTTAACTACACAGTAAGAGAATGCGAATACAGATTAGCAGAACGGAACAGGAAAAATGCATTACCAATCGTCTGAACGCCAATATGATCATCATGTAGAAAAGCAATAGTTTTGCTAATATCCCAGGTTGCCACACGTTAAAAAATATGATTCAACGCCTGTTCTTGTGAGAAAAAACTAGTTCAAGCTTTTGATGACTAAGCACTTTCCAGGCAAGCCTTTTGTAGCGGATTATTTCGTTGAAGACTTACATAACAACAAGTGTTATCACAACTACCGTAAATTGTAAAGAAGTTATTCACCTAGAAGATCAATATTAACCACGTCTAGACGACTTGAGGATCGTTAAAACGAACTCTTGTTATAACAAGAGATACAATTTCAGAATGCATCATTAGTGTGCATTCTGCTGACTTATATTTCCGCTGATTGGAGCAGAAAGGAATTCAAACATCAAAATAAGCAGTAATTTAATATGATTATTCTTTGAATTGATTAGCTAAATTTTTGTGAGAAAATCATGAGACTACCTACCTAACGATAATAATCAAATCAGACCTATACATAGATTTTTATAATTTCGTAAATTATTATCATATACAGGGTCGCTACAAAGCATGTAATCAGCAGGATATTCAGGTTCTGTTCGACCGATTTTTCTGAAATTGTGCATCGGCCTATGGCTAATTAAAATGCATTTTCTGGAATTTTTTCAACTTCGTGTCAGCTCTCATTTCCGAGATTTGGTTGCAAGCTGCATTTTTTAAATAGAAGGGGGTCAAAAGGCACATCATAAAAAATTATATTTTTTTCTGATTTCAAAAACGTATCATGCTTGTACAATTTATTGCTACTGAGCTGAAAACAATGTGATAACAGACTTGGGTCTTGCAAAAAAAAACATATTCGCTATCGCTAATTAAGAACAAAAACTCCAGGTGTCTCCATTTTCCTTGTGACTGGTGATAATTTTCATTCACTTTATTTTTTTGCAATCGCAATGCCTCTGTTAACAACATGATCGCATCGAAATTTTGATGATGATTGGTTATGGAGATAGAAAGCGAAGTTATCCGGAAGTAGTTGCACTCTACAATACAATTAATGAAGATCGTGAACCAATTGCCAGATCAACAGTTATTAAAACATTGCAACGAAACCGGCGCGGCGGTGTTAAAATCGTCAAAAACTATGACGTCCGAAGGTTACTACGAGTGAGGAAAGTAGCTTGAATGTCCTTTTAGATGTGCAAGAGAATCCCAAATGTTCCGCACAACTGCGTGCTCTCACTCATATTAACAGAAGATCTGTTCAGAAAATTTTGTTTCTTCCATACAAAAGTCACTTATTACAAGAACTGAGCGAGGATGATTTCGATCGTAGGAAAGAATTTTGCGAAACTGTTATGAGCATGATAGATGAAGATAGAAACATTTTAAATTGGATTATGTTTTCTGATGAAGGGACTTTTTGTCTCAATGGTAATGTGAATAGACATAATTGAAGAATTTGGTCGGACACAAATCCACATTGGATGGAAGAAATCCACACACAACACCCTCAGTTAGTGAATGTCCGGTGTGGTACTATCGGTGAGCACATTATTGGGCCTTTTTTCATAGATGGAAATTTGAATGCGGTCAAGTATTTACGGCTCTTGGGCGAACACATTATACCAGAACTTATTCGCATGTTCTCTTATCGTGAAAATGCTGCGCGTCCTTCTGAACAGATATGGTTTCAGCAAGATGTGCAGTCAACGTTCGTGGATATTTGAATGCGATATTTCCAGACAGATGGATTGGTAGGCGCGGAGCGATAGAATGCCCACCACCAGTGATGGGCGCATAAAATACGCCATGTAAATTACGCTGTTATCTACGCGTAAACTATGTAATATTCTACCTTAAAAGTCTACTGTAGAAAACAGCATTGTGTAGACAAACAGAATTCTAGCAATATATAGTTTTTTAGTGGTGTTCTGGTGTTCATCATCAGTACTAGTCAAAACGCCTCAAATGCCAATATTATTTTGTATTTTATAATTATTTTATAATATTTATTCTTAATTAAACAAAATACTACTTTGTTGTAATTAAGTTTGACTAGATAAATGTTTAAATAACAATAACTTGCTTGGGTATACGTCAATTATATCCAGAACACCTGAGTAAGCAGGCTAAGTGTGCTCTCCAAAAGCACTTTGGCGCACTTTGAATTTTATTATCTTTATTCTTTATAAACTGAAATAAATGACCAATTTTATATGCCACCCTTGTTCTTTCACCAAACGTTTTTAATTGCAGGTCAGTTTGATTGTCCTAATATATATGTATACTGAACTAGGTACATAGATCTAAAGAAGCAAGTAACAGGTTGTAGTTGATTACAGTAGATACCTTTCTGTGGAGAAAAATCAACTTGTGTATGAAACATGCTGTTCTAATTTGATATCATGTGAAAATAGGCTACTTAAGAATGTACTTAATATAGTTGTGGAAGGAAAACATAATGCTTTGTCTTTTATGTTCCAAAGAAAACTATTATAAAAAGGAAATCGACACATGAAGAAGCTAGCAAAACAGAGAAATTAGAAACAAAACGGTTTCCATTCAGGTTTATCGCGTACCTACTTAAATTTTCTACTCAAAATCTACGCCAAAATGCTGTATCTACATTTTCTACGCGTGTAACGTAGAAAATTATAATTTACGCGTAAACGCTCATCACTGCCCAGCACGTTCCCCTGATCTGACGCCGCTTGATTTTTTTCCTGTGGAGGTATCTGTAAAATCGTATTTATGCTGATCGGACAATTATTGTATTTACGCTTTTCTCAACTCAGAAGCAATAAATTGTACAAGAGTGATACATTTTTGAAATCAAGAATAAATATCCTTTTCAATGATGACCACCTTCCCATTGAAAAAAATGCAACTTGTGCCCATATCTCGGAAACGAGAGCTGACGCGGAGTTGAAAATTCCAGAAAATGCATTTTCATTACCCGTAGACCCAAGCGCAATTTCAGAAAAATCAGTCGAACAGAACCTGAAATATCCTGCTGGTTCCATACTTTGCAGCGACCCTGTATATATGACAGTATGACCTTTACACATTTTGCAGTTTACATAATGGGGTCGTTGCCCATATGCCCAATATGAATCTACATAAAAAATAATACACGCGTGTTTCTTTATTTTTGCATATCATCTGATATCACTCAGTTAAGGCTTAAAAAATAACAAAGTTAGAAATTTAAATCTGTGGCGTCTTGTTTGTTTGCGTTAAGAAGTATACGGAAAATAAGCACGACGACAAATATAACGGTATACAAGGTCGTTTAACGCCAAATATTAATATACGGAAGTGAAAGTTGGGTGTTAAATTAAATTTGTAGACTGCGGGCGATAAAGATGAAATACAAAAGCGGAACTAGAATAAGAAACGACAAAATATGAGAAATCAAAATAGTGCCGACTAAACAAACTTTAGAAGAACATAAACTAAAGTGGTTTGATAACTTGGTGAGAGAGAGTGAGGAAAAGCCAGCAAAACAAAGGTACAAAGAAGAAAAGCATAGGAAGACCACAGAAGACATGGAACATGACAGTGGCGGAGACGATGAGGAAGAGAAACCTTAACTGAGACAACTTAGGCAACAAAGAATAGGAAGAAGTGAAAATATAGTGCACCAAAATATGTGCTTTGGTGCTTATTCTTTGAAGTACAAATTTCTTGAGTTTTAAAGTAAATACATTTTATTAACTTAAATAAAGTGATCTGCTACGTAGTGATTTTCTAGACCAATTTTTTACCAGAAATAAAACAAATCTATTTTCTAAAAATGATCCGAATCTTTACAAAGTACACAGATTACTATTGTCTATTGTCACTATTTACTCAGTGAGTCAATGGTTATGCAACTTACTATCGTAAAATAATGCAATAGGACGAAGTCATTTATACATAACTCTGTAAACTACAGATTTACTCCACCAACAATTCGCGACTGCATACTTTGGAGAAATTCCATCACGTGACCGGGAACGTCCCTTGATTTAACACCATACCACATCTTTCTGATAAAATTATTGTTAAACCCGGCCTGATATTAATAATAAACAAACACTGTTGACATTGCCCACTCCACAATGCTACTTTTTTCATTTTTATTCGGAATATCCGATTTACGTCAAAGAGACAAGGCTGATACGCGTGCACGATGTTATCATAATGAATGTCGGAACTAAGGAAAAAACACATTAATTTTGCGTCCACGTGCACGATGTTTACCGCGGGAACATTTTTTACAGGTAACGTGTCAACTCACCTTTAAGTCTCGATGTACTATGTTGCGGTTGTGACAATACTCTACGGCAGACAAAATTTGCCAGAACTTTGCCCTTGCTTGGTCCTCCGTCATGCGGCCGTACCTCGCAATGTAATCTGAAAATCACAAGCATTAGCTCTTAGGTCTGTAATGGAGTATCGCAGAGATTTAAACCTCAGAATCTAATTACTTCAAATGAACTTGCGTAGAGCTCTTTGGATTATGTTATGTTATAACAAAATATGAAATGCTGACGCATCTTTAAACAAATTTTAAATTAACTACACTAGTTTGTACTTAGTCTTCAGAGTGAACAAAATGGTAACCAGAAAGTATGCTTCGTAGATGTCAATGTCAGATAGTTTTCTTAAAATCCTTCTAAGAACTATTTTTTGAAGTTTCCATAAATATTCGTGCACATTTTAGTCCCACCAAAAGATTTGACGTCTTGACGTAACAAGTACTTAAGTTAGCACATAATATTGATTAGAATGTGACTTTGTAAATTTACTCTTGTGCCATCTAGTGGCCTTTAACGGTATTATCCACCCGTCTTTGCGGGGAACCTGTGATCTGAGAGGTAGCCCACAATGCTGTGCGGGTTTAAAAACCGACAGAGGTCGCCAACGACAGCTGTCCACGGATTGTTCTGACGCAGACGACATGGTATAGACAAAATTTTATTATTAACCTTGTTTTTCTATACTCCGATCACCGCACAGATAGTGATCATGATGCGTGTTCTTCACGTAATTTTTAAATCATACTAATTTCATTTTTTTTAGTTAATTGTTCAGTAGTCAAAAATTTGTTATAAAGATTACGTCGGACTTGAATAATTGTCTATATTCTTTGAATAATCGAATAACGTGAGATAGTCGTGTGCATTTATATTTATCCCGATTTTGCAGATTTCTGGCGCAAATATGTTTTGGAAGAACTGTAGACTACTTTCACTTTTATCAATACCTAAAAAGCGCAAATTTATACTCATTAAACCGTTTAACATACAAACCAAAATATTTTGTAAAGGTTCATATACCTGTAATAGTAGGCTTCAGTACTATGCAAGAATTGCAAATCCAATTAGCGAATCCATTTAATAGAAACGTTTAACGCAAGCATGGCATATTGTTGGTAACAGGTGAATCACTTTATATTAAATATTTATAGAGTGGCACGTTATAAAACCGAAGGAGTATCCAAGAATAAACCGTATCCACACAGTTAATTCATGTTTTTACGTAAACGCTCTGAAAATAAACGCCGCTTTGTGTTCCACAATGGGCTGGCCTATTCAAAGGCTTAACTCGATAAATTAAAGAAGCTCTACACGAGCTGAGATCTGCCTCGGGGCGATACGTTTAAATTCGCGCTTGTATTGTGCAGAAAAAGAAAAGCGTGCGGCAGTGAAGTACAAAAAAGCGCACGAGCGCATAAAAAGTTAAGTACGTGCTCTGACGTGGTGTTTAAATTCACACTGTATTTGAGATACATAAGGATACATGTAAATATACTGCGCAACAATAGAACTTCGACAACAAGAGGAAATTATGATAGTCTTTAACTGAATATAACAATGGTTTAAATTTCAGCTTGCTATCTCCGATAGTTTCTGTTATATTAATCTTTTTTATCTGTTAACTTCTAATAAAAATCTGCTGAAGCTGCCCATCATAATCCGTCTGTCAAGTAGCTGCTTGAGACTTGGCTCTCAAATACCATTCTGTACTAGTCGCCACATTGGAAAGTAGTACTTTCCGAAGAAGGTATTAGATCCTTTGACCGATTTCCTTGCCGTCCTAGCGCTTCCTTTGTTTCCTCAAAGACAAAAATGGTGTCGAAAATGTAAACATGGAGGGTGAAACTGAAAAATTTGCTGTTGTTGACCGGGGTTCTGTCTGGGCGCATATGAAGTAATGGTTTGGGGAGTAATATTGCCGAGGCAGAACCAGAAGAACAGTAAACTTCTTACATGAGGCTGGTGTCAATATTTTTCTATGGCCTACTAGATCTCCAGATTTAATCCCCAACGAATATGTTTGGGATATGACCTGAAGAATAAGATTGAATAATTTGCTTATTCTCAACGAAGCCCTCCTCCAACGGCAAATTTGAATTATCTGAAAGGAATTGTCGCAAAAAGAAATTAAAAACTTTATTCCTTCAATGTCTATAGACGCATAAAAGAATGCTTTAGGAATCGCGATCCTCAGACATATTATTAATTATTTTATTGTTATTAATTATGGACGAGGTTCGAAGTTGAACTTMCGACTTCATGCTCTAAATAACTCATTCATTAGAACTCGTAAAATATTTCTMCAATCCCGTATTAAGTTATTCACGCGTGCCATRTAAAAATGCACCTTGGTAGTACTACAAAAAGCACCTACTAAATATTTTATAACATAAACGACTACATCAGATAAAACAGAGAATCGATATTTAAAGTTAGACGTAGAAAATTTTCTGCAAATTATGTAGTTTCGTATGTTTACTTTGAATTCAGTTTAAGTAGGCAGCTTTATTTACAAGGGTGTCAGTGTGGTAGAAACATGTAATGCGAACCTAAGGAAGCAGACTATACTGCTGTTCACAGAACTTTCAAATTACGTCATCAATAAGGTCATCCCATTACCACCATAAGAAATCCGTTCCGGATTTAAGTTGGCAGTAGTCTACAACGTCGTCGAATTCTTTTCGTTTACAGCATGTTGAGATATCAAAATTGAAAGTGACAGTTGACACTGACAATCGATACTTTGCTTATCGCTGTCAGTGGATGCATTTGGAAGTTTTTGGTGTATATGTACGACATGACACAACTGAACTATACACCTGTAATAAATTATTATTACCGCGATGACGCGAGTATTATGAGATGCCAATTAGTCAGTGTGTCGGGGTTCCTTATATACTTGGTATGGCTTGGTCTACGCCCAGCCAGTTCACCTGGCAATAATGAAAACAATAGTGACCTCACACTAATTGATGACGTAACTTTAAAGTTCTGTGAATAGGCGTATAATATTATAATTAATGGCATGTCTTTGTGTCATCAAATCAACTAATAAGTCATCAACGGGTCATTCATGAAAGCACATATCTTGAGATACCAGTTAACTATAATATAGTAACGAAATTTTTGTTAAATCCGTATTTTTACATAAACCCCAAAAAGTGTTATCAAAACAGGCTCTGCATCAGGAGTCAATACCGGGTTTATGCATTTGACGATAATTCTAATGCTCGTGATGCTTTATTCACATGTTCAAAAAGGAGACCTCCTGCAACTTGGCAGTTGGCAGCAACGTAATCTATCACAGAATTGTCTTCCTATATACCTGACTTTTTAAATGACCCCATAGGAAATAATCCATCAGGCGAATTAGCAGGCCAATGAATACGGTCTAATGTTAACTGCGAAAAGAGTCTTCGTAAGAAAACAAAATGTATGCTAAATTTGGATTATTATTGGTCATGTCATCATCATCGCACAAAATTGCATTATTCTTACAAGATCATTTTTATTTAGGCGTACTTTGCGGTGTTTATATTATATATTTTTTTAATTATAGAAAACAATCTACGATGACTACATGTCCAGTTTTTCTTTTTCTAATTTGAACACTMTGGATTGGAGCATGAACGATATTAGGTAAGTACATCATAAACATAATGGTACGAATGTTGTTGATCTCCATAACTGTAGTATATTATATTGTATAGTGACCTGGTTAAAGATAGTAGAAACAACTGTCAGACTTGCCATAATAAACATTTGTACTAGTTCTTGTTAATAAACTAGTTATCAGATCTTGAGTGTTTTGTAAAGCATCATACATGGTGTCAGGTGTTAACTAAAACACGAACTTAGAATGGAGACCTTGTTTAAACTCCCAGAACCTCTATCTCTCAGTGGTACCAATGTGCACGATAGCTGAAAAAAATTTCGTCAAAGATTTGAATTGTATATGGATGCAACAGATCTAAAGACGAAGAGCGAATCAAAGAAAATTGCTGTTTTCTTGAGTGCTGCTGGAGATGAAGGAATAGAGTTGTATAACACATTCACGTTCAATGAAGATGAGGACAGGAACAAATTGGAAACGTTGATGAATAAATTTGAAAGTTTCTGTGCACCAAGAAAGAATGTGGTTTTCGAACGATTTGTGTTTAACAACATAACACAAAAAGAAGGACAAACGTTTGACAGCTTTTTGACTGATCTGAAAAAAGCAGTTAAAACTTGTGAATATCCTGAAGAAGAAAATATGGTACGTGACAGGGTAGTCCTAGGAATCGCTGACAAGAGTACACAGGAAAGATTATTACGTGAATCACAGCTCAGTTTGGACAAAGCTGTATCATTTTGCAGATCAACGGAGACAAGCAAAACACATTTGAGGATGTTACACAGTGAATCTTCAGTAAATGCAGTAGCAATTAAAAAAGAAAAAAGAACATGCAATTACTGTGGGTATATTCACAAGTCAGATAGGTGCCCGGCTGACGGAAAGACATGCGCGAAGTGTCAGGGAAAGAATCATTTTGCCCAGGTGTGCAAGTCTAAGAAGAAAGAAGTATATAAAAGGAAAATTATTAATGAAGTTCAAGAAGAGCAAGAAAAAGATGATGAAGAATTCTATGTGGATGCAATTGTGAAAAATATTGGAGGCGTTGGCATAGGATCTGAAGAAAATGCCTGGTTTGAAACAGTTTCTATAAAGAGTAAAAAGCTAGTATTTAAGTTAGATACAGGAGCTGAAGTAAGCGTTATTCCAGAACATATTGCAAAAACATTGTTAGATGTTAAATGGAAAAAATGTAACATCATGTTAATGTCATATGGGGACGAAAATTTCAAAATCAAGCCTTTAGGTACTGTTGAATTGTTGTGTAAAGTCAGGGATGTTGAGGCACTGTTACAATTTGTAATAGTAAATGCAAAGAAACAAATTCCATTGCTAGGGTTAAGAGCTTGTACTGAATTAAAATTAATCAAAAAAATTGATCAGGTTAGTAGTAGTTTTAAAACTGTAGATGATGTAGTTAGACAATATAAATCAGTGTTTGAAGGATTGGGTAGATTTCCAACAACACATTCTATTGCATTGAAAAATGATGCTGTTGCAAAAGTACAACCAGTTAGGCGAATTCCTCTAAGCTTGCATAAGAAACTTAAAACAAAATTAGATTATTTGGAATCTTGTAAGATTATAACTAAAGTAGATGCGCCTACTGAATGGGTAAATGCACTCGTCATTGTTGAAAAAAGTAATGGAGATTTACGATTATGTCTTGATCCTAAAAGTCTTAATTTAGCCATAAAAAGAGAACATTTTGCAATACCAACATTTGAAGACATTGTTGCAAGATTAAATGATCAAAGTTATTTTACTGTCCTAGACCTAAAAGATGGCTACTGGCAAGTTCCTATTGATGAACAGAGTTCAAATTATTGTACATTTGGCACACCATTTGGTCGCTATAAATTCTGTAGGTTACCTTTTGGTATTTGCTCTGCCCCAGAAGTGTTCCAAAAAAAGATTGTTGAATTGTTTGGCGATATTAGTGGGGTAAACATTTATTTCGATGATATAATAATCACTGGTAAGACAGAACAAGACCATGACCAAAATTTAAAAACAGTATTTGAACGCGCATTAAAATATAATGTCAAGTTTAACTTATCAAAAATGCAGTTTAAACAAACCTCTGTAAAATTTATGGGACAGATTTTTTCAAAAGATGGGGTTAAGCTATGTTCAGGCTATTGTAGGTATGCCTAGTCCACAAAACAAAAATGAGTTATTGAGAATTTTAGGCATGGCAAAATTTTTGGCCAAATTTGTGCCCAATATGTCGCGAGTTACAGCACCCTTGCGAGATATTACTAAAAATAATGTTGAGTGGAAGTGGACGCAAGAACACGAAAATTCTTTGAATTGTTTAAAAAAATTACTAACCAGTGCACCTGTATTMTCATTTTTTGATCCTCAAAAACAAATAATACTGCAGTCAGATGCATCAAAAAATGGATTAGGTGCTTGCTTAATGCAAGATGGTAAACCCGTTGCATTTGCTTCTCGAAGCTTGACTAATACTGAAAAAAGGTACGCACAAATAGAGAAAGAATTATTAGGCATTGTTTTTGCTGTGCAGAAATTTCATATGTTCATTTATGGTTTCAAGAATATACTAGTCCAAACAGACCATAAACCCCTGGAAAACCTTCACAAAAAAGATTTAAATTCTGTAACTATTAGACTTCAACGTATGTTGTTGAAATTGTTAAGATACGATTTAATTATTAAGTACGTGCCAGGTAAATTATTATATATTGCTGATACACTATCGCGAGCATTTCTAGAGGTTGATGAATGTTCAAAGGTATCTGAATTTGATTTAGCCATTCACAGTGTAATTAAGAATTTGGCTATGTCAGATGAAAAGAAAAGATTGTTTAAAAGTGAAACTGTAAAAGACGAACAACTAAAGCAAGTGCTACAAATTATTGAACAGGGATGGCCAATTAATAAAAGATCTATTCCACAAGAGATTAAACACTTTTGGAAAATAAAGGATGAGTTAAATGTTTGCGAGGGTCTATTGCTAGTTGGTCATAAAATTGTTGTGCCAAAAGCATTACAAATTCGAATGTTACAGTTAATTCATGAAGGGCATGTAGGCATAGAAAAATCAAAAAACCGGGCAAGACAAATATTTTATTGGTTACACATGAGTAAAGACATAGAAGAGTATGTAAGAAGATGCAGAGTTTGTGAAAAATATTCTGCTAGACAGTGTAGGGAAGAACTAAAACCATACCCAATTCCCAATCGTTCATGGGAAAGGATAGCTTCAGACATATTTAGTTATGGTGATTCGTCATATTTAGTAGTTATTGATTCCTATTCTACTTGGCTGGAACTGGCAAAAATAAATAATAAAACAGCTAGTGAAGTAATAAAAAGGTTAAAATCAATATTCTCTAAATATGGATGTCCTGACACTTTAGTGGCAGACAATGTTCCTTTTTCAAGTTATGAATTTCGACAATTTGCTGAAGATTGGAATTTCAATTTGATTACTCGTAGTCCAAATTACCCTAGGTCTAACGGCTTGGCTGAAAAAGCCGTAGGCATAAGTAAGGTCATGTTAAAAAAAGCATTAGAAGAGGGTAAGGACATATATGTGTCACTTATGCAGTATAGAAATACACCACTTAAGGATATTGGTTTGTCACCAGCAGAGTTGTTAATGAACCGCATTTGTAAAACGAAATTACCTGTAACAACTGCAGTACTAGAACCTAAATTAAATAACAATATTAGTAGTAGGTTAAAAGAAAGACAAGTCAGGCAAAAATTGTATTATGATCAACATGTTAAGAATCTAAAAGAGTTAGAGGCTAATGACAGCGTAAGAATTTTCAATCATGCAGCTAGAACATGGGAGCCAGGTCAAATTGTTGAAAAACATGAGACACCTCGCTCATATGTTGTAGCTAACAATCAAGGAAATTTATTACGCAGGAACAGAATTGATGTAAAACCATCACATAATGTTAATAATGCTAATGACGATCATGTATTAATAGATGATGTGCCTGATGACGGTCTATGCAAAAAATCTGAAAATGAGCCTGTAACAGTGACCCGATCTGGAAGAATTGTAAAAAAACCAAAAAGGCTTGATTTGTAACTTATGAGGGAAGGTGTAGTATATTATATTGTATAGTGACCTGGTTAAAGATAGTAGAAACAACTGTCAGACTTGCCATAATAAACATTTGTACTAGTTCTTGTTAATAAACTAGTTATCAGATCTTGAGTGTTTTGTAAAGCATCATACAATAACATTAGGATTTCACTGTTTCACTGAGTTTTACTATGGTTGCAAATTAAAATGAAACTGCTGTTATTAAACAACCTTGTAGGGTACTTGAAACTGGCATGAAAAGAGTAAAAAAACATAGGTCAGTAGAATTATCATCAAAAAACCAGAAATCCGTAATAAAATCGCTTAGCTGCCATTAAAAAAAACGCTGCTATGAAAATGCGTTGGCATACAAAACCAAAAGGTAGATGAAAAAAATATTAACAAAAAACTATTATTTAACATTTGCTACAGAGTTCTTATATTTACAGAAATAAACCGGGTATTCCATACTTTTGAACAATCATTATTATGTATGTAAACCACAAAGTTTGCCTGGAAAAGTTCAATATTGACATCATATACGAGCTAAAAKCTTTTTATTTTGTTTKCATATGATATTCAGCTAGCATATCTTTACTGTATCGGCTCGTAAAGATACACAGCTGTTTGTGGAGAATCAAAGTATCGCTACTCAGCTAGTGATCTTAGAATATTTAATTCATCAACTTAAGGAAAAAATGTATAAAGCTATTGAAATAGTTATACAATGCCTTAACAGGTGCACTTTAAAATGTAAGACGGGGTTTATGTAATAATCCTTTCTAGAGATATGAAGATTTAGCGGTGGTCTAATTTTTGAAGAGTCACGATGATTATGTTTTACGGCTTATGACGCTAATATTGACCATGTGAAACTTAAGTATATTTGACTACATTAAAGTTGTTCCAATTTTTATTCATAAAAGATGATAATAATTTTGGCGAATAAATCGTTGCGCTGTTTTACTTTTATTAATCCAACCGATGGCTCAGAAAACGTGATTGACGTAAATACTAAAATACGTAAAAGAATGCTAAAACCACCGGAGATGCCTCGACGCTCTCGACGGTCCAGGGTCGCCCGTTCCTTGTCGTGCGTCGGTTCTATTCCCCTTTTCCCGAGCGGGCACCACAATGACGTCAGAGCGTCAAGGTCTGACCGCGTGGGCGGACGATAATCGGGACAAACATTCCGTCAGTATCAGAAAAACCACTTACCGAATATTTCCCCCTGACTAGCATATTCCGATACCAAGTAGATCATGTTCTTCGTTTCCATGACCTGCAACAAAGAGCCTGCTTAGTCATATAATTTACATGGTATTGTTACAACAAAATTATACAGATAAATTAATAAAAGTTTCATTATTACGTCCAGCGCAGTAATGTTTTTGCAGGTTTCCTTATTTTTTTATATACAGGGTCGCTACAGGGTCTGAAATTGTGCATGGGCCTATGGGTAATTAAAATGCATTTTCTGGAATTTTTTCAAATCCGTATCAGCTCTCGTTTCCGAAATATGMGCGCAAGMTTTTTAATGGGAAGGGGGGGTCAAAAGGCACATTATTGAAAAGAATATTTTTTCCTGAATTCAAAGTGTATAACACGTACAATTTATTGCTTCTGAGTTGAGAAAAGTATAAATACAATAATTGAGCCTGACAAAGAACGAAAAGAATGATAATTTTCTTTATCGCTATTACCATTTTTCCTTGACTGGTGATAATTTTTGTCTAGTTTGATCAATTTATTGCGAATCGGGTACTCAAAAAGTAAAAAAGAAAAACATGATTCCGTGAAAATGCAGTATTTTTTCAGATATCTGTACAGAATATGCTCAAAATGTTCAACATTTACTTCCTGGCAGTAATGCAGCGTTGAGTAAAAGTTTTCTAATATGTTCTTTGTAGCATATTTGGAGGTAAGTTCTAAATTTCTGCCTTGATTCGTCCTTTTAAATCTTCTGCATTATGTGGCCGATCAGCATAAATACGGTTTTTCAGATATCCCCACAGGAAAAAAATCAAGCTGCACCAGGTCAGGGGAACGTGCTGGCCATTCTATCACTCGGCGCCTACCAATCCATCTGTCTGGAAATATCGCATTCAAATATCCACGAACGTTGACTGCACCATCTTGCCGAAACCATATCTGTTCAGAAGGACGCGCAGCATTTTTACGAATAGGGAACAGGCGAATAAGTTTTGGTATAATGTGTTCGCGCGAGAGCTGTAAATACTTGACCACATTCAAATTTCCATCGATGAAAAAAGGCCCAATAATATGTGCTCACCGATAATACCATACCAGACATTCACTGACTGAGGGTGCTGTGTGTGGATTTGTTCCATTCAATGTGGATTTGTGCCGACTAATATTTGCAATTATGTATATTCACGTTACCATTGAGGCAAAAAGTCGCTTCATCAAGAAAGCATAATCCAATTTAAAATGTTTCTATCTTCATTTATTATGTTCATAGCGGTTTCGCAAAATTCTATCTTACGATCGAAATTTTCTGGTGAGTGACAGCCTGGTTTTTGACGATTTTCAACACAGCCGGTTTCGTCAGAACTTTGCAATGTTTTAATAACTGTTGATCTAACAATTGGTTCACGATCTTCATGAATTGCATTGTAGAGTGCAACTACTTACTATATACTATATATTATAGTATAGTATCACGCTTTTAAGTGTTTGTTTGTTTTGGAAGGATTATCCAGCAAGAAAATTATTGTTGATATCATAGAAACCTTGTGTGGTTAGCGCAATTTAAAAGGTTAGTACTATATTAAAAAAATGCTTACTTATAGAATTTATTTAATTGATCAAAAGTGCATATTATTGAAGAAAAACTGTCGCCATTTTTTGAAAAGATTCCTGAAACCTTTTGGGTCAGCTTATTACTATGAACAAAACCATAGCTAACATTTGTGCATCAGTTTTCTGTGTGGAACTAGGTAGAATTATTATGGCATGATGTAATCGTGAGTTGTCAACTAACTGAAAAACAATAAACTACTTTATTCCCACCAAGAGTACAAAAAATACATATATGAAACTAGTGGTTGGTAAGTGGGATATTCGGCGCACTAATATTTGTCTCCAAAACTAAAAAAAACATTTGAAATGAAAAGGTTTTGCAGTTCAGAACAGATTTTTTTTAAATCACATATAACTGCTTTAAGTTGTGTGTATGTAAACATTGGATCGATAATAATTCCAAGTGAAGTGGTTATCGATTCAAAGGAATAAACTGCTCCAGCCATGAAAATCTGAAGTTCCGTCATCATCTGGACATTTTTAAAAGAAAGTTTGACAAGTTATGTCAGTAATTTAAATAACCAACGGAAAAGTCGTGAGAACTGCAGTTGTCCACCAGTTCCCCTAGCTCAATCAATTTTACCTCCGCACGACACACAAATATGAAACCGACAATCGATGGCAGATAATTTACAAAAGAAACCCCCCAAGAGTATACTGAGGATCGACCCCAACAAACCCAGTGGCAGTAAACGGCAAAAGGAAACCAAATTTGACGAAGAAAACGTGCTGAAAACACTGCACCCCGAAGACAAGGACTACGGACACATGAGAATTGACGAACCGAAGACCCCCTACCATACCCCCAAAGACGCAGCGCCTGTGGATCCCAAAGCACTGCAGAAGAAACTAGAGGAACAAGCCGGCAAGCTTCCCAAAGTGATGCTCMCTGACGATGACGACGAACTAACGGCGGAAGAAAGGGCGAAAAAGAAACTGTTCGAGGAGAGGCGCAAGAAACATTACAACGAATACCAACAGAGGCAGCTGGCGAAGAAGCTCATGGAAGAAGACAGTGACGACGACGATGACAAGAAGCGCAGAACTGGCATATCGCGCCTGCGTGCTTCCAAATAGACTTAACTTTGTTAGTACAATTATAACTTAGGACGTAAGTGAAAAGCTCACAGGAGTCATTAAAAAGTATGATTCAAAGATCATCGTTTTAATCCCCTATGAAACTGGTAATTGAACTCGTCTATTAGATTCGTTGATTCAAGCTTCTATGACTATCAAAGATAGGTTGCCGTATTCGGAAACCCTAAAATCTATTTTTAAGTGCTGCATTTTATCAAAATTTAAGATAGCGCTAAAGTAGTTACTCCAAAATTGAGCAATTTTCTTTAATTTATCGTTAAAATCTCGTCGACAGAAAACATGCAAGAGACAAAAATGCAGTAATGACATGGATAACAAGCAAACGGCACCAAATCACAATACAACCGTCGGTATAAGTGACACGGACAATTGATATCGACAGGTTATAAGAGATTTAATTCGGTTTTTTGCAGATAGATACATTCATGAAGAAGTATTGCCAGCTCTGACCAGGGCTTAAACCTGGGACCTTCTGATTACTAGTCAAACGTGCTAACCACTGCACCATTCGGGCCCTATTTAAAGTCAAAATCAAAGTGGCATATACACATCAAAGTTTAAGAAATGGAACACTATGAACGCCATAGTTTAAGTACCTTCAAAATCAGACAACTTGTTTTATTTGTCGCAAATGTGACATTAAAGCGTTTTCAGATTAGAATGCTCATAATTTTACAAAAAAAAACTGAAAGATTCTATTCATTATTCCATTCTAGTCAGTTAGCTTCATCCTTTCAAAATGCAATCAGCATCCTAAGGAAAATTATTCCAAAGAATTGGGTATTATCACTTTTTTTTAAATTACGTGAAATGAATCTTGAAGTGCATATATATCGTACGCCATGTTAAAAAAAAACAAAAAATATTTATAGGTAAAGAATTTCAGGTCTGAAATTCGAATCTTAGGAGTCATCGCCAAAACGCTTCTATCTAAGTTTATTCAACTCATGACGTCAAGTGTCATGTAAACATTACCGAGGAGCGTGCTGTTTAATGGTGTAGTATCATTCTTGTATTGAAAAAGCTTTTGTGTGGTGTTTATTGAAAGGACGGTGTAAGAGGTCGCCTAAAAAGTGATTTGTGTAGTTTCACAAGCATCTATTATGTATGGAAAACAAAAAAAGTGTTGTTTTGTACATGGTTATAAAAGTACTTCAGTCAGTACAGCTAACAAAATTTTTGTAACCGTTCCTCGAGATTATTAACGTATGAAAAAGTTGTTTAAGGCCCCTAGACGTGATATGCCGAAATCGCAAAGTTTGTTTTTTTGTTGTGAATATCATCTTAATTCTTACCGTAATTTTTATTATTCTTTTTGGGTTTATAGGTGTTTACCATACAGTTTCCATTTTCTTATAGCTTGAAGGGGATATGAAAAATCATATGCGTTTTAAGTTGATAGAAGGAAATGTTATAATAAAGAACGACGTTGTTCCCCATATATTCGACTGTTAGCCAGACCTGAAACGAACCGCAAGAACCCCGAAAATAAATGGTAATTTATATTTATTCTGACCTATAAAACAAATGACATGTTTAGGGTACTTTTTTTATTCTTACATTTTTATGTTTACAAATAGTATGTTTCCAACAACCCACTATGGTCAAATTATCAATGCTACGTTAATTTGATAAAAAGTTCACTTATGCTGTTGCTTTTACTTTCCTCATCTCCGCCGCGTTGAAACGCTCGTCGCTGTACACAAATTCCATAACAATGAAGATGCCTTCAGAAGTCATAACTCATAAGTATTCACTTTTTCTTGGCGTATTTTAATTTGCTTATCACAAAATAAAGGCAAACAACAAACTAATAAATTGACGGGCTGAGGCTGACGCGTGACGCGCTGACCCCAGATGTAAACAAGCGGCCATTTACAAGACACCTGACGTCACGGCCAATATGTTTGCGTTTTGGCGGTCCCTTTTTTTAATATTAGAAATACACCTTACGATCCATTTTTTCGAATTTATAAACTGTCACAGTTGTTTTGTGGATWAGATGCTACCTATTAATATGCAATTTAATAAAATATAAATACATGGCAAATACCCAATTATGTACCAGCAGTTGACCCCAGAGATCTTTAAAAATGTCAAATAAACATTTTAGTCGGGACTCATTTAATTACTTGAAACTTAATAAAATTACACAAACAATTGTTTTAAATGACAGTTTTTTGTTTTCCCTTCTGAAATAAAATCGAGTTGATTTATTATTAAAGTAAGCTCGTTTTCATTTGACTAACGGTTATATTGCACATAGGATAATACATGTTAAAGTAAGAAAAGGCAAGGTGATATGGGATTTTACGAATTTGAGGCACAAGCAAGGATTGACTCAATGAAATCTGACATTCTAACCAATGTAAGTGAATAGAATGCACTTCTACATGCAAAAAATGGCGAACGTTTCAAGGGTTATTCCCAAAGTAAAATAGTTCATGCCATTAGTGAAACTGTAGATATGTATTAATGTAGTCATGTATTAAACTTTTCAAAGTACACTTGAGCTGTATAAAATGTTTATCCCTGAGAATAAGTTGAACCTTGTATCAGGCTTACTTTGAGTATTATTTCTAAATTCAAGAGCGTTTAGATATTTAATCTACTGATACAAAATAATAAAAAAATAGCACCATCGCAGTAAAAATATCGAAATTTTCGATTGGAAATATGATCTACTCCAGACAAAACCGCGCCCGAAAAAAAATAGATATTCCGAAACCATCTCAATGTGGGACGCGGAAGATCTATTTATTCCCGAGCATCGTAGTGCAGCATGATCGTTCGGGCTACCTTCAACTTGACTGTCCCTGACGCTGGCGGTCGTTAGTGACGTCATGGCGTCGCCTGGCAACCAACCCGACGTACGCCGGCATTACTACGATGCCCCGGCCTATCGGGTAAACTTTTTCTCTTTATTGTTTTGCGTGCTCACCTAAAACGGTCACTCATATTGCAAGCGCGTAAACAATTTTATCTTTCCTGGAATAAGGTTGCGTCTAGCTCGGTTGGATTATTGTTTTCGATTGCAGAGTAAACAAACATGTTGTTAATGTTGACCTTATTTCGTGCAGTGGTACCTATCTTATCTGCAGACGTGTTTGCTGTTTGGGGTGTCTCAGGGAGATAACGTACCAGCAGCTATCCAGAAATGTGTACGAAAAGAAAGAAATCACAATTTTTCTGTGAGATTGCGTAAATGTTGGTTGCAATTTGGCAGGGCGAAGTCTAGATCACTGATAGCCCCAAAATAAATTTTGACGGAGTTTACTGATAACCATTCGGCAGTAAGTAAAACTCATTAATTGCATAATAACTATTGATAGTAAAAGCCGGAACAAGCGTTACACTGTTCTACTTGTTAAATCAGGATCTACTAAGTGAGTGATTTTGCGGGTATCATCTCATTCTTACCTATATGAATGAATTTAAATTGCCAAAACAGGAACCATTACGAAAAATGAATGGGGTATTTGTGGAGAAAACCCTACTATAGCACGCACTATACAGGGAGTAGGAGAGTGCAAAACATTTAAAGAGATATGTTGAATCTGTTATCTCTTTGAGCAATGACCGTCTGGTCGAAACGATCGTCAGAGTTATCTGATAAATCAAGTGAGACAAGCACATATGTTCAATCAGCTTGTTTCCAAACTACCTAATAGATTTAAAGAGATAATGGTATGGACGAAAAAGTAGCGGTTTCGGAGAAGCGGACTTCTTTTTAAAACATTTGAAATTATTTATTATGTCCCTACATGCAAACAAAAGAATCTTCTTGCAAAAACAACAGATAATATTACATAAGACGTTCAAAGTGCCCTCTTTCCTTTATCGAACAGCCACTACGGCACATCCTTGTTTGAAGGATATTCGAACTCTTTATAAAACCCCCTCATTGACTCGGATTTATGGCATTTTTGTTTAATATGAGCTGCAGCTCCTAGAAACTATTTACATGAGTAGCATGGACTATATTTTCAACTGTTGCAAAAAAGGAATCTAGAGGGTTTAAATGGAAGTCTTCAGCATTACTGCTTGATGATCAAGTGGATTTAAGGCCTGTATTCGTTATACATGGTATCCGGACAAAGCAGCCGCTAGTGCAGAATATTCAACAGGGGAAGCACGAATGCCTACTTCGATTGACATTCTCAGCACACTCGTCCCCAGATTATGCTCTATCCGTGCTAGGATTTCTTCTTCTGCTCTAGGAGTAGATACCGACCATGTTCTTCTGAATAAATAGTATTGTTTGGTCGATGAAGCGGTATCACGCAATATTTGGTGAATTCTTCCAAATACGGTGCGAGGGAATCTGGCGATTTGCATATACCCGCTTAGGTAGCAATGCCATTAGCAAGACCATACATGAAATACAAGTTGGTTAATTATGCGATAGAGTAAATAGTCATTTGCGCCAAATGCATAATGTTAATTTCACAAAATATCAGCTAACTATGTAAAGACAACATAAGTTTAGCAAAATAAAAAAGGAAGTAAAAAGGAATAACCTTCCATATTTCGGAAAATCATATTTATTAAGACTCCTTTTTATTTTGGTCCATGGGAAGTAGTTTTTGCAAAGAGATGGGTTTTGATGGGTTTCACAAACTCCAACAGGTGCTAATCACCAAAGTCACTATGAAAACTAATCCTGTATGCTTCCGAAAAGCAGTAACAACTCTTTTTCGAGAAAGATGTAACTTGTTATGAAAAATTGTCTTTGTAATAACCGTAGACCGCAGACGATCAGCGCGATAGTTTTACAGAGAGAAATCCACTCAACATTGTACACAACACATTTGATTGCTATATAATTATAAAAAAAGCATAGTTAGTTAAGATATGAAGCTCTGCCATGCTCTTCACATTTTCCGGATTTGTCTCCAACCGATTACATTCTTTTAACATTTGGAAAACTTTAATTTCACAACTAACATGAAGTCAAAAGAGCTTTTAAATACATTATTCCTAATAGAAAACAAGTGGAACAAACTTATATATCATTGGCATGCCGATGGTTTGGGTGTTAGAAAGGGTTAAAAGGTTGAAATAAATAAATTTGCGAGAGGAGTATTTAACAAAAACGAAAATGGGTGATCAGTTGTTATATGTGCCAAAAATATAAGGAGACGAATAAGTACAATGGAAGTGCGATTACTATAAGAACGTTTTAATGCGGTCTGATAACAAGATAATTAAAGAAAGTGGGACACACAATTATGTGGTATACACAACGAAGTTTGAAAATAAAGATTAAAACCACGTACTACAGACGTTACAATGTTAAAGAGACATTGATGCTAGTCAAGCTGTAGCATCTATACTTCCGAAATTGATTAGCAGGTGTAAGAAATCCAGGTTATTTGCCTTTACACCGCAAAAAAATCGTTATTTCTTTCATGACTTCATAAAGCGCTGAACTATTTTCCACAATGCACTTCACGTAATCTGTTGAATATTTTCTACGAGAAGAAATCTAACGCTATTGGTGACTAAAATGGTAGTGGAACCTTTAAAGATACTGTTTTACGTATTTGCTTTGTTCTGTGATGTTTTCGTAAGAATTGTAACAGTTTCTTGCAATTACATTCTCTTGATTCTGAATAAACTTTTTGATCGGCAGAGAGTTCAGATGTGGCAATAAAAGGGTGAAATCGCAATTTCCTGTTTATAGCTAACCAAACCAAAGGTTTCTTACTAAACTTAAATATATATAAATTACTTCATGATTGATTTCAACACCTTTTTTACATAAGTGACTGTATTTCAATTAATATCAATTTTATTTTCGTTGAATATACTACTTCTATGTAGTAATAACTCAATTTTAATTTCCTTTTCAATAATTTCAGACATTATTACCCAATTTTCCTGACTGTGTTTACAGCAAGCTTTTCTTTTCTTCCTTGGCGTTTTTTAGCGATAACTGAACATAATTTGGCGTGATTCCGGGTTTTTAATATCATACAGTGTCTGTTTACCAGTGCTCTTTGTATTTCTTCATAGAATACGCCAGTTAGGTTTTCCTCCAACCTTTTTTCATGGCGTTACAAAAAATGCTACTGGCACATTGACATGTGTTTTGACATTTCCAATCAAAAAAAGGAATCAACAAAATACATGATATGCCCATAGACTAACGCGATTATTACAAAACTACGAGGTAGAATGCCCCACTAATTATTTAATTAATACCTGTCGCCTCTGGACAGACGGAAATCGCTGAACACATTTTCCCTCGTATTTTCCGCTGCTTGGTAAAAGCATGATTTTTAATGTTCATTTTTATTTACATAAAAAGGGGGTTTCAAAGACTTCGAAGTAGAATAAAACATGTMACAGCAAGTGATATAGTTGTGAATGGTCTGCAAGAAAAAATTTAGCAATGATGTTGAATTTCCGCTTTTATGAACTGGCGTTTAGAATTAAGGTAACGGATCGGATTCTTCAATAACTACAACTGACTACAAGAATTAATTCGTAAAGTTTTAAGCATCAAATAGGGGCTGCCAAGAAACTTTAAATAATATTTTACCAAAACTTGGATTGGTTACAAAATAATGAATAACAGAAAAGTATATCAGGGTAGATTTTTAAAGGAATTTCATGAAATTTAGGATGAGGGCTGATTAGACAAAACAGCATGGCTAAGAATTGATGTAGTGATATTAGCAGTACACATTTCATGGGTGTGTTACCTTCAAATGTACTATAATTCTAGAAAAATGTCAGTAAAAAAACGACGCCTGCATCGCGTGCATCATCAATATACACCAGGTGGGACATGAAGCAGTGTGAATTATTGCGAAAATATATTTGCATGCGTGTTTGAAAAATTACTTAAAAAAATACTTGCTCCTAATCTTCCAAGGTTCCAACTAAGAATGCGGTTTTCCAAAATGCTGTTAACAGTTCAGGGCCAATAAAATTTGGAGCTCTGCGGAGAAGATCACGTGAATGTGACAATTGTCTCAGATGGTATTGCAACCTCATTTGAGGGTCAGCATTAAACTCAATCGGGCTACTATACAGCACCAAATAAAACTAATAATTCCATTTCTGCGCATTCGGGTTGAATTCCTTACAGAAACAAATAGTCACAACGCAAAAAACTTTAAGACCCTGTTTTCTGCAACACATCGTAATGGTACATCAAATGGCCATAACATGGGATATTTTTGCGTCCATCATAAACACTAAAACCCGACCTTGGAACGGAGCAAAACAATGAAACATCGATACAATCCAGATCAAAATAAAAATAACCCGCCGGATTTAACTTCCACGTTGGCAAGCTGCTTGTTACGAAAACAGCAGGAAATCGATCAAATTAATGATTATAGTAATTGCGAACTTTATGTAAAGACATCAACATCAAATGGACATTTCTATTCGTTTGACGTGTACAGGACAGTCAATTAGTGCATGCAAAAAGACTTTAATGAACGGAAAGTTTAGCTTATCTAACATGATTAATCGAAACTGAGGATTGTGTTTTCCTTAAAAGTAAAGTTCAGCAGGAGTTCTTTTTCCTGTTACATCGACCTATTGATTTTACGTGTTCGAATAGCAACAGCTGCAAATGAAACCTCTTCAAATTATAGTTTAAAAAAACCATTGAATTCTTAAAGCAATGTAGTAAGGCTCTTTATTGACTTCTAAGAAATTTCTTACCTGATACAGCTTGATTATGTGTGGGTGGTCAAGCCTCTTCATAATATCCACTTCCCTATAGACTTTTTGTAGATTCCCGGCATCTAGTTGCGATTTGTCTATGATCTTGATGGCTACCTGAAAAAAAAACATTTTTCTGGTCATTCCTTGACTTGCTTCAAAGAACACTTAATTATAGAATTTGAAAACTGGCTATTATTATTGTGCCTTGATTCACATTTTTATCGTATAATTCTAACAATTCTGTGAGTAACATAAGGTAATGTGCAAAGATTATCTGAAGCAATAACCTATAGTTGTAAAACCGTAGCCTGAGTTTGGGCAACAGTAACGATTCTCCTTGGTTTGAGTTTAAGTGTTATAATTTAGAGAGCATTAACGCAGAGTCGGAAACAGGTTTTAATTTTGCTCGTTTGCCAAATGTTTTTTGTTCATCTGTCAAAATTAAAAAAAAACAGAAGACACCGGACGTTAAAGAAGATACTGCTACCTCATTTAGGAGGAGGTCACTCCATCTGGGCATTACTACGTCCCACATTCAAGGAATTTTGAAAGATTAGATAATTCACCGATATAAAAAGAAATTTAATCYAAATCATATTTAATCATACATTGGAATMGKATTTGAAGATGGAAGATCAAATATTACGCGGAGATAATAGGTCGACACTTTTTTTTATAACGATGTGAGCACACATACTTAGATATGTTAGAACATTCTGCTAACGCTGGACTTGATTATTTAAAACGAAATGGTTAAACCTTAAAATTAGAGATCAGTGGATTAGAAGAAGTGGTCCAGTATTGTGCCCTGCCCGGAGTCTCGATTTAACAATTTCGGATTTTTATTTGTGGGGACGTTTAAAGCAAACTGTATATACTGTAGAATAATCGACTTAATAATGTTATAGAATTAAAAATCGAGTAAGAGACGGCGTGGTACGATTTTAAATCGATGAAATTCGAACAAATTTCGAGGAGCTTCGTTTTAGAGTAGAATCCTGCGCAATATGGATGGGAGGTTAATTCAATAATGACTATTCTAGTTAAAATTTACTTCGTATTTTTCTCTCTGGGTTGCCATTTAGATCATTCAAATCAAAGACAATTTTTTTTCTTGTAATCACACTCCGTATATTATATCTATATATTAAATCATAATGTATTAAAGGTTTCCATCTGTAATCGCTTCTGTATCACATTGATAGCGGGAGGTACTTAAACCTGCAGAAATATTTTGGGATTGAAACACCCATAACTAATTAAGTCATTAATTATTACAATTTTATTGATTGAATATCTAGTCCGGTTTAAGGAGTAAGAATTATGCTAAGGGAAAAGCCGGAAAGGCCTACATTTATCATAGAGGTATCAAAATGCTTTATTGCTATGCTCCCCACTAGTTTTTGTGCTTCAAAACTAGAAATTACCTTAAACGGGTACTGTCTGCTAATACATGTATTTTTTAGCTTCCCTGCGTTTTACAAACTTATTGACATGGATACGTCTTTCGCCGCACTTTGGCGGGGTGGAGGGGACATTATTTTGTGAAAAATCGGTATTGGGCCTTTACGAACTACGACGTAAGTCGGTAACTGAAGGCACTACATTATAAGGTACCATCAACCCTAGCTTTAGGTTTGATACGGGAACTCAAAAAACAGAATATTTTTCCCTGTGGTGCGAGCGAGAGATGGGGTTGCAAGCATTGCCGGATTTCAAATTCGCCTGTCAAATCCGGCAAAACAGATATGAAACTATCAGAAACTATATGGAATCACAATCATTGTCAGTACTATCGAGATTGACTGACTTCACCTGGTACGGTCTGCCTGGTCAATTGGTGAAAATCGATAATGCGCCATCTAGTGGTCACTTTACGAATTACGACATAGGTTAGTACGGTCGGTAAGTATGTACAGAGACCTGCATTGCCGATTGTCCGGTGAACGTTTGAACCCTATAGAAAAAAGTTCAGTGAAACAAAATTAGGTACTGTGAATTATTAGTTTCCGTCATATTCATTTTTGCTTGACGTATCCACATCAAACTAACGGATGTACCAAATATTCAACCACCATGGATTTTTCTGTTTTATTTTTGTCTTTTCTTTTTGTATTATTTGTATCTCCATCCGAATAACCTTATATGGTAATGGTATCATTTAAACTCGTAAACATTAATATTATTCTAGTTCACTTTATACCTTACGAGATGGCTTACTAAATTAGTTCTCTAATCTATTTTTCTATTTGCATTTTTTACAACCGATCTGCAACACTCATTATATTATCAGTCGCTATTTGTTCCTAATTTTTAGTCTTCCCATAAGCAATCGTTCATTTAATTTCTAGAGCAAATTATTGAGCATTTACTTCACATATTTCACTGTATTTAATAGTTATGCTTTTCTATATCTGACAAGCAGCGTCACTTTTTGATTTTCAAAATGATAAAACGCTCGGGGTGAGTATGAAATTTTTGCTACCCATTGAGATTTCTTTTATTCCCTTCGTAAAATCTATGAAATTCTTTGTGAGCATCACCTGCCTGGTGGTATATTTATGTAAAAAAAGACCTCTGCTAGAAGACATGTCTGGTTGATATATAAACTTTTGTTAATTTTTGTAAACCCCATATAAACGGAGCTTAAGCGTTAATTAAACCTGACTGAAGTTTAGAAAAGAGAAATGAGCAATTATTAATAAATAAAATAAACTTATCCCAACAATCGTATTAAACAGCATCTACATTGATCAATTTTTGGAACTTAATATAAACTTATATTGTCTCTGTGAACGACCACCAGTCTGCAAAAGGCCTGTGTCCGGAAGGTTCTGTACAAGGACCAATTTTATTAAATGTTTGTATTTAAAGTCTTTCATTTCTACATTAACTGGTCAAGTTAGGGCACAGAAGTTATCAAATCTGTTCCTGATGGTGAACGCAATCGTGACGGATGTAAAAAAAGGCAAAAAAAATGTTTGAAATAATCGAAATATGATCCAAACATGACGCACGCATGATTAGTCGAAGCACCTTACGTCAATACATCGACCTCATCTTGACCGCGCGTAAGTGTTAAAATAATTATCGCACGCGACGGAAAAAAAAGATCCCTTTGTGGTGCAGGTAAATTTTAAATGTTCCAAGTGCGTCACGGCCGCTCTGACGTCCGAGTAGAAAAAACACTGCGGGCTAACCCCTACGGAAAAATCAAAATCCAATAGGCCGTAACCAATATTATTATTATCTGGGCACCGGAGCGTTCAATCTACGGGTAAATCTTAACATCCTTTTATAGCTGATTGACGTCATTGTTGACGCAAGTACAAAGTTGTATGTCCGTTATACGCGCGCACTGAATTGCCGGTGCATATTTCGAAAAATTCGACTTTCGCTCGGGAAAACGCGAAGAGGTTGAACGTTTTTTTGCAGATCTGGAGGATTTAATGAGTTTTTTTAGTTAAAGTATGATGAGGCCGTAAAAATCCCGCGATTGGGTCATTAAAAAACATAGTAGGTAATCAAAATGTGGATCGTTGAAAATTTGTAAAGCTGATAACGACGGACCATTACCAAACATTTTATTTATGTTGATAAAATATTTGACATTAAATGAGGAAAAGTGTAAACTATAAATCTTGTTAGGTACACAAATAGCGTAAGGGATTTTGTGAATTTGATGCACGGAGCAAAGAAATAGGAAACACTAATAAATTTTCTACTTATCCCTTTTGACGTCTCTATCAACCACAAGAAAAGAAGCCGAAATACTAAATAGTGTAAATATATGTATGTATATTTCTTCGTAAAGTACAACCAAAAACGAGCATGTTTTCAGCTATTTAACGAAATGAAAAAGTGAAAGTAAAGATCGCTTTTGAATCAGCATATCCAATGCGGGCGGCCTTAAAGTCTCGCATTCACGGTCATACGGCCGCAAAGAGCCAGTCCAAGACCAAATACTTGACCTATAAATAAGTTAGCTGGATATGCCGGAAATATTCGAAAGTCTCGAGGCATCCATGATGCCGACAATAACGCGGGTAGGTTAGGTCGGAAAAAAATGCGAGAAATCGCTCCTCAACCCTCGGCAGTCGTCACGATGACAGAGACCCCCGTTCAAATGGGACACTCCTCAATTTCGTACCTCTGTTTTGGTGATTCGGTGCCTGGCCAGCTTCACGACGGCGAAGTTTCCCTTGCCGATGGTCCTCTCGATGTRGTAGAACCCGACGCGTATCGCCGTCTTCTGCGTCCTGTCCGTCATCTTCGCGTTTAGTCCTCGCACCGGTCACTTAAGCAGCAACGTCCCTTAGCACATGTTTATTGCTATGTTATTCGATGTATTGTCATTTTGTGCGCTGCACGCAATGACCGCGACGCCCGACAACGCGAATTGAGCACTGCGCCGAGCGTCGCCCGACCGGCTGATATAAACCTGAAGCGACGCCTTGTAGATGTCAGCAGCATGCCGCGGAAATGCACGAGCACGGGCGGGTGGAAATTGATGGGAACGCTGAATGCATCTCCCTCACGGTTTTCCGCCAGTTTCCAACCAGACTCATGACTAGATTGAAAAAGAAGCGATGAAATCATGGTGGGGTTTTAGTTCGCAAAGCTGCAATGACACCCCTTCATGTCTGGCTTACCAACTTGATTAGGGGATGTCCCCTTCTTCAGAAACCTGGTTGCCAACTAACAACTTAAGTTCTTCGTAAAAAAAATACGGCGCACACTACTTACTTCAATAAACCTCAACCGAAGGCTCGATAAAATTAGCCCCCACATATCCCTTTGTTAATAAAGAGGACTTACTTCGGTTTGCACCCATCTTGCACCACCAAAATTAGGGCTTGCACCAACAATCCTGAGAAACTACGAAGACTTATTACTTTTAGTCAAACACAGCTTTTCCCCACATATAATTTTTTTTCTAAAAAAAATACACTTGCGCTGATTTGCACCAATAACCCTGAGAAACTACAAAGTTTACTTTCAATGACCAATGCAGAATCCCCCCCCCCCGCGCATATGATATTTTCTAAAAAACACACTTGCGCTGGTTTACACCCACATTTTAGAGCTTGCACCTACAAKCCTGAGAAACTACAAACAATTAGGTATTATCACTTTTTTTTAAATTTACGTAAAATGAATCTTGAAGTGCATATATATCGTAGGCCATGTTAAAGAAAACAAAAAAATATTTGTTAGTAGAGAATTTCAGGTCTCAAATTCGAATCTTAGGAGTCACCGTCAAAACGCTTCTATCCAAGGTTATTCAACGCGTGACGTCAAGTGTCATGTAAACAAAAGTGATTTGTGTAGTTTTACAAGCATCTATTAAGTATGGAAAACAAAACAAGTGTTGTTTTGTACATGGTTATAAAATTACTTCAGTTAGTACAGCTAACAAAATTTTTGTAACCGTTCCTCGAGATTATCAACGTATGAAAAAGTTGTTTAAGGCTCCTAGTTGTAATATGCCGAAATCGCAAAGTTTGTTTATCTGTTGTGAAGATCATCTTAATTCTTACTGTAAGTTTTATTATTCTTTTTAGGGTTATAAGTGTTTACCATTCAGTTTCCATTTTGTTATAGCTTGAAGAGGAAATGAAAACGAGCCGCAAGAGCCCAGAATATGTGGCAATTCATATTTATTCTGACCTCCAAAATAAATGTCAAGTTTAGGGTACATTTTTGATTCCTACATTTTTACGTTTACAAATGGTATGTTTCCAACAATCCACTGTGATCAAATTATCAATGCTACGTTAATTTGATAAAAAGTCACTTATGCTGTTGCTTTTACGTTCCTCATCTCCGCCGCGATGAACCGCTCGTCGTTGTACACAAATTCCATAACAATGAACATGCCTTCAGAAGTCATAACTCATAAGTATTTCACTTTTTCTTGGCGTATTTTAATTGGCTTGTCACAAAATGAACGCAAACAGCAAACTGATAAATTGACGGGCTGAGGCTGACTCGTGACACGCTGACCCCAGATGTAAACAAGCGGCCATTTACAAGACACCTGACGTCACGGCCAATATGTTCGCGTTTTGGCGGTCCCTTTAAATATTCKCATTTTTAATATTAAAAATACACCTTACGATCCKTTTTTTCGAATTTATAAGCTGTCACAGCTGTTTTGTGGARTAGATMCTACCTATTAATATACCCAATTGTTAGTAATAATTGTTCTTGTTCCTCACCACAGTTTAAATTTAACTGGAWTCATTCTGTCAAAGATAATGAAAATTATGTTCCAGTTAGAGAACTCGTCATGAGTGAAGTCCAAGAACACTTTTTGCCTTCAAGTGATAATAACCAAAGTCCTTGCGATTCATCTCCACAATACCTATTGTCGATTTTATTATTATATGGATATTCCAGAGCCGGATGACTTCAGCGAAAATGCTTCACATATAGAATTTTTAGTTTTTTTAGCTATATGAAAAAGAATATCCTACAATATTTAAGATTTTCATAAAATATATTATCATATTACCCTCATCCACCCCTGTGGAGCGAATGTTTAATTCTGCTGGTCAAATTTTGAAACCTAGATAATTAGTCAGATGAACAATTTCAATAACTATTCTTTTTAAGACATAACTGTGGTTTGTGAACTACGTTAATAAAAGTAATAAATAATATAAGTTAGATTATTATAGTTACCAGTTATGATATTTTTCGTGTTGCTTGAGGTGTCCCATAACTATAGCCATTAAGATCTCGCAGTTTGTCTTAATAAAGTACACCACAATCATTACAAAAGAAAAGTGTATACGCCAAAGGTTAAATTTTATCTTTATTAAAGACTAATTTTGATCATAAACTACATGTTGCTGAAAAATAAATATGAATTACACGAGATAAAAATGACTTTAAAATATTTGTTGAAACTTGAAACTGTACTAATAAACTTAAGCGAATACCAACCTTTTTTCTTTGTAGGTAAATTACTTCACAAAGTGTAATTAATTACAATTACAATTACTTTGGGTAAATTGTAATTAATTACAATTGAAATTACAAAGTACAAACTACAATAATATAATACTCGTATCTCCGCTCATACCTAGTTGTTTTGACAATAAAAAAATATAATTTTTATTTTATTAAACAAAACTCAAAAACTTACATTTAATCGAATCCGGAATAATTATCTGCTAACTTGTATTACTTATTAATTTTATTAGTGTGGATTACATTCCACCGTTATGTCTTAAAAACCATAGTTTAGGTTTCAAATTCTGACAACCGCAACTAAACATTCGCTCAACGGGAGAGGATAATATGACATTATATCCTTTTTAAATAAGCTAAAAATTCTGTGAAGCTTTTTCGCTGACATCATCCGGCTCTGAAATATCCATATAATCAAGAATTTGACAATGGAGGTGAATTGTGAAGACTTTGATTATTATCACTTGTAAGCGTTCTTGAACTTCATTCATGACGAGTTCTCTAACTGCGACATAATTTCCTAGCACAAACGCATTTTACTTCATCGGAAGCTTTAGTCGATTTTCTTACACTAATCCAAATAAATTAAGTTTTGCTAAAGCAGGCACTGTAATGAATTTTATGTAAAATAATTTTGCTTGTGGAAAATGGTCTTTTCAATATCTACCTGCCTACTGGCTTGCAATCGAATTTAAACTTTCCACAGATTGAAAATATTTAAAATAATTCTGTTACTTTGTAATTATGAAAATGTAATTCTAATTGTAACAAAATGGGTAATTCAAGTAATTGTAATTAATTACATAACAACACCGTAGGTAAGAATTATTTTAAAGAGTTTATGAAATAAAGAACAAAAAACAGCTAATTTACGAGTATGTTCGTAATTTTACGATTTTAAATAAATCCGTTAATTGGGTGAGCACGGTAATTAGCACAACCTGTACATAAATATGTATATTTATCTTGATTATACAGGTTGTCAACGTTTAAATTAAAACTAACAGCAATTCTAAGTAACATGATGGATGTGTTGACAATGCTAAGTTCGCAAAATTCAATGGCTTATAGCTGATAAGTACTTAAGAAGATCTACAAATCACCCATTCAACCCGATATCAACACCTGCATGACGTTATTCTAGATATTTGCCTGAAATCTTATGCAAAATAGTACGTGATAGTACTTAGCAATTCAAACTGAAAAACTGCAAATACTTTGGAATTTTGGCGGAACTTAACGATTCTAAAGTTTTATGTATTCTTCGTCGGCATGTAGTTTTATTAACGTTTGTCCATACTTAATATAGTAAGAATAAGCGCCTGCTGCGAATATATCAGTATTTCAGAAATAGTAATAGCGCTAAAAAAACGACGAAGTGTTAAATACTCTTGAAATTACACAGTAAATCCTTAATTTCTCCAGCAAATTGCATACTACACAGTAAAACTCAGTGCGTATCGTTCGGCTTCTATTTTGACATCACGGCTGTAATGGAAATACTCTTCCAGGCTCGTTAGACTATCAAAGGCTCTCCCACACAGTACAATCAACACGACATTGATGCTTCACGGCTAAGGATGGTTTGTTGTTTTCGAACTTATTCAGTGGCGTACTTACAAAAACTAAACAAAAATGTTACAAACTATAGTAGTTAACTCTCAGCATAACAAAAATATAACAGAAATKTAAAATATATCACKACATTATTAGGTACTCTAAAATAGTGTCACTAAAATTTTCATTGCTTTTTTTAGTTATATTTACTTCATTGTTTTTTGCAAACTAATATATTTTAATGCTATTTTGTCTAAGACTACTTTGTGCGTGTTCGTTTTCAACAGATACCTATTAATGGCAATGGAGATTTTCAATGGGACTACCAAACATCAAACTCTGTACAGGAAACACATAATACGGATGGAGCCTCATGAGCAGATCTCCTTAACCTTCATATCATGCGCGGCATGTTCACCCTCATCACTATACGTTTTATGTAATATTTTACCTATTGTTAATGTATTTTTAATGTTGGACTGAAGATGACCACTTTTAGTAGTAGAAGGCACTTTGCTGTTCCTTAATAATAATAATCATCTCATTAGATGGTGGGATTAAAAATAAAGGACGTAGGTACCATTATTATTAAATATAACATAATAAGGAAAAACTTAGCAAAAGCCAATAAATGGCAATATGATAGGAAATACATACAAGAACCAACAGAAAGATAGGATATCAAAAATGCAACAAATAGAGACAACTTCGACAACATATGAGAAGAATTAAGAAAGGAAATAATGAAGGTAGCAAATAATTTATAAAATAAGAATTAGCTTAATGAAGAATTTAAAGAATAAGTTAACAAATGTTTAATGTTTAACAAAATCTCTAATAACTTTAAATACACATATTTAGAACTAATGGCCCAAACAGAACACATAAATACTGATGTCAAATTTATTTTCGAGTTCAGAGCGCGGCTTCAAAACAGGGCTGTCTTTTTTAATTTATAATTGCATTGTTATTTAGCTGTACCAGACACAATCTATGATAATATTTAACAATTAGATGTTAATTAATTATCGTTGTATAAATTCAAAACATTTTCTATTTTCCTTTTATTGTTACAGTTCGCAATGGATTTTAACTCAGCTGCTATCTTGTAAATATGCATTTTATGTTTTATGTTCACGACCCTTATTTTATTATATTTTATTCGGGATCGTAAATGCGTATTTCTGACTTAACTCCTTTTATTTAAAACACTAGTTTCAAATACACTAAGTCTAAACACAACTAGTTCAAAACACTACTGTTTTTAACACCATACCAACTCACTAAACCACTACACTGCACTACACACTTAGCACTGAAACACCCGCTTCACCATGCCTTTCGCTCGCTTGATAATCGCTATTCGAATTCAGAACTGCCCGTGCTCCTCCGTCTGGCTATTTATACCCACATCGAAAATTTCGGAAGCGGCATCTTCCAGACGCTATCGAAACTTTGCGAAGGTTCGATTCATAGAATTCTCCGCAGAGTTTCGGCATTCCATGCCATCTTTACTTTACTACCTGCATTGTCCTACTACAACGCATCTGCACGCCTGCAACTCCGGTACACAGATGGCGCCAATTCCGCAACGTTACCCCCTCCTTAGAAACCGACCATCCCGAATCCCGATCAGTTCCATTACTCGGGATCTCCTGTACTCGCTTAAACGATTTAAATGTACTACCTTCATCCTTAATCTTGGGCTGCGCTGGATTCTGTAGACTACGACGTTAATCCTTTTTATTTCTCTATAAGGTCCTTCCCAGGATTTGACAACTTAGGCGAAAGCCCTTTCTTCCCTTGTGGGTTATAGAGCCACACTAGATCTCCTACATTAAACTGGCAGTGATTGGCCCTTGCATCATAGCGAGCTTTTACACGATCACTTGCAATTTTGATGTTCTGCCGCACCAATCCGTGGGTTTACAGAAGTGATTCTCTAAGGTTGTCAGCATAATCGGTTACTTCCTCTACAGGCGCCCTAGTTGACCCAAACCCAAGGTAGCACAGTAGTCTCAGATCCCTTCTCTTCGCTGGGGTAACTCCTGTGGTATGATGGATCGCTGTTCTGTACGCCAACAGAAACAGAGGAAGTCGCTTGTCCCAATCGGTTTGATATCGCTCCATAACTTTTGTTGAGAGGAACTGCTCCATTGTTATGTTAAACCCTATGCTTGTGTTGGTTTTTGAAATTTCTTCCTCGATCGGAATGCAATTCTAACGGCATTCCAAATCTACACACGATGTTATCGACAAAAACTCGTGCTATTACCTACATCACTTGCAGGCAAACTTTTAAGAGGAGTCAGCGTTACGAAATGTGCGGGTGGTCTATCGTTAAACAAACATTCAATTTGAGTCAGAACTGTAGCGAACTCTTCAAATAATAAAATTTGTGACCCTGTTACTTTACTCAAATGTAGTACCCATATGTGAATATATAGTGGAACAAGGACCTCGTCTTGCTAAAAATCGTTTGAAAGAAGAGCGAGAATGAAGAGCGCGTGTAGCAAAACTTACAAATAAGCAAATGTATGCTTTCTGTGTTTTTACACCTCGCTTGCGCGATAAAGTTATAGAAAACGGTCTTCCATAATCGACGCCAGTGTGACAAAAAGCTTGCCATAAATGAGAAAAAACAAAGGTGTTGCAAAGATGAATCTGTTTACGAGCGATTCTTGCAGCTGATAATATCCAGCAATTTTGACGCATTAACGATAGTAACAAATGAGGTCCTGCAAGCATATTTTTGCGATGATGATAATCTATCGATCTTTCTACCAGAGCGTAGGTATAAAAGGAACCCTTCACGCAGTCTTTCCACTGATCGCTAAATATTTAGAGATCAGTGAGTTTTTCTAGCAATGCGTGACAAAACGTTGTGGTCCAGAAAACTATTATTACTTAATTTATTTGTTGCTTTGTAGGTAACGATCAACTGTACAGCCATAGATTATAGAATCTCTTTTCTGTCGAGTACGTCCATATCACATCGTTTGTTCATTTGGTTTTATGCAATAAACCACTTGTACAAGATAGAAGACGCCTACAATCAATTTTTTACGCAGACGATTTAAAGTGACTCTAGTACGTGTATGTTTACGAAATGAGCTGATAGGACTTAAGTAACAAGCACCTATTTGTTGAATGTTATTGAAGCCTAATGAGTTGACGAATGATGGCTTCATTAACAAGTAGGTATATTTACTAAGTGCACATACTACTTGGGCAAAATAGCTTTCAAAGCTACCTTACTTTTTTCTGTTGCGTCCTTTTGCTTGCAGCAGATCATGTAAGTAAATTATTCCAGAGCTGATATTTCTTCAATTACATTCTCAAATTCTTAAAGAATGTTAATGTATCCACAACCTGTAATAGCATGATCATATCTAAGCGATTTACTTAGTTCTGGAACAACAATTGTAAAAATTGCATTTACGTTTAATCTTGCATTAAATACTTTCTATTCACAAAACCGAATTTTTGTTGACATGTTGACTTCCGGGCTGGTTCCCAAATTGCTTGTTTGGTCTTGACGTTTCGACACTAATGTCAGTGTCTTCCTCAGAAATAGCTCTGAAACTGAAGTGCTCTAGTCTTCTCCAGTATTTATACCAGCCTGATTCACTGAAGCCTATGCGCTGTCACGGATGGCCGATTTCCAGATTCCAGGCACTTTGATGCCTCTGTCTCTGTTGTAGGATTCTTCAGGATTTCAGTTTATTCKTTGTACAATCRCGGCCACAATCTCGCTTCCCCTGACAGCAATTGTGCCTCTTCGAATTTGATAATGTGGCCAGTGTTCTGGCACAGTGGAACTGTCACATTGTCGGTCCCTGGTATCCCTACTGTATTCCTTGATTCTCGTGCTGATGTGGCTTTTGGTTTGGCCAATGTGAACCTTCCCACAACTGCTATACKCTCCTTTTAAAGGATATMTCGGAGTGCCTAAATTCAATTTCAGTCGGGTTGATCTACAGGGGCTTTACATGTCACTTGGTCTGGCGGACTGGTTATTCTTGAAAGATATCCATGATGGTGCACCGTCCCATTTTGCAGTCAACGTTCATGGATACTTGAATGAGATATTTCCAGACAGATATGGATTGGTAGGTGCAGAGCGATATAATGCCCAGCACATTCCCCTGATCTGACGCCGCTCGATTTTTTCCCTGAGGGGTGTATCTGAAAAATCATATTTATGCTGAAGGCAGAAGATTTAAAAGGACGAATCAGGATAGAAATTTAGAAAATCCAACAAAATACAGCATTTTTCACGGAATCATGTTTTTCTTTTTTACTTTTTGGGTACCCGATTCGCGATGAATTAATCAAACTAGACGAAAATTATCACTAATCAAGGAAAAATGGTAGTACCTGGCTTTTTTGTCAATTTTAGCTGTAAAGAAAATTATTTTCATTCTTTATCAGACTCAATTATTGTATTTACACTTTTCTCAACGCAGAAGCAATAAATTGTACAAGTGTGATACATTTTTGAAACCATGAAAAAATATCCTTTTCAATTATGTGTCTTTTGACCCCCCTTCCCATTTAAAAAAATTCAACTTGTGCTCATATCTCGGAAACGAGAGCTGACACGCAGTTGAAAAATTTCCAGAAAATGCATTTTAATTAGCCATGCACAATTTCAAAAAAATTGGGCGAACAGAACCTAAAATATCCTGCTGGTTTCATACTTTCTAGCGACCCTGTATTTCTCTAGTTCTTCGCCCTATTTCAAAAAATTGTGAAAGCTTAATTTAAATCTTTGTCTAAAAGAGCCGTTTGCCACTATACTTATTTAAGTACTGAAATAAGTTCTTAAAATTATTATACTCAAAATTAGATGCGCGTGCCGTTTCAATACAAGAAATAAGCGTAGGGCTTTGTTCTCAATTTGCAATTACAAATTCTTTTCAGTAAGTATTTCAATACGTGCACATGCGCCCTTTTGTAGTTCTAATCGTGATTTTCTCAACGTAAAGCCAATCTAACCGTAATCTATTAAATTCCGTCTTTATACAATAGCAAATGCAATGTAAGGTCTATTCTACTGCTAGAGAAAAGTAGACCTTAGATGTAACCCACTCATAAACAATTACTTTTACTGTTGTTTGTGTTTGTGGTCACCCTGAATTACCACAATTTGTAGTTAAAGGTAAAAAAATGCCTCTTGACTGAAAAAAATTATTAAATGCATCAGCGTTGATACTAACAATATGATATTGCAAGGAGAATGAATGTTCGTGGCCTCTTAAATGTGCTGAAAGAAGAGCTGCTAATAGAAGATCCAACATCATATAAAAATTTTCTACAAATGAGCAATGCTTCATTTGAATAATTGTTTGAACTTGTCCATAACAAAATAGGGAAACAAGGTACACAATTCCGTGAAAGCGTTCCTTCCCTTTCATTTACAAAAGCATGACAACACATCACGTTCCCGGGGTTGTCAAAGGTTTACTCACACCAATATACATAATATTTTAGGAGGCCTAAAACTGCATTTCATGTTGATGTATTAATTAGCTGGTAGTAGGTAGTCAGCCCAAAATAACAGATAGCCCCTATTCAAAAGTTTGTTTCACCGATATCAGTACAAAAGCTACCTAATCTCACAACCCTGCTTATTGCGTAGGTTCGAAAAGTAGGTTCTATGAACGTTTTGTTTATAAACGGTAAAACAGGTTAGTGCGCATCGATCTGCACAATTTTAATACCAAGTATGGAAATTCAGTACAAGAAAATAGAACGTGGGCTAATTTTTTGTACTGAAACGGGGCGCGCATCCAGTTTCCGTATAATAATTTTAAGAACTTATTTCAATACTTAAATAAGTATAGTGGCAAACAGATCTAATGATTTCTTAGCTGGCAAATACCACATTTGCAATGATTAATAGAAGCTATTGCTACTACAATATTGTGATATTCTGTAATGGTCAATTAACCAAAAAAGAGAATTCTGAGAAGCAGAAGTTGAAAAAATTCCAAAATTATTTCTTAGTTAATTTTCATGATGGCAGAAACCTGTTGTTCTATTAAATCGGTAACCATACTTACAAGCCCTTTAAGGAGTAAAAAAAAGTCATATTCAACCTTTATTCCTTTATTACACCACAGTAAGATGAATAAATTAGAAAAATAACAGATGCACAGTTTTTGTACTATTTAAACATTCTGACAATAATTAATGAAAAATCCATACTTCAACCTTTATAAAATAACTTTCTTGAGGAAACCACCTGTCACAACGATATGCCTAAACTAACTTAATCAAATACTCCTTATTGCTTATGATATAACATGATCCACAGTCCGTATCTTCTTGTGGCCCGCACAGTGCCCGTTTGGATGTCTCTGGGTCGGTTGCATGCAAGGCGTCCGGTTGGTCTTCCTCAAAACGGAAAAACCAGAATCCTCAAAGAACAGCTCCATATAGTATAGCGATGCGAGCTGACTTAGTTTCTCTTGTTCGACACCACAGAGACGCAGCTCGGTTTTCGTCGAGTCTTGTAAAAATCGGGCCACCCTTTCGTTGGCCCCAGTGCTGATACTAAAGCCCGGCCTTTCATCTCTTAGTCTTCTGCAGCCTGAAAATTTTATACAGAAACTGCATGATGCAAAACTTGGAAGGATTAGGTGTCAAAATTACAAATTTATGTGAATACTTTAACTTTTAAATTCACTTTTTCCCAAATGTTGCATGATGTTCATTACAAAAATTTTCCGATAAAATACCATTGACCCTGATGAAATATGAAAGTAATTTATCAGCAAATTCCAACACCAGAAATTGATAATTAAATAGAAAAAAATAATGCAGGAATTATTCTAAAATCTCTAAACAATTATATTTAATCAAACAGTTACAGAAATCTAACAATGGAATGAACAATTGTGACAATTTGTTTAATACAAATGTATTATTTATATTTATTATATTTATCAAACTATTATATTATTCATTAGTATTAATTCCGCCGAACATAACAATCATTCCAAGACAAATTGTAAACTCTTGCTCCATTTTCAAAATTAAAATTTGAATTTCTAAATTAATAATTTAAAATAAAAGATATTGGAGGTGGAAAGTGAAAGGAATGAAAGAAACAAAAAGGCAGAGGGGCTGACAGCTATTAAAAAAGTTTATGATCTCTAAATTTAACAATAAAAGAAAAAAGGTCAAATTATGTCCAAGATCATGTTCAGTATTATTGTACCTGCTCTGATTTCCCGAGGATCTGCACCGTTCCAAGATGGTGCCTCCAAAACTGATGAAGTATCAAGAGATGGCGCCCAATCTGTCAATTCGTCGTCCCCCTCATGCCCCTCCCCCCCACTCCAACTTAAGCTGCTTTCACTTGCTACTTCACAGTTATCCGTTATGCACTGTGTTTCCATTGTGGTACACTAGAATAATAACCATAAAAAAGCATTAGGTCTAGACAAAAACTGAGCATAACAAGTTAATGTACATTCATCGGCAAAAAAAGCAGTTCACCCTAAAATTTTTGCATGTATTTTTATGTATTTGAAAAATGTGCGCAGATAGTAAATTTATTTGGTTAACTGTGTTGAAGAGCATGGTCAATGTATCCATTACACATCTACCTTGTCTATTATTAGCTTTGAAAGGCAATTTTTTTTTATATGACGGTCGTATGTGCATAAAGTAGACTTCAGCATTTCTTGTCTTTAATCCATTCTGCAAAACAAAGCAAGCTGGTGCATTTTGAAGTTAAGTTTTACAGTTTCTCTAGGTTTAGAAATGTCTGCAGTAAAGTCCTCTTTACCGATGAGTCACGGTTTTGTTTTATTTTGATAATGCCACATCACACGCTGKAAGGATAGCTACAAATTACCTGGAGAATTTAAATCTAATAACAGCACCTCTGGGATCAGCTGGAGAGGTGTATCCAACGTCGTCAGGTCATGTCAGAGACCCCACTGCAGTTGTGGCTGGCGCTCCAAAAAGAATTTGAGAAATTCCTCAAATATAAATGGCTGGACATACACAGTACTAACAGACGACAAAAGTTTCACTAGATTGGTTTTTTTTTAATTTTTAATGTGAAATAAAAACAGGTTTTGTGTTCCTTTTACATATTTTTTTCTTAGTTTTGATTAAATTGTCTAACAAAGTTCTAATTTGCCTGGATACTTCTGTTTATACCAGATTTGATTACCCTTCAACCCAAAAGAATCAGTAAGATAAATAAACAATTATAGTTGCTTTTAAAAATATGATTTTTTTGCCAGTGAGTTTATTTGGGGCACAGTTGTTTTATCAAACTGCAATTTTAATGTATATTTCTGTCGTTATCCATTACATAAGTAAGAATTTAGGATGGCAATGCCATCTGTCAGCATTACACTGACATGATGACAAAGCCACCTAGCTGCCTTAACAGGTACTACTCCCTAAAGGAGGTGACCTGCAGGCTGACAAATTGGCATGCAACTGCATACTTCAATTTGACAGCAGGCCCCCACGGCACTTTTTGATAGCCAAAAGTGTTTTTCTTTTTTCATTATAGTCACGTAAAATATAAAAAATCGTTAGCAAAAGCTGGATTTGAATTAGGCCTATATTCGCTGTCATTACACTAGACCTAAACTGCACTGATGAGCTGTAATGACAGCGAAATAGATCTATCTGCAGTTGATTGAGGTGTAGACAGCACAGCATAGATATGCATTTTTATCCATTATAATTTCATTGTTTACTTACATTTTCGTTATCATTAGTGTGCTGACAAAACTTCTCTATCTTATCAACAATACTCTGATGCAAGGGCTTAATTCTTGTGTTCTGCCTGAGCGACCTGTAGCCTTCTGCAATCTCCATCCTCTGCGGTCTCTTACGTTTACCACAAGGAGGTACTGGAGTCTGATCGATGCTCATCCTCTTCAATTTACGCTTTCGTCTCAGACTGGGCCTGGCAGGAGAATGTTCGTTGAAAGAGTCACTTTCCAAACTGTAACTCATACCTATAACCAATAGCATAATATAGAACATTCAAATTATGACTCATAATTGTGAGATAATAACTGGGGTTTTATAAACAAAACACAACAATAGTTTTGTGTTACAGTCAAGGTATCATATATAAACCAAATAGTTTGATTAAATTTTCAGTTCTGAATCTAAGGCTCAATATTGTTCATTGCATGTACATGTTTATAAACCATATGTCAGTTTTACTGTACTTGTCTAATCCAAGAGGTTTATGGAAAATTTTATTATGTGGTACATTCACTCATTTAACAGTGATAAGTGATAAATAGTGATAAGCCAGGTAAAATTACAGAAGTGTGAAGAGGAAAAGTCTATTGCCAAAACACAACTATTATCGAAAACTTAAGTGAGTCTTTGAAGACCATAAAAGAAAAATGTATTGACCAATCATATATTTTTATGTTTTAGAGATCATTTGAGAAAGCAGCAATTTATGGCAACAGAACTGTAGTGCACAAGTGACTTTGAGATTGCAAAGCGACACAATACATTTTGCATATTTGGATACTATAATTGCCAACACAGCAGCAGCTGAAGCCTTCCCATATGCTATTAACATGATAGGTTAGACATAGTAGTGAACAAAAATCTTGGGAGGTAACAGCTTAACAAGAAATTTATGAAAATATGCCAAATGAACTGAAAGAAAGAAAACTGAAAGTCCTCAGGACACCCAAAAATTATGGAAGTGAGCAGAAGCACAATAATGTTTTTCAAAAACTGTTTATGGATATTGTACACATCACAAACATGAATTATTATTAATACTATGAAGGGATGATGATATAACACAATAACCTATAATCAACTGTGATACAAGATGAATATTTCTCTTTTATGATGAAACATCCACATTCAAACTCATCCAAAGAAACAATTTAATTTCTTTTGAATTATGGAGCAACAGATCACATTATCCATAAGGATTAAATCTTCTCAAGTTGCTGTACTCTTTCTCTGCCAATCCCAATATTAGTGGTGAATACAGTACAAACTATTGTATGAAACAATTTTTTTTAATTTATAAAAACATTATCAGTGGTGGAGTTAATATAAGTCAAATTTATACAAATTAACATTAAATAATACATGAAAAATTATTTGAAGATGTTGACGAACTGTCAAGTCTTCGACAGTCTAACAAGCCATCGTGTGATGTTACAGTAGTAGCCGATATTGCTGTAAGTAGTAAATAGGAAAATGGGGCAGCTCAAAGCTATTTCACAAAATCTTGGGAAAACTGTGACAGATATGAGTAAGCTTACATGAACAAAAACATGGAGAATAAAACTTGCTGTACAAAAATCTGCAATGCCATATATACCTATGTATCTGCAACTATTTAGGAAGGGCATGGCATTAAAAATGATGCTGTGCCGAATTAGTAACCAATTTGTAATATTTTTACCCCGTCACTGTAATACCTAAGCTTAATATAAGATAGGAAATAAGAAATATGCTTATTATGACACAAATAATGGGCATGTAAATTATACAAATAGTATATAGGTAATTACTGACAAAAAAATGATCCAAAACTATTTTAAAGTAACATAGGTAGGCAGTAAAAAAATAATAATAATAACAAGAAAATTAAAAAGCTTTTCAGAAATTATAAAAGAGCAATACAAATGAAAAACCTCTCTGCACAATCACAGTTGCATGATATAAACATTAATTACGGGGTTTATTTGTGATTCGCCAGGAAAACTAGCAATTAGTGTAATCACAATATTATTATGAGTAAAAGAACGTCCAATAATACTATCAAAAAATGAGAGATCTTGATATTAGCTTTTACTGTTTTGCGTTGTCAAATAAAAACACAGATTTCCGATTTATATTTGATAAAAATTATACCCTACAATAATTGTAACAAACATTGTGCAAGTATGTACATAAATATATGTCATTATTATGATATATTTCAGGCTTCTCCAACAATTTTTGAACAAACAATAATTGCTAGACTGCAGTTGAAATGTATTATAATAATTACAAATATTAGACTCTTAAGATTAACATATAAATATGTTTACCATCATTTTACAAGTTATTAATTCTCAAACAACAACTAATATAGTATAGTTTGTCAAATAAGATATGTTTCTGCTAAATAATGAACTTTGTTACCTTACTTTTTTCATGCTGGAGTACAACTATATTATCATTTTGTATTTTGCTACAATTACTCAAAAGAATATTAGAAAATATGTTAATATTTTTACATTCGCATTCTCTGCTTTCATGAGTGGTGATACCACAAGGTCTATTAACATTTAATATGTCATAAATAATAATAGCTCTTAAAGAGAACAACGAATTGCTAAATGTTTCTGAAATTACACACAGCTGATCCTGATCCTGTAAGACTCTGTTAATGTCACTTGGCTGCTAGTGTGATATCCTGACAGTAAAGGGATACACTTCCAGGCTCGTTAGACTGTTGAAAGCTCTGGTCAAGCCCATTAACAACAACCCAGACCTCCGCTAAATTAAATTAAATTAAATTAAGACAAAAAAAATCATACATTATTGTTCATACTGATGTTTGCTGTATAATTAAATTGCACTGTTACATAATCTAAATGCTTTAATCTGCTTTATTACAATGTAAATACCCCTTAATTCTAAAATACTTCAACTGTGTTGTGATACATGTTTTATGATTTTTACTTTGAAAAGGGAATAATGTCCCATTTACTTGTGGCATACTTACTGCCACACAACAGTGATATGATAAGTGTTCAAATGAAGTGAAGCTATGATATCAACTATTTATTTAATACAAATAACCTACCAAGGATGTGGAACATGTGAAAATTGCATGTAAGTATTTTACACCACAGTCAACATGTTTGAATCCCATGAAGAATTGCTCGTATGTTGCTGCAAGTTATTAATACTTTTTAATGATTTTTAGTAAAAAATGTTTAAAAATACAGTGATTCATCTGAATGTGGTCGTAAATAGGCATGTACAAATTGTTGTTCTCTGTTCCCTTGGAAATTATACTAAGCAGTAGCTAATAGCATTGTCTGAATATTAATATTCAGCCAACACTAGTAGTTTTAGGCTTCACGAACATGTTTCAGACTGGTAAAGCTTTGGTTGAGACTATTGATGCTGCTTAGAAAGTAAGAATTAAATAAAATTCGTCCCAATGTCACAAATAGCACTCTAAAGATCACCCAAAAGGTAAGTTACCATTGCCATTTAACACTAGGTAAACAGAAATATGTGTAAATTGTCACTCAAATTTTATTAAATCATATATAAAAGTGGTAAAAGCAGAAATTCTCAATAAGCAATAAAGCATTTAATGTTGTTTGGTTCTGTCCCATACATTTATGTGAAAACAAGAAGTACTTAATTAATTGGATTAATCATTTTTAAGAATTAATATTGTTTGTTGCAGATACAATATTCTCGTGTATCATACATGCATTAAGTATGACTATGTTACAGTTGGTCACTTTATAACCATCTGGCATAACTTACCCAACCGACTATACCTCCCACGAAAAAACGGATGTATCGGATGTTTCATTCTCAACGAGCTGCGATTCAGTGCCCTCGCCACGACAAATCCCAGCGGCATTTCATCAGAATCAGACTGGTGAAAACTCGATGGTTTGTTGGGTTGCTTTGGACCGTGGATTTCTGAAGTGCTGCTTGTGCTTTCATCGGACTGATTATCGGCAGGCTTTTCAGTTTTCAGATACATACGCAAATTGCCAGCCGATTGGGTACGCCTCCTCATGCCCCATTTCCTGCCTGTATCGAAAGAAATGGGCCCACAAGACTCGGATTCTTCCAGAGCAACAGTGAGATCTTGAGCTAAATGGTCCATTGCTGAAATGGAGCTTCAACACATCGTTTCAAGTAGGACGTTTTTAGGAAATGCGATAGAAACGTGCTTGATATAAATATTAACACAAATCACCACCAATTAAAGACAATTCGTATGCTTACGAAACCTCCTGACATACATTTATTAGTAAATAAACAAAGGGTTCGACAACTGTCACTTGCAACTGTTGATTTCAGTGCAGCCAACTTCACTTCGATAGATGTACAGGGATTGTAAACTTTAAGAATCACAATTCCCTACAGATCTGAATATAATTCCCCTATAAATATATTTTTAATTAGAAAACCTCATAAAGTCGTGGTTTGTTTATCTGCTTGTGCCTAAATACTAAATAGGTAAGATTCAAAAGCATCTAAAATACTGCGTGGCACCTAGGTAGGTAGATACTTGACATACCCATCACTTCATCACTAGTAGGTTAGACACTAAAAAATTAACAATGCTCAAAACTCAAAACACATTAAAAAAGTGTATTACAAGTGTCATGAATTTTAATAATTATGCTATTTTTGTATTTTAATAGTAATATCGCGATACTACTCAATCAACAATATAGTGAAAGTGATGCTTGAAGCTTGATGTATGTAGTTTTTTGTGAAGAAAAGATTTTAAACATTTGGACTACCATAGTGAACTTACTCCTTTTATAATCCTACCCCTATCTACAATCTACAATAAGCAATTTTGTCATGACGCGTTTATGTGTGATCAAAGATTGTTACCTTATAACAATTAAGATTATTAGGTACTTTTCCCGCCTTCCCCAACAAATAAGGAAATCCCCTACAGGTTGCCAAGATACCATTAGAAGATATCATCACGGTGAAGGACTGATACTTTTACCTATTCCAAATTATCCATCACAGCTATCCAATCTTTGTCTCAGAATGTTGAAAGAATTTCTTATCAACCGATACTGAACAAATATTTTTTTCGGGTCGTATTATTACATTTGAAAAGCTTAAAGTGGCGACGTATGCATTTGACGAAACTCATCAAAATTACATTTAGTTGCAATCTATTGTTGAAAAACAACCTAAAAGAAGTGTTGTAAAGATTACAAGTTTCTCTCTCATTATAACTAGAACATCCACATATCCAACACATTACCATTTCCTGGTACAACTTGCAAATTGTTTTACAATGTTCTACACACGTACTTACTGTATTTTAAGCTTTTCGACTCGGTTTGTAATACTTGCTAAGTAAAGCGAAGGAGTGTAACACTTTAAAATATTATTCTAAAACTAAAAAATTGCACCAAACACTGAACTCCCCATACGCACGTTATGACAACTTGGTTTGTTTTGATCCAGGATCTTGAATTTCAATCGTCTAGTTTGAAAAACAGCCAATTCCATATTTTTCATAAAATGAGTTAGAGACGACCCTGTGTTCAGTATTTTAGTGGCTATCAAGTTGTTTTGTTCCAAAACCAGCCAAATCCAAGCAAAATATGACGTTTTATTTTAGTGTCATAGCCAGCCATATCCAATGCAAAGCTAGAAAATCAGCGGAAAACGTGGAACTCTTAACAATGAAAATAATTCACAAATTAAAGGCCCAAGCTTTTTTTAGTTTTCAAAAAGACTAAAGGGACGGTTTATTTACTGTATTTTGATCGCCAGAAGAATATGTTGCTTCCAAAATTTCTCGATCAAAAGGCATACTTCCTCACATACTTCAATAGGGAACAGAATTTCTACAATTTTGCTGTAGTTATTGGACCCTCACAATCATCAGTGACAAAAAACCACATTCATATATTTTGCTGGAGTAAAACAGAGAGATCCAAAGGTTCCAATAAGATTCTAGTGCGGTGTTTCATGTGCTATTTGTGATAAATTGGGAAAACGTGAAAACAATCAGGTGATGTTTGATGCTTGTGGCGGCCAAAATGAAAATAGCACAATGATGGTACTGTTATCCAAATGGCTGATAACAGCCTCAAAAATGTCAAGACCACAGAAGGCCGCTCGTTCATACCACCAGACAGGTATTCGCACGTATATATAGAAAAGAAAACTAAGAAGTCATTTTGCCCCGAATGTCTTTAAAAAAACCATGGAACCGTCTGGAAATTGGAAAGCGATGATGTAGAAGTACAGACTGGAGAAGTGTTACACAAAAGGTATTGAAGCCGTAAGCGGTTCATTTTCAACAAAACCTTGCGAGGGAACACTGGAGTTCGTGCCGAAGATCCGATCTACGTGGCAGTAAAAGTAAATTGGTAACAAAAAGGGCAAAGGTATTCGTCAGTTGGTTCCTGCTCTATTGCCAAACGGTATGAGATCTAACCCGAAAAAAGTCGCATATATATCTGCCTTTCTGCAAGCTTATTATGGGGAGCATTAGCGAGATATCAAAAAGTTAGGATTTTACTTCGAAATAGAAAAATCGCAAGCCACAAGTGTAGAAGATATGGTTTGCGAAGAGACAGAAGGAAGAGACTATTTGTTTAGTGTTTGAAAAATCCACTATTTCCATTATAAATATTCAGATAAATATTATCTGTTGTTCATTATTTGCCACTGTTTTTCTTATCATGCTTCCAACAGAGTATGGCATCTTTAGGTACTTCAAAAACGGCCATCTTCGATTTAGTGGATTTCAAAACAAGCTATGTCCTCCGCTAATTTTCTAACGGGACCATCCCCACATCAAATTAGCGTTCATTTCTATAAGTCACAAGACAATGTCATTGTTAGAACAAAATAATAACGAACGCAGATCTAGTATCAAAAGCTGCGCATCGTTCCATCTGTTGTAATCTATATAGCAGCTTTTTTTGCTTGTTTCTCAAATTTAGCTTGGGTATAGATGATCGATTTTGAAATTAGACGATTCATATACATATAATGATCATATCCATATGAAACATTTTTATTTCTATAATAAATATAATGACTGAGCAATCGCAGGGCAACGTAGTAACAAACATGCTTTACTTGTGCTTGTTAACATATTGCATAAATTAGGCCTACTAGGGCTATGTTCAATTAGGAGCAAATTAGGAGTATATCAAATAGTACATCATTTTTATGTGATTATGTTGCCGTGCGATCGCTAAGTGACAAAGATATTGAATAGCTGTTACCATAGATACTAAGTGAAATAACTGACTTGCCTTTATATGCGATTTTTAAACGGTAAAAGGACTGCGTTGCGAGACATGCATTTATGTACGTTTTACGCTTTTGATGGGATCTCACTCCCTTTTGCAAGAAGTCCTCCGTTTTTCCTTCTCGGATAAAATTTCTATGTGTCAGCTACGAATTGTCTTAAAGTCCACTCTTTGCCGCCATTGGTCTTTCTCGGCAGCTTTAATGTAATAATTTTTGGACAAGTCTGGATGGTAAGTGCTTCTAAGTCGAATATATTCAGCGATTGCAGACTCCTGATCCGAAATTGACATTAATTAGATGTAATCCGCCCAGACTTATCATTCTCGAAATTTAGAAAACGGGACTGCAATTTAAAGATGTTTGAGTTATTCCTTCCTTTATAGGTTGAACAGTAAATGAATGCAAAATTTTAAGTTTGTGGGTCTGCTACAAGTACTTTAGAATTGTGATGATCGGCGAGTGTCAGTAATAAAAATAAATACCTTCGACTGGCAATACTTCGTAAACTATAAGTATAAATAGCAGATGATTTGAGAAAATAGCTAACTACAGTATATCTTCTTGGTCCTTTATCCATAACTAACTTGCAGGTGGGTCTCTAAAGTGCCCTGAGTGGCTTCGAGAAAAGTATGATACGGCTGTGCTTTTGTTCCACTTGGCGAGTGCACGGCAGATAGGTAGTACCTACAATGTTTGCAGAGTAAGATTAAATATGCAAGTTGATAAATTATCGATAAATCTCGATTTGTCATGCACTGCGGTTTTGTGCAAAGAAATCTTTTCCCCTTTACATAACTGTATTAACAAATTTATAGTCGGTGATAGTCTTTTCATTATGCAATGTGATTAGTCGCGGTTTTTCTGGTMTCTTGTAKCGGTCTACTTACAGCCCGCTATTATTAACATCGTTCCGGCGCGCGTGCTTCTTTTTGCTGGGCGCTAAGTTCTGTAAATATCCAAGCCAAAAGTTCTTTTAGTAAAAAGACATTTATTTTTATAAATAAATTAATTTACAATAGATCGTAACAAACAATAACAAATAGGAGTTAACATCACAAAAGCTAAAGCTTTCAACGAGTTTTCTTGTCCTCGACTTTGGCCGCCTGTTGTCTCTTTCCTTGCGATATCGGTCTTCTGATGATCTCCTCGTAGTTGATTGTTTCTTCTCCGCTTGTTTCGCCCTTGGCGTTCTTGAGCAGATCACTGTCCTCCTGAATTCCCTGGAAGAACAGTTTCTCGTAATTGCTAGGTGCCGGAGGTTGAGTGCTGGCTTCTCTCTTCGTCGACGCCACCGCAATCGGAGATCGAATCTTCGCCTCGTAGTTGATGGTTTCTTGAGCTGTGTCGTGCTTCTTCTCGACCTGCTCGCTCCCGTGGCCGTGGTTATCGCCTCCTCCACCGCTCTTCTTGAAGCCATGCTTCTTTCCTTCGGCATGGCCTCCCTTCTTCGCGTGCTTCTCTCCATGGCCGTGGTGGTGCTCGTGTCCGCCGGAGGATTTGTGACCCTTGTCCTGGTCGTAATGATGGCCTTTGTCGTGGTGCTCCTTCTTGCCGTAGTGGCCTTCTTCGTGGCCGCCCTTGTGGTGCGAGGCCTTGTGGTGTTCTCCCTGAAAGGAGAAAGGGGGTATACAACTGAAGATTGATCATTCTTGGAACTTTTTTCTATATTCTGGGTATTTTGAAGAGTTTGTAGATATAACACACCTGCCACGCCATACAATATTATAAATTCTTTGCGATAAAATGCAAAGCAATTAAATTAAAAAGAATATATAAAAATCTAACTAAAAATTCGGTGAAAATGTTGCAAAATAAAAAGATAGCTATCGGTATGTTGTAAGCTAATGTAGTGAATTTTAAAATGCTCTAATAAGCGGTAGAATTAAAATTTTCTTTTAAGGAATTACTTTCTAGGTACCTATAAGTATTGAACAATGACTCAGTTTACTTTATTTTAGGCATATGTGCGTCTATGTGATTGCCAAACAGTGATGATAATTAGAACGCAAGTTTGATTTGAATTGGGAGTTTCTCCATATAAGTACAAAGAATCACCTCTACTACAAAACTATAGAAAGCAAAACATTATACAAATAAGTATAGTACCATTGCCATGGATTGTAGTTACTATGTTTCGCAAAAACGCAAGTAGTCTCTTATTTTTTTTATAATTATTGAACCTTACTTCACATCTTTTTAGGATCAGACTGCACCTATGCATTTATTTTACAATGTATTGGGTGAAAACTCCATTTTGAAATTTAAAAGCGATCGTAATCTATATTAACCCTGAAAACACCATTATGAAGTTGGCACATATGCTAAATGACGTCATACGACTGCGCAACCGTAAGAAGCTGGGGGAATTTTCTTGTTTCGAAAATAATGTTAATATTTGAAGTAATTACGTCAAATGAATAAGGTCATATTCACTCGTTTTCTAAACTTTGAAAATACTCATTGATAAAAAATCCTTATACTAACCTTACGGATACAGGTTATGCATTCTTGTATAATATGTGTATTGCATCGTATGTAGTTCACGTATACTTTTTTAAATTTGTATTAAATACCTTGTACCGATGTGAGCTTGCAATATGTAATCGCAAATCGATTTTGGATTTGACAATAAGATGATTCGAATTAATTAATCGCTTATTATGTGATCTGCTTTAGTGAGTTCAATTGATTGGAGACGTTTGATTCCGTTTTTGTGAAAAGTGCACGCTGTTCATTTTCACTTAGCTATAAAGTGAACATGCATCTACAGAAATAAACGTTAGGTTGTCAAAAAAGAAATTTCCATCCTATTATCCAAAAGTTACAGTCTACAATCTGCACAGAACACACACAAAATTCAAAAAGAGTGTGTTTAAACGAGTCGCACATCGTTTTATAAAACTGCTTTCAGCTATATCAGATAACATGCTTTCAAAAAAACCAGCATAAATCCCGTTATAGAGCAAATTTTGTCTCTACATGACACTTTCGACATTGACGTTTGCAACACGAGGATTCTCGTTATTCTTTATAAAACTTATAGATGTATTTAAAACAAAATTTGTCTCCAAGAAAGCAAAAAATATCAAATTCATGCCCTTCTTAAGAAAAAGCATATGCTTTAAATAAACCATACAGTGGTCGAAGATGCACCGTTAGCGTAGAAGCCAAATTACATAAGGTTTTCGCATTTCGCTGTAGTACACAAATAACCAACAAACTTTTAATTAACCTCTAGGAAAAATTTTTTCTCACTTTATCTGTTAAGAAGCCTTATCATTTCGATTATTTGATCTATCGATTTTTTCTAAATCGATTAAGTGACCCGCAAGTAAAATCGATCAGAATCCATATATTCATATCTTGTCCAGATTTACATAAACATTATGCTGATTTTCTACGAAAAATGAATATATCCTGTACAAACAGCTGTTGACACTGAATGGCTTCTTTTGTAGCAATCTAAGAGCTGTGCTAGAGTTTCCTCAATGGTGCAAATATTTCTTATTAGATTGAGTGTAGGTATTTACGGCTGTTGTCCAAAGAAGAAAAATTATCCAGGTTAGATGCTATGATTGTATAAGTGTAACACTTTTTGACACTTCGCTGGTCATACTGCCAGCTTTTTCGGAAAGTCTGTTAACGAAACGTCAAGAATTTTCTTCAATGATGTTTCTTTGTCAACAATTATTGCACTCCAAGAATGTTTTCATATAAAGGACAAATTTTTAACAAATAATCAACCTGTAATAATTTTCAAACGACTTATGAGGTTTTCAAGGGATTTTTAGGATTTATAGAGACTTCTTGTTTCGAATCAAGAAAAATAGTTACCTTTTTGTGGTCGTGTTCTTCGTGGAATCCACCCTGTTTCTCGTGTTCTCCACCTTCGTGGTGTTCATCGTAAAATTCGTGCTTCTTTTCGTACTCGTCCTTCTTGTGGATGTTATGTTCTCCCTTGGTGCTGTGTCCCTTGGTGTGTTCTCCTTTCTCTGCGTACTAAAGCCGAGCATTGATTCAGTTAATGAATTAAATGAATTGAATCGGTTAGGTCTAACGTACCTGAGCTCCTTTTTTGCCTTCCTCGCCTTCGTGATGTTCGCCGTAATGATCGTGTTCTTCGTGGTGCTTCTTCTTGTGACCACCTTCGTCGTGATAATGTCCCTTGTGGCCTTCTTTGTCGTGATGTCCGTGTTCTACTTTTTCGTGTTCATGCCCACCCTTGTAAACTTTGTGTTCCTTTTCGCCTTTCTCGTGATGGTGGTCGTCGTGGTGTTTCTTTCCACCGCCCTTCTCGTGCCCTTCGTGGTGCTCCTTCTTGTGGTGGTGGTCGCTATTCGCTGCCTGTTGTTCCTCTACTTTGCTCTCTGCTTGCTTGCCATCTCCCTGTTTGGCGGCTATGTGTTCGTGCCTCTCGCTATTCTGAGCCTGGGGTTGCTCCACCTTCCTCTTGAACGTATCGCTGATTTCATCGGCTCCTATCACGACAATAGGAGACGCTTGAAGGCTGGTTTTAGGGTGGCGCCTAGACTGGCGTTTCCTCTTGATGGTGGCGGCCGTAGATGCTTCTCCCTTCGCCTTCTCTTCGGGTTTCTTCTCGAAGGAAGGCACGTTGAACGAGAAGGCTTTCGGTTCCAATAGGACCTTTTCGACTTTCTCGCTTGCATCCGGGGATGGGTTACTCACCACCACCGGAGCGGGTACGCTCTGGAGAACCGGGTGTTTGACTATGTCGGCGGTGACGGCGCGAGGTTCGGCGGCGGCGACTTGCAAATCGAAGGGGGCTTCTGGCGGGGTCGATCCGTAAGAATAGGAAACAGGCACAGCCACACGTGGCACACCACAAAAAACATTCTGCACGCAAAATAAGAGCAGCCCTAGGCTGCACTTCGAGAGGCGCAACATTTATGTACACTAATCTCTAAGAAGACAAAACGACAAATGCGGTGCTTACGGCAGTACCACCACTATATATATCCTGATCCGGTTGATTACGGCGTTTTTCGTAAATTTACAGTTGATTCATTTTAACGGCGGTCAAATAACCATATAAAATATTATTAGGGCCAGCCAGTGGCGGAGCTGGATCTTCCCGTTGTCCGATGGCCCGATGTGATTGCGTGTTGTGGCGCGACACTGAATTTAAATCAAATCAGAGCGGGTTTATTATACCGTTTTTTGCTTTCTAAACAATCTGGAATGGTTCATGCTATTTCACGTTTGATTAATTGCATTTTAATCATGAAGCGATATGGAAACATCGCTTTCACCCGCGCGAATTTCCTGAGCCCGCCGTAATAAATTACGTAAAGTGGTGCAGCAGCCCCATGTGCAGGGACTGCAAGATTGGATAACTCAAAAACTGTAATTTACTATTATACAATGACACTAGAGGTAATTCCAGCAACGGCTGTCATGCTCGGTCAACTTCTTACATGAAGAAGAAAGGCGACGACAAAAACTATATGTACACTTCAACAGCATTTTAGGGCAGAATCTCCAATAAAGTACGGTCTTGTTCATTGCTATATACATTGCCTTTTATTGTTTGAATATCACCTCGCAAACGTGTCGTATATTTTGTATTGAGAATGGCAGTTTTGCGCTGATCGTACTCCTTTGCCGTAAATATAATTTTTCAGTGACGACCATAAACGTCTTATTAGAGGGCATTTTTTTTATTTCAAACTTTCTTACACCTTTGAGGTGTTATGAAAAAACCGTAGTCTTGTCTGATATCGCTCAGAAGGACTGGTTTCGAGTAAAAACTATTTGAAGTTTTTTCCTGTTTTCAACATGTCGGAAAGCTTGGTATGATGTTAGTAGAAAAATAGATGCGAATGCCATCTGTCAGCAATGAACAAAGCCACCTAGTTATGTTAATGGGTACTACTTCCTAAAGGAAGTGACCTGTAATCTAACAAGTTGGCATGCTTTTTGCTGACGGGCAAGAACCGACATACATAAAAAATGCATGTTTATGCTATGCTGTCTTCACTGCAACCAACTACAGATAATAATAATAAATAATAATAATAGACTTTATTCCTTATTGAACACAAAAGGTTATAATCAGTACTGCATAGGCGAGGTTCAGCCTAGGCTGCTTTTCAACCTAACCTATAAATAAATCAAAAAGCTAATTCTTGAACTAATAAGAATGCCGCACAGTTTTAACTATACAACAACATATATTTTATTTTAAGAATATTAAATTTAATTTAAATTTAGTAAGTAATAAGGTAACATCAATTTGCATAAACGCCAAGCAGGTATTTTTGCTTTAACCGTTGCTTAAAATTGCGCATAGGCATATCCTTAAATGAATCTTCTAGTTTATTATACTGCCAGTAAGCGGAATACAAAAAGCTCCGTTGAAAGCAAGCGGTAGCGTGGCGTGGAACCTGCAAGATGCGATTGTGTCTGGACGACCTACCCAACGTTGGATTATGCGACCACTCAAAATCATTACTAATATAGCTAGGCACTTTCGTTGTTATGAATCTATAAGTCAGGCATAATAAGTGGTACAGACGTAAGGTTTCTAAATTTAATCGTTTCGTTTCTAGAAGTTTATTCGTAATTCCGCCTTCATATTTCTTTATTCCATAAGCAAACCTAATGCACGAATTCTGGACTCTCTGCAATCTCATCGCATCGCTTGCCCGAAGAGCTGGTCCATAAATTGCGTCGCAATACAACAAACGGGATACAATCAACGAGTTACAAATGGCCAACTTAGTTTCAGGTGATATGATATGTCGATTAGGAAATAGTTGCTTTAATGTAAGATAAGATCCCTGACACAGATTGCCTGCGTGACGCGTATATCTTAAGTCTTCGTCCATGCAGAGACCAAGATTTTTACAAGATTCGCTAAACTGGACTGCTACCCCACCAATCATAATACTCAGTTTGGCTTTTATTTCTTGGCGCTTAAGCTTGCTTCCAAATAGCATCACGGACGATTTGCCAGGATTTATGTTTAATCCATGTGCCACAGAAACATCCAAGAGGCTTCTCAGATCAGCATTAATAACACCCTTGGCGTGGTCCATTTCTCCCTAATCGAAGCTGTGCCAAAGCTGAGTGTCATCCGCGTACTGGTGCATATGACAGTTATCTAAGTATTGCCAGAAATCTTAAACATACAGAGAGAATAGCAGAGGGCCCAAAAGAGAACCCTGCGGCACACCCAGCTTCAGTTCTATTGGTTGGGAAGCCATTCCATCCAGAAAGACACTTTGGTAACGATCACTGAGGATACTCCGAATCATTGCTACTGCGTTGCCAGTAACACCGTACCGCCTCAGTTTAGCACAAAGAACGTCTTGTTTCAGGGTATCAAATGCTCTGCTATAATCCAGCAACGCTAAACATGTAAATTTTCCAGTATCTGCTACGCTGTCTTTAGAGCTCATCAGTGAAATTTAGGTCTAATGCAGACAGCATGATGTAGAACTAGCCATTTCCTTTAGGAAGTAGTACCCGTTATGGCAGATAGGTGACTTTGTCAACGTGGCAGTTCATTGCTGACAGATGGCATTGCCATCTATTTTTCTACCAAAGTATTTACTTATAGAACAAGAAAGTCATAATTTTCAAATATGTATTCGTGTACCTAATAAAAGTAAACTACAATGAATTAATTCTCAAAGTGTAGACTATTTTGAGCACAAATACGTTCAATAGTGAAAGTTAAGAACAAAACCACATTTATAAAAAGTACTCCACATGACCACATTTTGTCTCTAAGCATCAGTGTATTATTATATATAAAAACCTTCGCAATCTTTCATAAATGCCCCTATAAATTTTAAATTCATTACAAGTTTCAGATTTCAGGTATCCCCATATACAAAAATCGCAAGTATTTATGTCAAAAGACTGCTGGCCAGGCAACTGGTCCTCCTCCTCCAATCCATCCTTATCCAGAAGACGGCGAACATATGTCGTGTACAGATGAGCTACGAGACTAGAGTTCAGGAGGAAAAAGCTCTTCTTAAAATGTATAAAGCAGCGTTAGCCTTTCTTGTAGTCTTCAGGCAATGGGAAGACCAGGAAAGATTACTGGTGAGAGCAAAACCAAGATCTGTCTGCTCAAACACAGAGGCCAGCGGCAGCCCATTTATGGTGTAATTAGTATGCGGATTTGATTTGCCCATGTGTAGAATAGAACACTGCAGTATTTAAGGGGATCACCATGATGAAACGCATTCCAGGTTGTACTGCAGGAGGCAAAAGGAGGGGTTGCTGTAAATAATAATAAATAACATTGGACCCAGGATTGACCCACTCAAAATTGAGTAGCAGCTTGATTTTGAATCTCCCACCCTTACTCTAAAGGTTCTTCCTCACAGAAAAGCGACAAGTCATCGCTTTATATTCCAAAAGTTTAAAAATAGGAATTTCGAAGTTTATGAACGATATACATCGGAACGAAAATTGTAAAACAGTATTCTAGCCGTGACCGACCCAGTGCGACATATAGCTTAGATATAGCTTTGATGAGAGTAAATGATTTAAAGTTTCTAATTATAAAGCCTAATGTTTTAAGCAGTACTGAGATTCTGTCTATAATATCAGGAACAATGGTCAGCCTGGAATTCAAGATAATACCCAGATCTTTAACCGGTCCAACATGCTTTAACGTATCGTTTCCAACGATATAGTCAATGGCAGAGATGCTCATGGCAAACATAATTGTCATACACTTGCTGACATTCAGAGCTAGCTCGTTGCAATCGTACCATTCACCAATCATCACCAGATCACCATGTAAGGCCTCCTCATCCCCACACAATTACAACAGTGTAAATTTTTAGGTCATCTGATGAATTTGAATCCATGATGTCTTTAATTAACAGGATAAAGAGAAGGGGCCCCAAATTCGAACCTTCAGGAACTCCACATTCAGGGACAAAACAAAAAAAAGTAAAAGAATTGAAGGGAACAAAGACACGTATATTTCTTAAGTACGACACTATCAGGTTGGTTAATTTTTAGAAAATCAAAAAAAGTGATCCAGTTTAGATACAAAAGGCGAGTGATAATAATAAAATCGAATATAAACGGCAACCACTGTCACCCTCCTCAGTTGGTCAGAGTAGATCGCTTCCTCGCACATTGCCTATCAGAAAGCACGGATTTTTTGGCATCAAAAATTTGGCTGAATAATAAAAATTAGAAAATTTTTGAGAAAAGTTAGAAAGAAGTGAAATCTGACGATAATTGGAAGTATCAGTCCGATCACCCGATTTAAACACCGGGGTTACTCTTGTAGTCTTCCAATGTTGAATGTTCAGGTTTTCAAAATTAAGATTGAAAATAATAAACAGCGGCTCAGTAAAAACCGTGGTACAATCTTTAACAAGAAAGGAAAGATTAAGATCAGGGATCGCCGAAAACTTTGTTCGGTAATCTTTTTGCAGCGATCAATATATCATCTTTCTTAAATCGCTCCACGGTCAAAAGCGTGAATATGTTTTCAAACATATGATGGTGACAACTTTTAAATTTTTCCACTGCATACTTTCTCGACTAAACAGATATCAATACTTCCTCAAAAGATGGGTGAAGTATAACCCATAGAGTGTTCATTACAACCTAGAAAGACAGATTCTCGCTATGTTATCGCATACACGTGGTACGTTTTGCTTAAATGTTTCCGCATCATTCTGTACTCCATTCCAGACAGGATTGCGAAAATTATTTGCTCTAATAAGCTGCAACTACTTTACCGTTTTTAACCGCAATGACCACGAGTAGCTAATTTGATCTGGGCTAAGTTGACTAATTATTACATTTCGTTAAGTAATTTCGTCGCCTAGTTGCATCCGGTCGAATATCTTCATCTATCTATAATTGGTTACCGGGCAGATTCTCTATGAAAAAGTGCAGAAAAACAAATAAATTTTGCTCCGAAAGAAACATGTGAAAAGAAAATGTTTCGGGGATACGAGGGCTGAGGCTCTCAGTGCCATCTAAAGAACATGTGTTCCTTAATTAACATTGGTTAATTTGGTTAATTTAAGGTTAAGGTAAGAATCATTTTCGTTTCAGCAAGAAGAAATTTAAATACAGGTATAAGTTAATTAGAAAATAAATTACTTATTTCACACAGAAACACAGTCGCATCCAACGGAAAACTACTATGTAAAATAGAAATATCTGTTCTTTGAGTATCGCCTAAATGATTAGTTTTTGTTTCAATACTAATACTAGAACGACTCAACATTTTTTTTATTTAATTTGTTATTTGAAGAAATTACCTGATCGTCAATTTTTATCGTCCGTTGGAGAGTTTGTCAATTTACAAGTTTTACTGGTTTGACGCCTATAATATGAACTATTACGTCTAATAGAAGATTGGAACGTACAATATAGCGTTTTTCTTGCAATAAAAAATGCATGACAAATAGAAAAATTGGAACAAAGATTTCGTTGGTAAGTATTATTTGTTTATTTATATAAAAGTAATTGTTAAATGTGCAGTCTGATTTTTGTTAGCAGTAAGCGGTTCTGGAGATATGACGCTTACATTGGTTCCCATTCTTTCATTTTCTGAATATAATTATAAAATATCATTTTAAATCACTTACCTTCTATCACCAAACCAGCTAATTTACGTTAACATAAATATGAGATACCTATTATTTTGTACCGGTACATGAGGCAAATGAAATATCATTTAAAGCCTATTTCAGTTTGTAAGCAGCTAAACTATTATTGTAACTTAACTTAGAAGAAGMTATGCGTTTGTCTATATCTTTTTTAATCTATGTACTTTAAACARTTTCATTGTATAAACAATATAGATAGCCTGCSCRGTACATTTCCTATTTTTTCAAGTGAAAAAAAAACGTTTAGTAGCAAAAATTTGTGTTTTATAAATGTCCAGGGGGCTAAGCATTACATTCCACTACACTAAGCATTCTATTCGTTTTCGTATCATGGAAAGGGATCCGTACCGAAAACTCTAAATGTTTATTCCACCCACGAGAGTATGTATAATCACAGCTATTCAAAGCGAAAGCTGTAAGTTAAGCACAGGTTATACATACTTTAAGTATAATCGCAGTTTCAAAACATATAATTTCTACCAAGCAATATTACCCAGTCTTTATGGCATTATATCAAACCCACTACTACCGGTCTTTTTTTCGATTGCTGTACAAATGTTGTTAGGTTGAATTCCAAGCGCTGTTGTGGATGAATTTCCGACAAGTTATACGGAGGTGAATATTTTGTTAGTATTTTTGGAAATCCTATTATCTTTTCCCTCGGTACTTTGATAAAATTCTCTGTAAGCAACTAAATTATTAACTGATAACTACTATCGGTGGATGATATTGCTTCTGCCATCTCAAAATTGAAGAAATTGATTAGATTCCGAGCTTTCCTGCTAGGGACTGTTTTACGTTTTCTCAAGCCTGCGTGTTACTCTTAAACTTTTCTTTAAAAAGTCCCTTTAAACAGTACGCTTGCGCCATTGTCAAGGTCGATGATGAGGCTGAAGTTTCGCTCAAGTTTTCAAATCCATTTTTGTATAAATTTATTTATGCTGATGCTATTAATATTATGTCACCCAAACAGTGGCGTTTGATTATAACAAGTCTACTACTACAAACATTTTTACCTTTACTCAGTACGTGTCTCATGGATGGATGAAAAGGGTTAAATATATACTGTTTACAAGGATTTTTTCTAAAACTTTTTACTTAATAGAAAAATCCCTTGCCATTTATTCTTTTAATATTGGCGCTAAACAAAGGTCTGTATAGCGTTTCTTACTGACTGAATTGCATATTCTTTCCATTTAGTTGCTAAAAAATGTTAGAATGTTTCTTTTCTTGCATTATTTCATACACTGCAGTCATGGGCGTACCCAGCTTTTGGTCTGGGGGGGCAAAGCAGGGACGTCCTGTAGAGTTCAATTCAACATAAATAGAAATAATAAATGTTTATAAGATATAGGTACTTAAGTAATTAATGAAGTATTTATTCAATGAATAATCTTCGTGGATTTTCTGCAAGGCGACTTAAAACATCTTCTGTGAAATAAAGACCCTAATTATTTATATTATTGATGAACTCAGTTAGGTGAGGCGCATTCAGTTGCATCGCTCTCGCGTTTAACAAAAAATGAGTTAATACATTTTATTTGGGAGAATAAAGATCCGTGATCCACATAATGTATAATGATATCATACGAAGTACCAAAGAAACATAAATTTTACCTTAAAAGTTCTACTAATAGGAGCACGATTTCTGATTCAGAATTAACACATATCAAAGACTAATGCATTAACCGATGCGCTTTTAGTACAGTTTCAACTTCTCACACCAGAAGCTTTAGAAATTTAAGCTAGGAGTTCATATGTATAGGTGCTAAAGATACAATTGTAGTAATTTTTACTCCCCAGGGAAAGAGACTCGATGGATAACTAACATTATTAAAACTCAGAATGACAAATGCCTCAGCATTATGCGTCAAGCCAACCTTCTTAGATCACCAGTGCATTGCTCTCAAAAATTAACCGACCACTTAAATAATTGACTTTCATAAACGTGAGTTCGGATGGAATTTTAGTTTATTTTTATTAATTATTAAGATGTAATGTGAATTTAGAAATTTGGTACAAAAGTTAGAGTTATCACCGAATATATGACAGATTCTGATGTGATTCCATATAAGAGTAGTTAGTTCAACAATCTTTATAGGAGAATGTAAAAGAGAATTAAGCAGAAATCGTGTTATGACTTATTACACAAGGTCATTTGCAAGGGTCAAATATGAGTTCTGGATGAAAATTGTGAAATACACTTGCCTATAAATTTTACTGTATTTACAATTTTGTAAATAAGACAATTATTAGGTGTACACACATAATTAACCAGCTAAATGTATGGGAAATTGGAAGCGCCCAGAGTTGGCAACCCAAGTCCAGGGGAGGGGGGCAGCTGCCCCCCCTTGCCCCCCTTCGGTACGCCCATGACTGCAGTAGTTGATTGAAAAGCTATTAAGCTCTCATTCTGCGATCACCTCTTGTATTGACAAACGTCTGTTTTACATCTTTGGTCCCTTTTGTATTCCCGGAACGTGATAAGATCATCGACAAAGCTCTTCAAAGACCAAATACATTCTCGTCTATGTTTATTATATTTATTGTTTTTTTAATTAACAAGTCAAATATAAATCTAAATAATTTTCTACCATGCATTTTATTGCCACTTTGTTATGGGGCATCAAACGAACGGCAGCCGTAGTACCTTCGTGGCTGTGTATCCAAGTACAATTTCGAATTTTCTAAAAAGAAGATTAAGTGTTTTGCCGTGTCTCTAACTGTGAGAACTGAGTTACTATACCTTGTATTTACGTAAGCGTTTAATGTACTTATCCTTAAACACCTTAGTCTCGTACCAACATTCATGACATAGATAATTCTCGTTGCCCATTTGCCAGTAATCCCTATCACAGTAATTTTCGCACTTTTCACATACGTCAGAAGGAGCGGACATGCAGTACGTGTCTACAGCAGGAATAACTTCTGCGTTGCCGAAATTGTGCGCCACTCGGGTTCGTCTGCATTGCTTTCCTAGCGTGTACATACCAGGTCTAAAAAAGGATAGAATACAACCCTGTTAACTGAGATAATTAAAGTGCGCGCCAGGAAAGAAGTCACCCCTTATGAATTTAACATCGTCCACAATTTGAATGGAGCGAACCGCATGGATGCTAAATTTAATGCCAGGTTAAACCCATGGAGGGTACAGTCCTTTTCGTTCTTTCCGTACCCTCATTGGGGGTTGACCTGGCATTAAATTTAGCAATGGCTATTATTCGATTTACTGCGGGTTTTGAAAGTCAGAGCCCACTTAAAGTCCTAGCCTGAAATAGCTACTGTAAATAGTGGCGAGCACGCCAATGTTTTATGTGTTTGGCGACAATTTTCGTTTCCATTACGTCGGCCTTCTTTCCTGGCGCGCACATTAAATAGGCATACACTACCAGCAAAATAATAAGGCTGAATAAATAAATAAATATACATTTATTTAGCGTCCGCCATTGCCCTGGCATTCTTCTGTCCGTGATTTATTATTTATTGTAGAGAAAAAGTACAAAAACGATCTCCATCTTATTTATAGAGCACTACTTACAACATAAAAATATTTTAATGTCTACAGAGCTTTCAATTTTTGCTACACCACCCCCAACTCTCTTATTTTAACTGGTCATTTGAAGTGAATTAGTAAACATGGTGTTTACTTTGGGCGAGTGTCGGAAAAACTGCATTTTGGCTGCGCGTGCATACAAGCAAAAATATATTAATCAATGTCCTCCAAGTACGTGTGCATTAGAAAAATTACTGGCTCAAAATGCATGATATTTGTTACCTATTTTTTCAGTACTCGTCTTAGAACTAATTTTATCAGTTGCACTATTAATATGATTGCTATTGACGTTTGCATTTTCAAACATACCCAGCATTACCATTAAATTTAATTTAGTTTTTTTAAATGCCTTATTTTGAATAGGTAAGTTTTAGTGTTCCTTTTCGTTTTGTTCAAATCTAGATTTGGTATAACAAATGATGTTACATGTGGAAGGTACGTACATGAAGGAATTTAAAACTCCCTACCACATTCTATGTGAATGCTCAGTATTCATGGAGAAGAGACAACGTTTTCTTGAGGTACCATTTACGGAACCTGCACAAGCACCCATTGATAGTATCTTAAAATTGGATGAAGAAGGATACCTCTTAGGAGGTACTAGGAGCACAATAAGCTCAAGCTTCAGTGCAGTGGGCTCTCAACAACAACCACCTATAAAATAGTATCACATCACGCACTAATTTAAGCAGATCTTTTTATATAAAAAAATATTGAAAAAAAATGAAGATATCCTATGTACAATTTTGGTGACCTTGACGAAGAAATAAAAGAACAAGGGGGATATATTATCAAGAAGAGGCAATGTTCGTATCAATCAAAGTCTTTCAATCAATTACATTTGGCGGAAAATTTTGGCACAAAAAGTTACAGTAAAACTAGTATGCTGGATCAAACAGAAAGATTGACTTGTTTGTCTTGAGGTAAAGAAACATTCTGCAGAAATTAATATTAAAAAAAATTGCATCGCAAAACAGTTACCTCTTAAAAAAAAGCATAAAGATTAACTAATCGGAAATGCTCATTTGAAAAATCTCCAAAAACAAGCAGTATCGAAAACGGGTGTGTCGCATAAAGTCATATAACCTTTCATTTTTCATCAGGCTTGCATTTATTCTGCAATGTGTTGGGTGTTCATTTCATTTTGAAACTGGTAGAACTGATTAAATGTGTATTAACCCTGAAAACGTCATTGTTACAATTGGCAAATATGATAAATTACGTCACACGATTGCGCAACCGCAATTTACGCGGGAATTTTTCTGTTTTGGAAGGACTGTTAGTTATTAATGTAATTACATGAAATAAAATATTCAAAATACATGATATGCATTTACGTGATTTAAGGCTATATATACTTGCCCTTCGCACTATTTTCAGAAATTGGGAAAATACTCCATTGGCTAATATGAATTTTTGTGAGGGTTAGCGGGTAGTAACCTTAGAGGCTTGACGTATGTACCTCCAGCGTTATCCAAATAACTATTTACCATGTTCTGAAATGTTTACTGTACTACATCTTCATTTACAAAAACTGGATCTGTTGCTAAATTAAGGAATGTTATTGGACGTCCTAAATTTTTTCTAAATGTAAGTTACAAAACCCTTTGGAATATTCTGAATGTTCCTATATCATGACTATCTCTTCTGGCTGCAGTTTTTAGGATAAATTGCAAACAATCCCAATTTTGCTACGCTGTATTGTTTACTGATGATGCCAAATTCTCGAGGCATGGCATTATGAATTTTCACAATAACCACATATGGAAAGGAGAAAATGCACAGATATTACACGATTCCAACAAACAGTTTCTGTAAAAATTTGGGTTGGGATTATCGACGATTATTTATTAGGACCATTTTTCCTTCCTTGGCGATTGATCGTTAAAATCAAATTTAGAAGATATTTCAAATCGCATCGTAAAAGGTTGCAACTTTATTCGTGATGCTCCTGTCTATTTTAAATGTGTTCGGCAATCCATTAGACACCTAATGGAAGTACTAGATGTGTACATTTTGAACATCTGTATTGAAATGTAGGTACAGCTTTTATGCAATAATAATTATTAAAATGCTATTACTTCTACTGAAGTAATAAAAAAATCAAAGAACCTGTATCTCAATAACGACAAGACCTATCACACATGTTTATAGGAACTTTGATCTTACATATGAATCACAAATCGGTTACAACAATATTTTAGATTACCCTGAATAGTCTGTATACACGTAGCTTTACTAATAATTAATAAAAAAAATTGTACGTATTTCTATTACTACCTGCTTTGATAAACTAAGGGGTAATTACCCTGGGGTTGTGGATGGCGTAGGGAACTCCCTCTTTACTCTAGTTCCGAACGGAGCTCTATTCCACTTTTCCTTCGCCGCAGGCTTCAGATCATACCTCGTAGGCGAAGGAGTCCTCAGCACGGTTCTCTTTGGGAACCTAGGCCCGTCACTGGCCAAAAATCCAACTCCTTTTCGGCTGTAAACCCTATTGCTAAGCACATACAACCCAGAAGTGTATTTAAAGGCTTCGTAGGTCTGCGGGCTGATGTTGGGAAAATTTTCCATCGCGTTTCTCTTTTGAAACGGGCCAAGTCCTTTTCCGATGAGGTCGGTGCTCCTCTGCAACTTGGAACCGAAGCATATCGGGTGCGGTGGCTCTTGTTTCACCACGTAGTCGAAATCTGCAAATGACTCGTTTGAAATGGCAAAATATTCGCCATCGCAACTCACTCAACATCGCCGAAATGAGCTGAAATTCGTCTTAGAGCGTGATGTAACCGGCGCATATTATTTAAAATGTCGCGTGCCCCGAATAAAAATGATTTCGTGACCGCATTAGGAATTAAATTTATTGATGAAGCCTGTGACTGTCACAGTTTCGTCTTTTTGTCGGGAATAAATCCAATCAGTTCGACAAAGGCCACATACCTTCCATGATAGGCTATATCTCTTTTGCGACGATGTTTTACATAACAGATCGCAGGTTGACACCAACATTTTCAGGCCATACTGCCGTACATTCTAACTTTTTATCGAATAATTTGCGAGACGCTCGTTGACAAGTAGGAAAAACAATAGCTTTCAGTTTTGCACTCTAAATTGTAGGTACAAAAAGTGCATGTACGGGTAAATTACTGACCTAAAACTACTTTTGTTTGCTTACTTTTTAAAATTATGTTATAAAAATTCATGTTTGTTATTTTATTTAGAGCGATTTCTCCATATTGACGCAAGCAACAAAACAAATAATCGTAATTTTGTATTTATATTCATACAAAACCAAGGTGAATTTCTCGTCTAAAGTCTACTTCTTTTGAAATATCGATGTTCAAGGAAATCTATTAATCGAATTACACGAAAATATCTTACCGACCGACTTGTAACAAAATTAGTAACCAATATTATGTGTATGGTAAAAAGGAAACGATTCTACAAGATGTTTCAATAAAACGATCCATCCTCAATAATTGTTTTTAGGAAACAGGTTGATTTTATTCCGGAATATAACATTCGAAGTCCTCTTTTACCCCTGGCAGCTCTTACTCTTAATTTTTGAATAGGGAACTGGGGTCGAGTAATACCTCATTTTGAAAGCCTTTCAAATGCTAGGATAAAAACGATTATATTTATTGGAACGAAGTGAATTTAGGGTAGACAGACGGTAGCGGAATTTTTCATCTGCGAAGTTTATCAAACATTGCGAAGTGTATTTCAATAATCGGAGGGTATCTAGATATGTGGAGTCCAGATGTAGATATGGATCAGTTTCATAAGGAGTTGGACATGGTAAACCTTATAGCAATAAAAAACAATGAAGAGGAAGAAGTAGTCAATCAAATAAAAAAAGTTGGGTAGAGCGCTTAATCAAGGAGCTAGTTGTGCAGAAGAAGATAAGCGAAAAACAACAGCAAAAGTAGGAAAAATAAGTGTACTCCTGGGAACTATATATAGACAAAATACCGTCGGACCATACATAGGGCGAATAGGGGCAAAATATTGGCAATCTACACCCAATGGCAGTAGCGAAGAAATTAATGGACCAAAAAGTCGAAGGAATCAAAACAGTCAAAAACAAGGAAGGAACAAAATAGTAGCAGAGTTAGGAACATTGGAACATGCGAACAAGTTTGTAGAAAACAAAGACATTAAATAAAGCGGTTTCAAAGTATATATACCTACATCAATGATAGCCTGGGGCATCGATACAGCATTAACGGAAAAAAAATAAGGGATAATGTTAAAAATAGGGATGAAGTATTAGAAGCAAGAACAATAATGAGGAAAAGAATGAAAGAAGATGATAGTGGAAGTCAAAAAGTGGTCTTCACCTTTAGGGGAAAAATCTATCCTTGATTTATTCAAATCTTTTACAGTAATGTAGAAGTTGAAGTGTATGCCAGCCCAGTTTTAATGAGCTACAAATGTCCACTAAACACCAATCTAGGGGAATCATACGATGCGAAAAATGTGGAGAGGGCACGAGATGGATCATTGTAAACAAGAAAATATAAATGTGTCCACAGAAGTCAAGACTATAGGGCTACAGATAAAAAGTGCCCAGATTTCCAGATTACTACAGACTTACGACAATATTTCTTTTTATAAGGCAAGCAAGAGAGTCAAGAAATCACCCTTAACTAGAAACTAGAGACAGACAACAATTCCCGGACTTAACAATGTATAAACATAATGACAATAACCTAGTAACTATTCAAGAGAGTAAATCAAAACAGCAAAATATTAAACTGCATCACATATTTGCCCAGGCAATGAATATATGAAGATAAAAACATATAGGCTCAAGGAAAGTGATTGTTCGGACAAATATAAGGAAATTGTGGAACGCGATTGTTTGGAAGTTTCAGAAGGTTTGCAACAGTCGAATGTACAGGGAATCTAGAAACCCTTCAACTCTGTTTTGAAAAGCACTGCAAGAGAAGCATGTGATATATCTTAAATAAATAAGACACAGAAACAGACAGAAAGGTGGAATGATGAAGCAAGACTTAAAAGTAAAAGTAAGGAAGAAATTGTGGAAGGACAATTTAAGACAAAAGACTGAAGAATCTTACCATAAGTACAAGGAACAAAGGACAGTAGTAAAGAAATTGGCATTAGAAGCAAAGAAAATGTCATGGAAAAATTTTGGCAAGAGAATGGAAGCAGAATGTAAAGGAAACCAGAAATTATTCTACAGAGTCCTCAAAAGCCTAAGAAATCAAAAGCAATTCACATTAAATCATGTAAAAAGTAAAGATGGTAATACACTGACAGATGAAAGGCAAGTGTTGGAAAGGTGGAAAGAATACTTTCAAGAATTGTTAACGACGGAAGAACATGAATCCGAAGAGAATATCCACAGTTCACATATCGACAAGGAAGAAGAAACCAACAGTGACGAACTTACCATGAAAGACATAAAAGAAGCAACAAGGAAAATTAAAAATGGAAAAGCTGCTGGACATGACGGCATTGTACCAGAGATGCTAAAAAAATATGGAAGCTGAAGGAATGAAAAATCTACTGGAAGTCTGTAGTAAGGCATGGACATGTGGTAAAGTACCAGAAAACTGGCTTGTAAGTGTCATAGTTACACTACAGGAAGGGAGATAGAATGAATTGCCAAAGCTATAGAGGAATATCTTTGCCAGGTGTAGCAGGAAAAATATATGAGCGGATACTGGAAGAGCGTCTTCGAAGGCAAATAGAACCACAATTATTACCATCACAAAGTACGTGAGTCAAGAAATCATCCTTAACTAGAGACAGACAACAATTCCCGGATTTAACAAAACTACACGAATAATGACAATGACCTAGCAATCATACAAGACAGTAAATCGAAACGACAAAATATTAACTGCATCACACATTTGTACAGGCAGTGAAGATGAAGACGTTAGCGGAATCACAAGTCACAGGTTACAATATACAATCCCATTGAGACATCCTAGGACTCTCACTATCAAGAATGGCAACATCATCAATATACTCACCCAATATGGTAAATTCTGAAGTTGATAAAAATGATACAATGAAAATCATAAATGGCATATACACCATAACAAATCAAGTTCAATATTAATAACCAAGCAATACAAAATCCTGCTGTGGAAAATTAGAAGCATAAAGGCCAACAGAGATGACCTATGCTATCTGATACACCAAGAATTTCCAGATATACTTACCACGTATAAATGAAACATGGCTTAAAAGGAGGAGAGCTCCAACATAAAGAACTACATAATAATAAAAAACGATCGGTAAGATGTTAGATGAGGAGTGGCTACAATCGTAAGGCAAGAAATCCCCTCAACAAATTAAGTTGAAATTTAGTGAACTCTCAGAAAGATTCCAAGCTCTGGCAGTAGAACTAGAATGTTTTACGTTACTAAACATCTACTCTCCACAAGACTGAAAATAAAGAATAAACTGTGGGACGATCGGACTGGTTAAGGATTGGGGTAAATAGACTTCAAGGGGAAGGCAATTATGGATATGATGGAAAACTTAGATTTGATATTTCTCAACAATGGCACACCAACGAGAAGCTAACTGCGAAAGTCCAGGGGCGAAGGAATCTGCCGTGGCAAAGGCCAACGCACCAAACTGAAACCTGGACGCACTAAAGAAGATAGGAGCTTGAAGGGGGGGGGGGGCTTCAAAGAGACCCTTATCTTCAATAAGCACACGAATAACGAATAACAAAAGGAAAAGGGTGAAGTGGGTAGCGCTTCCACAATGGGGAGACTCTCTAGACAAAATCTAGGGCTGAACACCAAGCTCTGGAAAATCCATGTTAGAGCCCCATCTGAGAAGAAGATGAGACTTATCTGATGAGGAGTCCTTTCGGGTGCTCTCCATCAATAGCTGGTGGTGTATGCCGGTACACAGGATCCAATCCTGGAACCTGGAATCTGGGCATAAAACTCCTGCCAGTAGCACCTCAGCAGCTCCAGGGTTGGAAGTTGAGGAACCACGGTCTCCGGGCTCCTCCACCGATGAACTTAGGTGGACTGACAAGTAGATGTGCGGGCCTCCTTTTCGGAATGGAAGGGAAGGACTTTACAATTCCTACAGATTAACTTGCGTCACGTGCAATTTTTTAGAATGGCCTCTGACTGCAATGGACATAAGTTTTGTTCTAATTCAAAAGCCTTTGGTGCAGTGGATGGTTTTAACTATAAAAACTTTTCTGTTTTTCAGGTGCTGTTGGATGACCAAGGCCAAGAGATTGCGTGCTCGCTGCCCAAAGCTTACGCGTGCGACCCTTAAGGAACTTCATTGGAACAGACCTTGTAGCGGAAATATGTCAATTAAAAGAGGGATAAGGTCTGCAGGACCTTTCGATTCGCGTACTCTGTCACCCTCACAAAAAATTTGTGAGCTGGTTGAGTAGATCTGCCAGTTATTCCGAGTGGGGACAGAATATGTAGCCACCTCCGGGCTCGAGTGAATGTTGTGTCAGAACCACGTTTGTGACCAGTGCCAGAAGGGAATTAATAGATGTCACACTCTGCTCTACAGCCTGGGTAAGATATCTTCACCGTTGTGGAACGGTGAATTAGAGTCGCTGCGAAGAGAAACTCGTAAAAGGTTAAACCGGGCTATGCGACTAAACTAACCTTTCCAATGGGAATCTTATAAGGAAACACAAAGAAGGTTTAAAAGTCTCATTAAAAATCCATCCACAAGGATGGGTATTAGCTACCCTCTTGTGAACCCTTCTCGTGGACAATGTTCTTGCTGACCTTAACAAAAATGGATACTATGCGCAGGCTTATGCAGATGACCTGTGCATTGTTATTATTTCAAGTAAATTTCTGGGGCTGGTTTCAGAGCTGATGCAAATCGCTCTAAGCAGGACCAGTAGGTGGTGTGATCAGAGAGGCTTGTTGGTTGATCCGGCAAAGATAGAGAGCTCTTAGTATTTACAAATAAACGCAAACGATGGTTTTATTTGTAAAACGTATCATTAAAGTGGGTATCTATGGTGAGGAATCTAGGTGTAACCCTGGATTTCAAACTGGCATGAATGGATCATGTTAACGAAATCAGTGGAAATAAGGCGTGTACAACACTGTGGGTGTGCAGACGTTTTTGGGGAAGCAGTTGGGGACATAAACCACAGGTCGCGTACTGGCTGTACACAACTGTAGTGAGACCTGTTATCACATACGCTGCCCTGGTATGGTGGCGTCCACTGTGAAACGCAGTATCAGCACAGCGTTAAGACACATTCAATGCCTGGGCTGCCTTATGATAGCCGGTGGTATGAAAATGACAACTAATACTACATTTATGGAGATGCTTCTGGGACTGGAACCTCTACACGTAAGGGTAGAGTATGAAGCCCAGAGAGCGGCCTTTAGATTGCAGGAGTTGGGTATAACTGGAAATTCGCGAGAAAAAGGCACAGTATGGGGCTCTCTGTACCAAGCGGAGATCAAGCTATTCTCTCAATGACGATGGATAGGATTAACACGACTGTATGTTTTGATACACCGACACCGACAGAATCACTATCCCCGAAAAGGAGGAGTGGTTTCTGAATGGTAAAAACATGCTTGTACCACAAGGACTTATATATCTGGTACACAGATGGGTCTAAAACAGACACAGGCACTGGCACAGGAGTATGTGGTACATCTCCGYGGGTACAACTTTTMGCCACTGGGAGAGTAGCCTAGCGTATTCCAAGCGCAAATTTATGCAATCCTGGCATGTACTTTTAAAAACCTCAGTAGAGGGTAATTCGGATTGCATTTTGTGCGCTTGATAATTGTACAGGGAAAGCATGCTTGACTCATATAAAAAAGTAATTCGCTGAGGTGGGGACTCGAACCCGAATCTCCAGAGCGGTACTCTTTGTATGTTCCATTACTCCACCGCAGTTCGAGTTAATAGAGCCCATACCTAGTATTATCAACGTACATCTATAGATTCGTTGGTATTATTATACGAATTCAACGTAACTTAATAATAATAATAATAATAATAATAATAATAATAATAATAGCAGATAAAATCCCCGATAAACAAGAAACATTACCTGTATCTTACTATTTTGTTGTTTCATACTTCAACGATTATTGCATATGTAGATTATATAGCTATACTGCTAATTTAGTTGAATTATGCTCATTGTAAAAGTGCCGTTTTAGGACCGTTATATTATGTAAGGTTAGGAATCTAACGCACAGCGGCACAGCTATCAAAACGCCAAAACAAGGTTGTTGTTGAGCATCAAAATGGCGTCGTGTTTCATCTTCTTTTGTCAAAATATGGTTAACAGTTTATTAAAATTAATGTACCACGCTCATACAAGTGACGTATCAGGGATTATAATCGCCACAGCTATTTATGGCGGTTCTCTGTTTAAATTAATGTTGTTGGGTTGTTGCTGATTTGTTGTGGTTGCTTGTGTTGAGTAAAATTTTTTTAGGTATATGTGCGGTTCGTATTTGTGTTAACTCCGCATTTCTGATAATTTGAATGTTGAAACTGTAGGATTTTCAGATTCAAATAATTACGGCAAGAATGCCGGGGCGCTGTTGTGCAATGTGCAGCTGTTAGAACGCACTTGGCACTTGGCAGTGACGCCATGTTTCCCATTTCCTGTGCCTTTGCGAAAATATAAATATACACATCTTTGAATACTACTGGGAGTTCACCCTGTATACTGTATTACTCAAATTCATTTCTGTATTTATGAATCTCTTGTCGGATCGAGTAATTGTTGAGTTGTGAACTAAATTTATTATAAATCCGCTTCGCGGCATTTAATTGATACTGTTTAAAATTCAAAAGTCTTTTTAAAGACATTACTTTTTATTTATGACTCAATCGATTGTTACGTGGAGTCGATACTAAACCGCTCGATATTCGGTGAATCACCTAAATGACAAGGCGGGATTCCATTGTAGTTTCAAATAGTAAAAACAAAGGCTTGTTGGGATATATATCCCGCTCGCGTGGTGCGCGCTGATAAGGGATAATCGAATCTGAAGTTGTTTTCGATCAATTATTGTAGTCGTAGTACGACGGTAGCGTATTGAGGTTAGAAATATCGTATGATTGTTTTCAAGTGACCCGAATGTACGACGCCATGCGGTCGGTTTTCATTTGACACAAGGTTTTCCGCTGTCATTAACCAGAGCACAGACGTAGTCTGCAGGAAGCTGGTTTCGCAAGTTTCGCCGAGTTGTTCACGTCAAAATCGCTCGTGTAAATAATAATATTCCGACGTAATCGTTGCGTCGCGGTTTTAAATGTTTCGGCACTGGTGATAAAGAAAACATGAGGCTGTACAAGGATCGCCTGCTCTCAGAGGCACAGTTAAGAAGACTCAGTGAACACAAATACTCTTGTAACAGCAAAAGCATATGTGATAGTTTATTACAACCTTACTGGAACTGGCTAGTGTCCAAAGTGCCCCTGTGGCTAGCACCTAACCTTATAACTATAATAGGATTAATTGTTAACATTGTAACAGCACTTGTACTGATATGGTACGTGCTGCGATCTATTCAACACTACGTGCAGTTCAGTTTATTTGTTTGCAGGTGTGCGCCAGATGCCAAGAAGGAGCCTCCACGATGGGCGTGTGCTTTGAGTGCCGTCGGCCTTTTTGTATACCAAAGCCTAGACGCCATCGATGGCAAACAAGCGAGACGTACTGGAACAGCGAACCCTTTGGGCGAGCTCTTTGATCATGGCTGCGACTCGTTGTCTACAGTATTTGTAGCCTTGTCAGCGTGTATAGTTGTACAGTTGGGATATCATCCGGGCTGGATGTTTTTCCAGGTAAATAAAAATTAATAGTTCTGGATGGCTTTTTTAAAAGTGTAGATGCTAAAGATGGTACGGACTATGTAACTTGTTAATACAAGAAACTACGGTGGTTGTATGTCTTATGAGCTATGCGAAATCTCACAAGATGTTTCCAATTTGAATTTTTTCTAATTCTAATGTATTTATGTTACGAACAATCATATTTTTGCCAAAATATGTTCACTAGATGATTAAATGTGTTTGTTGTTACCTTTATGAAATTTTACAAGCTATTTCATACCTTTGTTGAAAATTTCTGACTTATAATTGACTCTAACTTCATTGCTTTTAAATACACTACAGCAGCTACACAGGGAACATTACTAAATCTTCAGGATTTATTTTTTATTGCTTTATCATTAATGTTTACTGAATTATGCCTCCTATACAGAGTTCCCGTAACGAATGGGCCATACCTTAACAGTAGATACCTTGGGTCAAAATAAACCAATTTAGCTCAGAGCAATTTTGTCTTCTTACCAAGTTATAGCCCTATAAAGTTATTTTTCTGTATTCATTTTTTTCCACGTCTTTTCTTTTCAGAATGTTCTACTTAAATTTGGTACAGTGGACATTATATTTAAAATTTGAATATAATAAACTATAAAACATTTTGACATTTTCTTAAAAATTAGTGGATAATTTATTTCAAAAAGGTCAAAGAAAATCTATTTAAATTTATTCTTGCACATGGAAGAAATCTAACGATCATAAAAAATATCTCTTCTAGTTTTTATATTTCATTAATTTGACAGTCTAATTCATGTTAATTACATCAAATCCAATATAAAATAGCAAAATCTTATTATGTAACAGCACAATACAATATGAAGGGCAATATTAATAATTATAAACAAACATTAACTATATTAACACGTAAATAAAATCTACCCATTTATTTAAGAGGTGTCAGCATGCCTAGAAGTCAATTCGAATACATTTTAAATAAATAGGTAAAAGTTCATTTGTGCATTAATATGCTTATTGATATTGTTTCTTATTATTATTGCAAAAACAAATTAATAAAAAAGCGCCTTGAGCGCCCTCTATGATTTATTCGAATTGTAAATATCATGGCTTATTTGAAATGATGAGTGTACCAAATTTGAATAAAAAGGGCAGTCGAAAAAAAGGGAATAAAAAATTATTTTGAAGGGTTATAACTTGGTAAGGAGACAAAATCGCTTTAAGGTAAGTTGGTTTATTATGGCTTATTTTGATTCAAGCTACTGTTAACATATTACCTGTTCATTACTAGATACCCTGTATGTACATAAATTATTAAAAGTTAGTTTTTACACTATTGCTCACATGGATGATGGCTGCATAATTAAAAAAATAATTTGTTTTTGAGACCTCACATAGTGTAATGCATGCTTAAATTCACTTAAGAGTTGATCACGATTTGTTTTTAAACAACTTTGCCAACTGCAAATAGCAGGTGGCAATAGTTTTGTAATCAGCCAATGACGTTTCCTTTGTAAACAATAGAAGTTAAAGTAGAGGCATTAATAACGTGACGTTGAAGCCAATTGTTTCAAATTAACCTAAAAGGGTGCTGAAGGTCAAGTTCAAATTGTTAAATTAACATAAACTAGTTGGATATTCGGTCAGAGATACTTTTTGTAATTGCTTTTTTTGCTAGTATATATTCTTTTATATGATAAAATACACATATAATTGAAAGTACTCGTGTCGACGACTTAGATAACAAACACTTAATCTGGGACTGGATTTAGTGGAATCTTGATTGCCTCATTTAAACTGATTGTGAGTTGTGTTAATACACAGTAGTTATCTGCTAATAAATTCTATTTATGATGAAAGGAAAGCAAATAAAATTAGGGCTAGGTATCCTAATGCGATAAATGAATCCAGTGTAGTTAACTTTTTGCTGACAGAATTCAGTAGACATGCCTATGAAGATATATTGAATGCAGTAGTGGAATAGTATGTTGGCATGTTAAGAGACAGATAAAACTTCGTAGTTTATTCTGAAGTTAATATTTTGTTTAAAACATGTAATATTTTTTAAGCTGCCTGAAAAAGATGCAAATAGTGTTAATTTACCTAAAAAAAATATGACTTGAAAGGCCATAATATGTGCATTTTAAAATTATACAAGACCAATCAACAAAAGTAAGGGTTTGCGTACAAATAACAATTTATCTTATCGTCGAGGATGTTTCCCATGCATATGAGACGTGGAAAGTACAGACCACGTTATGCATAATAGAAATCAGAACATGTGACCTCGTCTTTTTAAAAATGATAGGCAAATAAGCCGATTATTTTTAAATGCTCTTATGGAGGTTCAGTTTATATTGTTAAACATTTAACAAATTAAGGTGTTTATTTACCTTCACTATATATTTCTTTATAACATCTTTTGTTATTTACAGTCCATTACAAGTAGATACGAGTCTATCACTATCGCTATTTATATTCAAATACAGTCAAATAAGAATGAAAAATTTATAATACCTCACTAAACCACAAAAAGCATTAACAAATTTTTGTAAAAAATGCAGCTTCTAATGCTCTATCAATGAAAATCCCATACTAATGTCAGTATTTTGTTTTCTATACGTTTGGTTTGTTCTTCAGAAGCCATCTTGCATGATGTAATCTTAAAAGCCCTATAGGTAACAGAATTAAAGAAGACATCACAGAAATTGAAACTCAAAAGAGAAAATAGACTTCTATAAACTTTTGTAGGAAACCCACACACATAAATAAAGACTCGGAACTCATTGGTCTATTCATACATAAACTACTGCCAAATGGTACAGAAATCTGTAGTCCAGAGCAAAGATATTGCAGGACATCCTAACAATATACAAAAAATATTTGATTATAATAATAGAAGACCTGAATGTAAAAAGGCCGTGTTCAGGCCGTGACTGATTTACCTGATGCTTATGATGCAGACAATGATGGAATTTACATAAGTCACACTCACCATTTATTGGTAATACATTTACAAATGCAACATAACCAAAGTACACTGGTGTTGCTGATCCTATCTGGCTACAAGGGACAGTATCTTATGGTTGATAAAGTGCAAGCCATATCTTTTTCTACAGAAATGGTTTGAATGTAACCAGCACATTGTAAAAATTAACAGTATGGACTGGTACCAATGCCTTAATACCAAAAGATGTAAATGAACATTAAAGTGAATTGGCATGGTAGTTCGTAGTACTGCAGATCACATGTCTTATATAAAGAAAGCCCAAACGTGTTAAGAAAATTTGGATTACACAAGAAATAAGAACCATCTGCAATGCGTTCTATTAGTTTTGACATAGATGTTGGTCATTTTGCTGCTGTACGTCAAGATCTTGGATCAAGACAAACTGCATAACCACATCGAACAGAATATAAGGAAGTTCAGGACTAGCTTGGAAGTTTGGAGGGCACTGGTCAAGATTTTCAACAATATAAACCAACAGAAGCCCAGCACTCTTAAACAACCTTATACAAGAAGACTAGAAGAGGAGTAGAAATCATAGTCGCAACAGGAGAAAGAAGTAAGATTCTACCATGATAGCTTGATAATACTGTACTCCAACAGAACAAATTAATGTACACATAGTAAGAATAGCCAGTAGAGCAACAACACCCCACATAGAGCTCCAGCAAACAAACTGATAAACACATACAAAAGTCATAACTTTCATTGGAAAAGATAAGAAAATCATAAGTAAAGAGGTCCTAAATTTGTTCGCAACTCCAAACAGCAGAGGAAGAATAATAATGGAGCCGAGCCAATCCAATACCTAACACAGACAGTCCTCAGCTTTCTGTACCCATAACAATGTGCTACATGTGAGCCCACTAATGCTACCATATGCTCGTTTAATAAATCAATCAAAATCAATCACACATCAAACGGAAATAGTAAATTTTATAAAATGGCTAAATAACACCTTAGCTGTAGATTCTTATAGTATTTCGTATAGGGTGGTGGCTAAGGCATTTACTGGGGTGATGTAGGTGCCCCTGTTTTATGCCTGCCAGCTGGGGGCTAAAGTTTGGACGTTTGGCGCTGTCTGATTTAAAAGTTGAATGATGAAAAATGTAGCTGATAAAAGTGCTGTACAGCAGAGCAAGAATCTGAAGGTTTCAGGTTTGACTCCCGGCCAAAGCAACTTAAACTTTAACACAAAAACTATTATTGTTACCACAAAGCAAAAAATTATTAAGTTGAATTTAAAAAGTGTGATATTGGCTGCAGTTTTCTAAATAGGCATGGGTTACTTCTTGTTGAAATACACTTTCTCACATTAACCATAAGTTTGAAGGCAATATTCTTAACACATACCCTTTGATTTTCCAGTGTTTTTGTGCAATGACTCTTTTCTATTGTGCCCATTGGCAGACGTACGTCTCGGGCACACTACACTTTGGAAGAGTGGACGTGACAGAGGCGCAGTACATAATTATTGCCATACAATTGATATCTGCGTTTTTCGGACCAAGTGTTTGGTCTACAAAGGTGAGATTAAGGCTTGACATATTCAAGTGGCACAAAAGTCTTTTCATTTTTATAGCAATAAAATCCTGATTCAAGCCAGATGTGTGATCTGAGTGTTTAGGGATAGTGTCTCAATAAAAAAAATGAAAAGACCTTTTCACTGCCATAATTCTTTTCAGGCTCATTTTTCCACATTTCTAATAGTTGTTTTCCTGCATTTTAAACATATTTAACCCAGCTTTTTAGTGAAACGTTTCAATTATGGCACCTCATATCCCTGTCCACCATTATATGTGGCCTGTGGTCCCTATACCAAGGCCTGGTGGTCATTTTCACAGGAGGTGTTGGAAAAAACGGCTCGACAGTTGCAGTAAGTTTTCAGGGCATCAGCATGGTATTAATTATTGTGTGTTCTAATACCTACTAGCATCCTTCTGTGGTGGTTTTGATTTTCTCACAGGTGGTACTGGAGCAACGCGGCACGTTTTACTGTACCCCCTTTTTCTGTGTTTGCGTTGTGTATTTAATATCTCGACGTATTCTAGGTGTTCAATTTAGATTACACTTGGAGCCACATGGTTTGCGGGATATTCTATGTAGGATACTTCCACATTTTCCTCAGCTTCCTTGAGAGTATCAGGGTGGGAGGATGTGGAAAGAACGGCTCCACAGTTGCAGTAAGACCCTTTTGTAGATTTTTGTATCGTAGCCCTGTTTTTACTGATTTCCTCTTTGGGTGCATGATAGTGGGCTTTCTCTATATGGGTGTGGGTTTTTCATTTTTTTCTCATGTGTATATATAATCTTCATAATGAGCAGAAATACATATAGGACGTATCTGAACTGGTATAAATTTTATAAATGAACTTTAATTGGGATATTGGAATCAGAAAAGCTTACCAATAGACTATGGCTTTGGAAATTAGTACAAACAGCTGCTGTAAAATTGCTCCATTGTCAGCCTGAACACAAACCCTGTATAGTTTTGGTTATGGGACATAATTTTCTTTAATATTTACACTATTAATACTTTACTAATTTTCCTAATTATACTAACCTAATAATACTAATACAGGATGATTACATTCATCCTATTTATAGAAAATAAATTGTAAGTTGAGCTTCGTCTGTTTTGACCCCGGTTTTGATAGAAGGTATCACTAGAATAATGCAAAAAAATATTTGAAAATACAAAAGAAAATTTAATTCAGCACAAAACGTTCACTCAGCAAGCATGTAGCATGATCAGGGTCATTTCATACATTTGTTTGATATTTGAGTACTAAAATTGACAAGTTCATTAAAAATTTCGGTCACTATGTATACAAACAATTTCTAAATAATTGAACACTCTTAATACAAAAAAAACAAAGGTGTAAAACTAAACTAATCTGTTTGGGTGCTAAAAAGAATTAAGAAACATAGTACCACAGATTTATTTGTTTGACTGCTCTAAGTAACCATAAATTTTGTCAAATCGAGTATTAAATGATGAATTAAGCAAAACTCAAACTAAAATAAGTTCAAAAACAGTAAAAAAATGAAACTTGTGAAACAGTACTTTATTAATAAATAAATACAATGCCTAACCTATTCAGTGTTCAAACTTGCTCTTATTATGTAACACGTTTTCCTATCACATTATCATTATGTAATATATGTTCCACTGAGAATAGGATAGCAGCAAAAATCGTATATGAAACTACTATTAATCAATATATTCTTACTTGTGGACAGCAATGCTGTTTTTTCCTTTATCTGTTTTTTAACTACATAAATAACATTTCAACATTTTCAATACTCATCAGAACTGTTTTAAATACAATGATAATAAATTATTAAGACTAATTTCCCTTAAGATGGAATTTAAAAATCATACACCTGTAAACTACTGCCACCTACTGGTCATATTTGGAACCTGTATCTAAAAGAGGACATCTTTTATAACATGAAAGATAGCAAATAACATTATCCTTAGTGGAATTATGGTGCAAACATGATTTAAATAAACTGTTTGTAATTGAACCGGATGCAGAGAGTGCCACATTTTATTTTGAGTAAAATTGTTTTACGCGGAAGACGCGCTGCGGCACCTTGAACCGATCCATTGCAACTAAATTTCCAAGAAATGAGCTAGCCACTAGACCTCTCCCCGCCTCCCATACCGAGGGATGTTAAATTTAAATGTTAACTGATTCATGGCCCACCTGTAGAATAATTTATAACCTATTTGAAATTTTTTTATTTCATTTGCGCAGTAGGTTTCTGTAATCAATCTGACACAATTAAATTTTCGTGAACAGGTCCATTATGTAATAATAAAAGTGATAAATGTATCAACATAATGTGACCAAAGAGAACATGAAAAAGAGAAAACACTCTTTAAAACCTAGATTTTGTAATAAATTTGTCTACTGCCTATTGAAACTTACTTTTGATCCAACAGTTTCCAGCTGTTCTAAAAATAAAAATTAAAAACTGATTTCAAAACAATTTTTTTTTAAATAGAGCAATATTACAATTAGCACAAAGTAAACAAATAGTCTCTCATTCCAATCACTCATATAATCTTTAATGCATTTTCTTATTAGATCAATAAAGCAAGCTTTAGTATTGTAGCATGAAAACTAACTTCATGCTTGGCATGTAATTAAAGTACTTTTATCAGCTTCTAATTAAAATTGTGCAAATTAATACAGCTTTGAGAGTCTGTTTGCCAGTTTCATAATAATAATTTTGTCTCTGCCCAGGGTACAAGTGTGCTGTCTCCAATTATACCATTTTCAATGGTACTCATACCTGCGTTTATAATTTCCCAAAAGTCGGTTCAGCATGTGTACGAGGAGCATCCAGCATTGTATATTCTGGCTTTTGGTATGGTAACTGCTAAAGTGACCAACCGCTTGGTTGTAAGTTTTTCAATACCGTCAGTTTGGATTTAAAAAGTTATTCTGAAATTCCCTAGGTGGCGCACATGACCAAAAGCGAGCTTTATTACACGGATTGGTCTTTAATGGGACCCGCTATGTTGTTTTTGAACCAGTATTTTAACACTTTTATACCTGAATATATTGTACTGTGGTTATGTTTGGTAAGCTTGAAGAAAAAACAGCAGTTAGTTGAGTACTCTGTCATCAGCAAACAAGTATATATTTTGTGTTATACATGTGTCGTTGACATAGAATTCAACTTATATGACTGCAAAAGATTGTCCCAAAATTAATTTCCGAAATTTACTTATTGGTGGATTCTTCCTTGAAAAACAGTAAAAAGAAAAAGCGTCGAGGATTAACAACTTTTCATATCACACACCCACAATATTTCAGATTCAGATTAAGTGTAAATATTAATTTGTATGTATAGGGGGAACAAAAAGTATGTAAGAAAGTATAAAAAAAACGATTAAAATTTTAAATAACAAACATTAAAATCATTTTATCTAGGACAGTAGTATCGCAGTGTGCTGTTGTATTATTTAAATCATAATGAATTATAAAACTGTTATTGACATTATTTATAATCTTTTGTGCATTTTCACAACAGGGCCATGTTTCGATTTAATATTTATTCCCATGCTTAGTGTTCATATAACTAAAACTATCTTTTGTCCATGGCGCCTGTCATATTTTATTATAGCATGTTTCTTACCTGTAACACAGTTTATCTTTTTGATTTTACTTCAAAACAATTCAACAAGGGTATAAAAATTAAGTTCTCATTTGCTCTTAAAATATTTCAAAATTCACTAGTACTGTGCATTGGAATAGTACTAAGTGTACAAAATTTCATTTCAATAGCTTCTTCTAGTGTTCACAATATCTACTGCTGCATTTTACCAAAGGCTGATATTTTTTCATTTTTTACAATCTTACTGGAAGCATGTTGTATATGAAGTAGACTGCTTTAGTTATGGTAATTGTTATAAAAATGAGATACAACAGTAAATGCTTTTGAGTATAATAATGATTACTATCTTATATAAACTGCTTAATTTGATACATGAAACTTGTTAGCCAGCACATTTAAACAAATAACTAACTTCTTAAAAGTGTTTAGTATCTTCCAAAACCTCACCATATGAACTGTTATTTCATTTTTTCACAAGCGATTTAGGAATATGTAGATACTGATTTTTTTAATCAAATACTGATAATTGCAAAATTTCAGTTTACATTAATAAATTTCATAATAAAGTTGGGGATCCTGATTTTTGATCTCCAGAATCTATAATGAAAAGCATCTTGGAGGGACTGTAGTTATCTTAAGATGTACTTACTCGAATGTTTATTGTAACTTTTTGGGCCAGAAAAGCAAAGTGTGATTAACTAGTTGTTACCATGCAGTGCATCGATTAAGATACTTGAAATTTAGCATTTCATTGATAACCCCCGTGCTTTTATTGTTTTTCAAGAATTCACCTGTAAATTTTGGCAGAGTAATTTTGAGATATTGTGTATTGTACCATGTTGTTGCATCTTCTTTTTGTTTTAGGTGTGGGTTACACTTGATCTATTCAGATATTGTTACCAGATCTGCACAGAAATCTGTGACCACCTACACATAGAACTGTTTAGGATCCCATACCCTGGGTATCCATCAAAAGTGCCGCCTCCTAGTAGTATGACCACAGAGAAAAATGGTACGAACGCTAGATCAGTAAAAACGAGAAGTCGAAAACACTATTAATTGAAATTTAGTGTACAATGTGTTTAGTAAAAATTTAAAGCTTTACTGTCTGTGTTATCGTAGAAACGTATTATCAGGACTGTTATATAATTGTTTCATCACATTTTTGCATGTATACTAACTTAATTTATCTCTCCCTTCTTTCTTGATGCGCACATCGCGTTCTTCTCAGATCGGTGGCCAATTAGATCTCCCACATGTCAGAACGTTACCCAGTGTCAAATTACGAATTTTGTATCGATATACTAAATATATGTTTACATTAACCCAACGCTTTTATTACGTCCCGGTTGGTACTTGAATTGGTTTTAGGTGGTACGCTAAAGAAATATGATGACGAGGATGCTGTTCCATTGCTTGAAGCTACCTCCGACGTTTAGATCTGTTAACATTCATGTATTATTAATGTTGAAGCTTCAGTGCCTTTTACGTGGATCAATCTCAACTGCTTTTTTATTTATTAAKTTTATTTTTACAGTTTCACTTTGTTTTATTTCTCTTTGCTTGCTAATGGGGACTTTTTGTTAATATGGGCAACATTGTAGAGCGTTACATTTGACAGACCCTTGTTAACATTTTTTTGTTTCGATTTGTAGGTAGGTTTATTTTAATTCATAAAAATGTTTATGCACGATAACATCAAAGTATCAATTATAAACCAAATTTCTTTGACATACACATCTTTTTATAGCCCATGGGCATTATTACATTATTATGACCCTGCAGGCTATAATGAAACAACAAAAATTAAAAATATTAAACACAAAGCTATGAGCTTTATTKWAAGTTTTATCTAAATTTTGATGTATAGAATACAGTTTAGCAATGCTTATGTTGCGGCAGCTTTTTCACTTTCCTTTATCATAATTCTGTGATGATAGTGATAACTAATTCTATACACATACAGCTATAAACAGAGCCTTTTGTCCCTCTTTCAACCATTTGCCATGTTATATGTGGTATAACCTTGCTTGTCCCTAATTTACCAGTTTTCCGTGTTGGAAGGTATTTGACGAAGGTGAATATTCGCAGCAGCACTTTTCGACCCCTTACAGTTCCAGTAAGGACGCGAAAGTGCTGTGCAATGTATATCTCATATTGTTGAAGAGGAAAAGGCTTATATTAAAAAAGAGCCTTAAACAATGATTTTCGTGACTGTAGATTTATTATTATTATTATATTATTTATTTGTAGCATTAATTGATGTTGAAACTGCATTTTGCTTGTGTCTTCCATCCAGCTTGCCAATTATTTTCAAAATGTAACCTTCCAAATGATTCTAATAGCATAAAAACATATCTAGATTTCACTTAAATTATAAAGTTTCTATTACACCGCAAAACGTAATCTACATAGAATCCATTAGTTTTTTGTTCATGCAGGATTTGTAGAAKAAGCAATCATTCTATTATTTTTCGTTTTTTGCTGCAATTTATAACTGAACAGGAAGGCTTATAAGTTAGAACTACTTTTATTAGAAAATATCCGGTATAGACAAAGATTAAGTAATTATGTTCCTTAATCTGGTGTAGGTAGGTACAGAATAAACAACTTTTTTCTGTGGTATAGGTATCTCATTTTGCAGTGTGCATGTGATTTTTTTGGGAAGCTATTCTTTGCAATATAGACATCAATGTACTTTTAATGTTATTAGTATTTAGTATCAAACTGTTCGACCCGTTTAAATTTCAAAGAGACCCAAAAATAGTCTTACAACGGCATGGTTTCGTATCATTGCGTTGTTATTCAGAAATCGTAATGGACATTTGAAAAAAATTTGTCACAAATTAACAAMTAAGTTTTAACTCGCCCCAATGTGCAGGAAATCGCCCAGTCTAGCAACCCTGCCTGCAGCGCCTGTTTAGTCCCTCTGTTGACCGGTTGATTAAGTGAAATTTCATCTAATGCCCAAAACCAAATACCAAATACCCCTCAGCTGAGCGATTTTCGACTGTATTTTATGTTTGGTTCAATTTGGCGCAATTTGTCTATTTAGAAAGAGTGAGATCCCGGCATAGTAACAGTAACTAGTAAGAGGTTATAGGTTATGTTATTGAAATGTACGAAGAAAATTCTTATAGAGTCGAGGTTTTATTTAGTGGGTATTCGAAAGATTCCAACGAGGGTTTTTCGTCTATAGCAAACTGTTCTAGCACGTTAATCACAGGTCCTCACAATGTCATTGTAGATACCATGACTGCTTGGGATGGCCCCAAACTCTTACAAGCTTTAAGGGATAGAAATCTAACGCCTGATGATATAGAATATGTGGTATGCACACATGGACATTCTGATCACATAGGCTGTAACTATTTGTTTCAAAATGCAAAACTACACATTGTTGGTTACTGTGTTTCACATGGTGATAACTATTTATCTCATGATTTCTCTTCTGGCAAAGAATTTGCTATAGATAGTGACTTGAAAGTGGTGCCCACACCAGGCCACACATTGCAAGATGTATCTGTAATTGTAAAAACTGGTGATAAAGGAACGGTGGTTGTTACGGGGGATTTGTTTGAACGTGAAGAAGATTTACATGATGAAAGCATATGGATTGCTGCTGGTAGTGACAGTCAAGAGCTTCAAAGGCTAAATCGGAAGAAGATATTAGAAATTGCTGATTGGATCATACCTGGTCATGGCTCCATGTTCCAAATTAGACAATAAATCTTTAAACAATATTGGTCTATTAATATGTCACTAATGCAGCAGAAGTGCTAAATTCAATATTTATGTAGCGAAGGCAATTTAACCAGGGTACCAGGCGTTGGAAGATAAGGGGTTCCATGCTACTTGCTCCTTTAATATACTGTCAGACACAAAAACTAGGGACCCGGAGGGGCCACATAGGAATCAAAACAACAGGTCAAGATTTGCCTTAAACATAGTTCAATATAATTTACTTACACTACCATAATTTTCAAAATTATTACCTATTACATTTTTTGCAATTAAATATCTTTTGGGACTAGATAAAATTTTGGTAGATTTTCGTTCATTTCAGTATATTGGTAGACAGTTCTAAAATCCCACGACAATCTCCAAAATCAGTATAAGTACAGAAACTTCAGTTGTTTGTTTATTAATGTATTTCTACAATAAATGCTTTTAATCGCACCATTAACATATGTATAATCAGGTGTCGGCATAAGCAAGTAATGTTAGAATATGTTTTTGAGAGTCGTTATTGGCCACTCACACTCAAACCTCATACTTAAAATACATGACAAACTCAAATAATATACAAACTGATATTATTGATATTACAGATAACTATTTAACCAACAGTGGACTACCAGAGATATGTTACCTGAAGAATAGGTAATACCTATAAAACCTAATTTTTGTTAAAATAAAAGACGTATAAGAATAATATAAGTAAAAATTTTAGATGGCAAAATAAACTGACTCAAAAAAATGGAATCTCGAGATTGTAATTTGATGGAAATATTCAACTTAGATAATCACATCAAACTGCATCCGTGTCAAAATACAATTCAGTTAGGCACAAAATCGGTTCCAAAGTGCTCCGAATATAAAGTTATATCGTTTTTWTTTAGCTTTGTTACTTTGGTTTACAGGTATATCATTGCCTCTAGTGAWTTAGAATTTTTTTGTTAAAGAAATATATAACTATAATTTTATCGACATTAAATACATGGTATTACCATAACTGTCGTTTTCATTGTCACAACWCGATCCACGTTTAGAAAAGCACGATAATATCCATTGATAATATCAAACGGCGCACGATAATTCAAATTCAGGAGGATGGCAACACCGTTAAAAAGTCTGACTGACTTGACTGACGCTAGATGTCTATACTATATAACGTTCAAAATGTGCTCGTTTTCTGTGGTTAACCTAAAACTAGTAGAATTTAAATTTACTCATTAGAGCTTTCAAAGTTTACAGTGTACCGTACCAGTTGTAATCTGTAAAACTAAAACAAATGTTGCTTATTGCAGTTTGTGTAGTAGTTATTACGGGCGAACTGGACATAATCTAGCCGTTTAGAATCAACATGCCCGAGGTTGATTTGGGATTTGCAGAGCCCGCTGAGCCATGGCGGCTAGAGAGCCGCATGTTTCCAAGCAAAATAGGTGGTAAACCTGCTTGGCTCAGTCTGAAGAATTTGCCTACTCCCGAGGAACTTCTGTGTAGTGTTTGTGGTAAGCCGATGATATTTCTATGCCAGGTATATGCACCATATGAAGAGGATGCGAGAAACTTCCATCGCACCATCTTTATATTCACATGCAGAAGTGCTGATTGTTGTCGCAGTAACAGTGCTGAGAATTTCAAGGTATTTCGCAGCAGTTTGGAACGACAGAATGAATTTTATCCATTCGAACCACCAAATGAAGAGCCTGACGACAATTTTGACATCGGACAAAAGATTGAATTATGTAGTGTTTGTGGCTGCTTTGGCAATAAACGATGTAGTAAATGTAAAGTGGTTGCATATTGTGGAAGGGATCACCAGGTATTTGACTGGAAAGAGAACCACAAAAATACCTGCGGACAAATTGAAAATCATCGTTCCAAGTTGGTGTTCAGTGAATATGAGATTGTCATAGAAACGGAAGAAAACAAAGATGAGAAATCAGTAAACGAGTCTATCGAGATTGAAAAGTTTAAACTACTAGAAACTGAAGGAAGAACGGGCACATTGAAGGACGTTTCCGAATCAGAACTGCAAGAACACGCACAAGTTGATGCCGACAAAGCTTTTCTGCATTTTAAAAAGAAAGTGTCTGATAGTCCTGATCAAATTCTGCGTTACAGTAGAGGAGGTAGCCCACTTTATATTGCTGATGAGCCGAAGCCTTTGATTATTCCGAAATGTGAAAACTGTGGCAGCGATAGACAGTTTGAGTTCCAGATTATGCCACAGCTGCTCTCAGTTCTTGGCGAACACAGCTTGGATTGGGGTGTCTTGTTAGTTTACACATGTAAAGCTAGTTGTATTTCTGATAGTTACAAGAAAGAATATTTGTTTAAACAAGATGTTTCTGGAAATACATAATATTTTAAATACAGAATTAGTTTGTTTTCAATGCATTCAGAATTTTGAAAAGTTTGAAAATATAATTGTCTTTTCCACCTAGAAAAAAGTCAAAGACAGACAGGACCTATTGAGCCATAGGCCTATATCCCTACTAAAAAATTAACATAAAGAATAATACACAAAAGACTGACAGAATATAATAAAATGAACAATATAATCAAAAACGAACAATTTGGATTCAGACGTGGATATAGTATAATCAGGATCATAAAGAATGCTATTCAAAATTTTAACGAAGAAAAAGTGAGTCTTGACTACTGGACATCCAAAAAGCATTTGACACTGTGAATAAATGGAGTAATATATAAAATGACAAAACTAAAAGTACCAATGTATCTGACTAGGTTAATATTCTCATATCTAACAGAAAGAACAATACAAGTAAAAATAAAAAAAACATTTCAGAAAAGCAGCCCTCAAAAGCTGTTATAAACGTATCCCAACTTTTGAAAGAACCAAACCTGCAATGTACGCTAATGACACGTCTATACATATGCACACTCCTATTATGTACAAGCAGCAATGTTACAAAATAAAATTATTGTAAACCGAATTAAAAATTTCTGCAAAGACTGGAAAATCAAACGGCGACAAGACTGAGGCTATTACCCCTACAAGAAAATTCACCAACATTATATCTACATAAAAATTGTTTGTTTGTTGCAAATAAAACAATAATAGAACCAACCAAAACCGTCAAATATCTAGGTGTTTTGCAAGACTCCACTTTGAAATTTCACATACACGTTCAGTAAGTAATCTCAAAATCAACAGTTGTCTTAGAACATTATATCCATTGCTAAACAAAAACAGCATATTAAAACAAAATAAAAAAACTTATTTACACTTCTATTTTCTATTAGACTACTTACTGCCGTGCTGGCAATGACCAATGATGTAAAAAACACAATAAACTGAAATTCAACGACTACAAAACAAATGCCTAGACTAATGTTGACAGCAAACAGATACACGATAATTCAAACGGACATACCGACGATAACAACACACACAGGCTGACCCAGCCGTTTTATCGAAATTGTATTCAAAATTCTTTTTTAACAAACGAAATTCCCAAATTTACGTGAAGAAAAGCACAGATTGCCTTATCAGATTCTGCAGTTACCTCAGAGATAAAAAATCAAATGTATTAAATATTAAATGAAGCGGCAACCTGAAGAGTGCGGGGCGAGTCGGGCGTTGCTTGGCTTCGGGAAAACTATCAAAATTCAAAATTATCACCTTCAATTCCAAGGATGTAAGTTAACATTAAAGAATAAAAAAGTTATAGCCTCAAAACAGAGGAAAGACTAAATAAAACGAAGTAATATAAACGATTAGATGCCTTAGGGTAGGAATTCACCTAAAAAATAAATTCAAAAAACCCGCAGGTAAGAAATGTTGAAATTCAAGACGTCTCTCTTCTGGTTCTTGTCCGATCACCAAAGTTAAGCAACGCCTGACGCAGACAGTGCTTGGATGGGTGACCGCCTGACAACACCCCGTGCTGTTGACATAGCTTTTTTCCAGCAAACCTTTGTTATTGATAAACAGGTGTAACAGATATTGATTTTAGATATGATTAGGTGTAAATAAACCAAAATTTTTCATATTATCAGAAATCTCATAAACATGTATATTTTTATAGCTATTAAAACCTTCATAATCACAAATTTTCGGTACAATCTGTAAAGGGTTGGGAATTTGCATGGGGTTATAAATCTGTATAGGGATATGAGAAATTATATTATTCCTTATTATTTTAATTTTTTGCAAAAATTTTGGTTTATTTCGATTACTTTTCACCTGCTTACCTATTTGAACAATTTTTCTAGTAAATTTGCTATATATGTACAAAGCGGTTAACGTTGAGAAGATTAGCAACTGAGCTTTATTGCAATCGAATCATTGAGTTCAAATTTTGTTTTAATCCAGTAATGAGAAATTTAGAGGAATGATTTGCTAAGGCATCGCAAAACCATTTTGTTCGCAGCCTCTAGTGACCTCAACCAAACGAACAAAACAACCGACAACGCCTTGGAAAACGCTACTTGCTTATAGCACAGTATAAGTACTCATCTTTATGCTGTGCTTACAGTAAGTAAATACCGATGCATGTACATACGTGTTATTATTATTACCTAATTACCTAATATAATTTAAAACAATCATTTTGAATTGCAAAATTCGTAAGAAGGTGAAGACATCGCACTAAATTGCTTAATCTACATACGTTTTTAACCACTGTAAATGAACTCTGCATAAAGATTACATCAATTTCCGAAATGTGAAAAAGGCCTAGTGTGGTTTGAAGGCTTACGTGGTTGTTGATGACATGTTGTTTTAGGGGCTGGTTCCCACATCGATTGTATAATCTTGACGTTTCGACACTCATGTCGGTGTCTTCCTCAGAAGTAGCTCTGAAACTGTTGCAGTTATATGTGATTATGTTGGTAATGGTAGTATAAAACGAAGCCGATACAATGCGGCCTGTACGCAATTATTTCATCTGTTAAGTCTCTGACGCCTACACTAATACACCTACATATGTGACATTTCGTTCTAGAGAAGAGACAGAGGAATTTGACATCACATTTTCCGGATTATAACCAGATAACATGTAAGTACCAATTTTCGGAAAGTCAATAATTCTAAGTCTGTAAAACCAAACTACGCATTTCGTCAAATTCTAATCGTATGAAGGCGAATATGGTTAAATGGGTAATGATACAAATATTTGTTTCAAACTCAGCCAGATAAGAAACGTAAAGAAAATATAATTGGACCAGGAGCTAGTATAGTAGCACTCTGTGGCGTTTTGTACAATGGTCTTAAGTAAAAAAATGTGGATTTTATCAGTAAATGGAAACAAAGATTGAAAAAATCCTGTAAATCCTGTGTTCAGTAACTGAAGTTGAATAATCAGTTACTGTCATTTGAATTAATGGTGGTTATGTTGGAATGCCTAAATTTTGAAAAGAATACAGAACACCTGTAATAATGACGACTTAAGTCCCTTATATTGCATCCCTCTTGAGGGGGATATCATAATGGTGGAGTTAAGCCCTTAAGACTTTACCATATGTAAACAACAAGTAACGCTGGAAATAAGTTTATTACTAGTTCAATAATACATATTATCGGAAAATAACAGTAGCATTACTTGTAGAAAAACTGATAGAATACATTCTACATACAGTCATTTGAGAATTTAGGATGGCAATGCCATCTGTCAGCATTACACTGACATGATGACAAAGCCACCTAGCTGCCTTAACGGTTACTACTTCCTAAAGGAAGTGACTTGTAGTCTGACAAATTGGCATGCAACTGCATACTTCAATTTGACAGCAGGTCCCCACGGTACTTTTTGCTAGCGGGCAAGAACCGGCATACATTAAAATGCACGTCTATGCTGCAGTACCCGTTAAGGCAGCTAGGTGGCTTTGTCATCATGCCAGTGTAATGCTGACAGATGGCATTGCCATCCTAAATTCTCACATACATCACACCATTGCTTTGGTATATAAGCAAAACCAGTTCTATGCCGTGCTGTCTAAACTATACCTAAACTGCACTGTTGAGCTGAAATGACAGCGAAATAGATCTATCTGCATTTGGTTGAGGTGTAGACAGCACAGCATAGATATGCATTTTAATAGTCATTTGGTTCGTTTGCTAAATCAGGGTCAATGTCAGCATTAGTTTCACTAGTAGGCAAAATTTTATAAAAATCATGAAATTTTGGGGCAATGAGGGATAAGAGGTCCATTAGTGCTCTTTCACATTATCCGTTTTTTTAACGGATCGGTAAACTGACGGACCGGTGAAGTGACCGGTAGCGCAACGTATAACCATTCATACGTTTCGGGTGAATTTCTTAGATATAGTTGAACAGCTCTCTTGTTGGAGTAATAATAAAAATGAAAGAACGCAAGAAATTATTACTAATCATGTATTTGGTTCACCGTCGACATAGACGCAATAAGTATCGCCACAGAAGATTTTGGGTGCATCCAATAAATTTGCAAAGGAATGAAGTGGGTGCTTTCAATACTTTATATCCTTGTTTAATAACTGATTCACAAAAATTTTTCAATTACTTCCGAATGACAATTTCAACATTCGAGGATTTACTACAACGAATAAAGCCATACATAGCTCGACAAAATACACTGATGAGGGACGCAATTCGGCCTGCCGAAATGTTAGCGGTCACATTAAGGTGAGTACAAAATTTATTGAAAAATATGTAAGTACACAGACATTAGACATAGTATTAATTAAACAAAATAGTACACAAACATTAGGCTCTCTATATATTTAAAGGTTAGCAAAGTCAAGCTCATATTCGCTATTGTCTAGAGATTGTTCGGAAGGCGGAGATGTAACTTGTGCTTCTGGACTTTTTGTGTAGTGAATTTGTGTGTCCGGCGTTGAAAAAGTGGATGCATTTTGCTGTTGAGGCTGTTGACGCTGGAATGAGGAATAGTGTGACATAGACACATTCGGTTGCGCATGTAAGTAGGAAACTACTGGTTGATAATTGCGATATAGGTCGATGGAAGTGTGAGTAGTGGGCATGAGTGTTGTGCGTTTCTTCTTAATGTTTTTAATTGAATTCAACACATCCATTTTAAATTCCAATGTTTCGTCGTCATTAAAGGTTTCCAGCGAGGGCAAGAGGCTGGCAAAAAAGTTCATATGGGGATTTCTGTCCATTATGTTGCCTTCTCCTGTTTTTTCCAGAATATCTATAATTTTTTTCTCAAATTCATCAGGCTTGCGCTTCCTGCTAGTCTTTTCAACGACTGGCTTGGATGCAGGTTGAGGTTGATCATTGCCTCGTTCCTCATTGTTAATGGGTACCGGTTCTTCTAGAGTTGTTGTGGAGTCTATGCTTGACGAAGTTTTATTTGGTTCATAAATTTTTTTTAAAAATAAGAGTTGGTCAAAAAAGATGTATTTTCGGCCCTTTTTTGCTGCAGTGCCAGATCTTTTCTGCTGTTTCGTTTTTTGAAGCTTCTCAAAAAATTGTCCCGAACATTATTCCACTTTGTTATGATCGATTTTCCTGAAAATGACAGTGACTTAAAAAAAACATTAATATGAAAATATTTACAAATTTATTGGAAAATTTTCTTTTAGGTACTTGGCAAGCGGATGTTCGCTAACCGATCTTCATTACACCTACCGATTGGGAATATCCACCTTGAGTAATATTATACAGCACGTTTGCGTCAATTTATGGGAATGTCTGCAAAAAGAATTTATGGCGGTACCTAATGAGGATCAATGGAAAGCTATTGCTGAAAAATTTGAACACAAGGCGAATTTTCCCAATTGCATTGGAGCAGTGGACGGGAAACATATCCGCATGATAAAACCAGAAAACAGTGGATCGATGTTTTTCAACTATAAAGATTATTTTTCGATTGTACTTCTAGCAATAGCAGACAGTGATTACCGATTTGTGTTTGTTGATATCGGGTCATATGGAAAAGATTGTGACTCTACAATTTTGAAACAAACTTCGTTTTGGAATCTATTAGAGCAAAACGCATTAAAAATTCCCAAAGTTTCATGCCCAGTTGGGACGAATACGCCTTTACCGTATGTCTTGGTAGGCGACGAAGCATTTGCATTAACAAGTCATTTACTCCGTCCATTTGGTGGAAATCATCTTTCGGTTGAAAAAAAAATTTTTAATTATCGACTGAGCCGTGCGCGACGATATGTTGAGTGTGCATTCGGAATATTATCCAATAAATGGCGCATTTTTCACCGCCCTTTAAACGTTWCGCAAGAATTTGCTATTTCTATTGTCAAAGCAGCTTGTATACTTCACAATTTTGTAAGGCAGAAGGATGGTTATACTTTCGAGGATTTATTAGAAGTGACTGGATTTGAAGATATTGAACAAAATGGCCATGGAGTGCGTGGCGGACGATCGGCAAACGAAGTTCGAAATCAATTTGCTGATTATTTTCAAAGTGAAGCAGGTTCTGTACCTTGGCAATTGTCCAAAATTTAATTTATACCAAATATAAAACGTTCTAAACTTACCAAATTCGTTTTTTTCTGTGTCATTACAGTTTTCAAAGTCCTCTTTCAAAGCGCAGCAAACTTCCTTCCATGCTGTTCTGGTTTTGGTCCTATCCTTATAAGCATCTAGCGTTTTATCCCACAATACTGGACGCTCTTCAATTAAGGTAATCAAGATCTCTATGTCAATCTCTTGCTCCATTTTATTCAACGTAGCTACAACGCAACTGAATGACTACAATCTAATGCATATAAATTTCCTACCGGAACAAAGTAATACGGACAAGTATGAACAAATCTATAAGCTTTCATGTGTTTTTAATAAACAATCCGTTGTTTTCATCGGTCCGGTGACGGACGAGTAGAAACCTGTCCGTTGGTGCACCGGTATCGGACCGATTTTTTTACGGACGTCGATAAGTGTGAATGCTCAAATACAATTCAATGTGTTTCTACAATATCCGGTAATTTCACCGGTCCGTCAGTTTACCGATCCGTTAAAAAAACGGATAATGTGAAAGAGCACTTAGGTCTTTATTTTTTTTTCAACGTATATCGTTGTAGTAGGAGAGCATTGTACTTTTGTGGCACAGTTATTGTATCAACGTTTGGAATTTCCCCTGTGCAAGAAACTAATCGTTTTAAAATCATCATCATTTAATGAATTTTTGTAATGTACAACACCGATTATTTTGCACTGCAGCCATTGTACTGAATGCAACTTGAGTTATTCACCGTCTGTATTTGTTTTCCTGTTGACTAGCACGGTCTTGAGTAAAGATGCAATATCCAAAAAATCTTTCGTTGGCAGTTCGTACATTTTGAACGGTTTTTACAACCTGTAGCGCGAACTACCTGAAACCAGTCATGAGGATGGTAGATTGGGAAAGCAGTCTTTTTTTAGCGTTCAATCATGACATAGTCTACGTCACATTCATATGTGTATGACCAGGAACCAAAAACTTTGTGATTCAGTACAAGTCGTGGATTCTCGTTTATAAACAAGGCAGCAACGTGCCTGTTTTTATTTTGTCCACCGCACGTATCGGAGTAGAATATGTATCTTCTGTGACAACACACGGCATATATTGTAAATGTAGTACATATAGAGAGACTTTTCTCTGATATAGACAAGAAGCAACCTCTATCTCAGCCAAGGCTTCATGCCACATGTAATTCACAGATTCGCCAGTCCTATTATCATGTATATAGTTAGATTATACGTCCACCRAGCCACCTAGCTCTGAAATAAAGGTGTTGGCAATCACTGCTGTAAATCAAAGCTAAAAGTTTTTTGTTTTGTCAGGTCGTGCTTCCACCGTATCTCTTCTTTTGGCTCCATAAGCAGCATCGGCCAGCTCTTGGTGCCGGTTTAGTACTTCTTCTGCTTGTGTCCCCTTCCTTAGCAGCTTTTATTCGCATGTTTAAAGTATCGTACTTAAACACGTATCTACATAGAGCCGTTTAATGCTAACTTTAGTTTGTGAAATTCTCTAGAATAGATAGCTCGCTTTACAGAATTCGGCGTTTGCTCCTTGTATAGATTATACATCGTTTGCAGATTTAAAGAAGCAGGAAAGTATTTCTTGTCATTAGTGTTTGTTTCTGGTATAATGACTTTCATGCGTAGGGCAGGTCTGAATGTGTGCAATTACTTGGTTATTTTCTGCTTCAGTTTTTTTAAACTCCTCGCTTGCCACCAGCAACTTACTATCCCTGATAAGATTTTAGTTTTGTTCTTTAAGTGCAAAATTTATAAATTCTTCTTTCTCGTCCAAGGTTTTGCAGAAACAGACTTCATCAGTGATTGATGTGTTCGTTCTGAATCACATTTGTTTTCGGGATTGACTGTTTTGTCAAATCACTATCGTTAGAATCCATTTGGCGACAGTGAGTGCACAGGAGATGTAATTTCAGCAACAAACTTCTTCAGTTTCAGCTGAGTAAAAGATTAGATAAATATCTACAACCTGCAATTTAGACAATACAACCTTACGCTTAATAAAACAGTATGTTATTCAACTTACCTTCGCGATTGCTAGGTATCGCAAGCCGTAACATAGTTCTGGATCTGTTACTTATTGTGTAATACACTGAGACAGAGACACTTTGATACACACCAAACAATAGCATTTCTTTCGGTAAAGCACAATCCTAGCTTATAAACTGCCACATGGCACATGGAAGTTAATGAAGTACCAACGCCATAAGCAGATACTGAAATCTTGTTTGGTCAGGTCAATATGAGGCCTTTTGACCAAGCATAAATAAACACCTAAGCGACTTACAACCTTTTGTCAAATACACTGCGTCGTAACAGAAATGCTTTGTCTTAATTACTTTATACCAAACAAAAGAGAAAATTCGATAGACTTCAGTACTTGAAATAACCATTTTGGCAAAAATGGGATTTAGGCCCTTGGTACCTGACACCATAGCATTATTGGTAACACTATTTTATAATTTTATTTTGTATTCTTTGTACCAGTTGTAATATAGTGATTTTTTTAAAGTATTAATAATGAATAATGAACATTACCTCGTTAATACATTTATAACAATTTGTTGTAAGTAAATTTTTCTTGTATATTCTTCTTATTAAAATTTAGCATGTAAATCTTATCCTTTTTATTCTCTGCTCGCCAGTAACATATCCTTCAGCGCCGAACCTAATGTGTGTCTTATCCTCATTGCTCACCAGGTAAGATCTGTTTTGCTTTACTATGTTATTATTAATCCAATAAAACACTATATACACATTTAGTGAACAATATATATAATGTATCTCTTCTCGCTTATAAAACAAAATGGTAGATTGTGGATGACACCTTATCACTATACGACCAGAAAAAAAGGTTGAAGAAACTGCCTTACTTATTGCGAGTCGGTCTTTTCCTAAGTTTCCTCTTGTAATCATCGGGACAATCTTTTTCACGATCGCAACTTTTCTCTTTTTTGTCGTTACAGATCCTCTCTGCCAGGCTATCTAGCATCCGGGAAAATTRTTCAGAAGTTACATCGATTWATTCCTTCGCCGTTTGCTCCTCATTGCCCMCTCCACACTCACATWCCTTCAGTTTCTTATTACACWCGGATTTCGAATCGGTTAGTTCCTTGTTTCTTCTCTTCGATCTCGATTCTCTTCCCAAGGCTCGCGGTTTCCCTGATCGAAATACGCATCTGGCGTATTCGATCTCCGAAGTCCTGGCTTCCGTACCTGGTCGTGTCTGTTGTACAGTCGACATGGGATAGATAATCGAGTATCTCTTCGTTGGATTAGCATGGGCGTATCCGTGGTAGACAGCCAACTCCGCCGTCGTTTTTATCTGGCTGCAAACGTCACCGTCTAAGCAGAAATGAGACCGCATGAACCGTTCCAGTTCGCAGATGGAGAAGGTTTTCCTGCACGGATTTCGTTGTTGGAGGTAGCTGAGGCTTAACAAGAATTTGTAAAGGAGGCTGTTTGTCGATGAAGGGACGGGGGACTGCTCTTTGATAATATCTTCTGATTTACATGGTTGATTATCGTTGGGCATGTCCCGGTGACTTCATTGCTTAAAGTTTCGTGAAATTTAAGTACACATCACTTGAGTTGACGACGTGGAATGTCAAATGTGCCAAATGTGCATTATTTTGCTGACAGAAGCGGTCTGACATGACTGACATTAAATGGCGATTCCTTCAACACATTAGGGTGGTCTAAAAATCCTATACTCAGTTGGAAATTAAAACATGGAAATGGAAATTAACTGAAAACCCCATTGTCTTTGTTCAATAGCACATATTTCAGAAATAAAATACACCGCTGAATAAAAATATTGCATATTTGTCACACGGTGTCCTTATTCAATTTTGACTTAACATCTGTTAAGTTTTGAATATCAAGACTGTATTTTAAAGTGTCCTTTAATACTCKTCTTGATATCTAAAAATGATTCCATTGCGTTTCATATGAATTTATCATTACTGTACTGACACTTGATAAGTGTGCTTTGGCGATTCGTAACGCCCTATTGTTTTAGATTAGTAAAGCGACATTGCAAGTGTCTTACTGTGTATCGGTTCGGTGTTTTCTGTTTGTAATGGCACATATAAATGTAGTATCTGCTCTTAAAATTGTTACATTAGGTAATGAGGGTTACAGGCAAGAGCATATTGTACAAATGCTTGGAATACATCAATCGTTTTGTAAAACGATACAAGGAAACGGAAGAGTACAAACTGCGACCAGGAGAAGGACATAAACGGTGTAGGACCCTATTTACAACTTACGTCGTTACGAAATCGCACTTTTACAGCTTCGCATCTAAAGAAAGAGTTGCTGAACACAAGACAAGTTAATATTAGTACAAAAACAGTAAGAAGAAGGTTAAATAAAGTTGGTTTAAACCTAAGCGTCCTGCCAAGGGCCCTCGATTACACTCACATCATAAAATGGCCCGGTTAAAATTTGCACGAGACCATGCTGATTGAAGTGAACGTGAATGGAGCAAAATTCTTTTCACCTACGAGACACGTTTACAATTGTGGAAGCGTGATGGATGTGATAGTCTATAGAAGAATTGGTCAACAGATTATTATAAAATTCAGAAACTTTAGAGCGAAGTCCACGAACATTCTGGTAATAGCATGCGGTCGAGCAGTTGTAATTATGTGTCCTATTTAGTTTAAAGCAACAATTTGGTATATCATTATTTTAGAGTATTTTAAGATTGGATTGCCCGTTTTGTCATTGAGTTGTTGCTTTATTTTATTATAGTAGTAAACTTGTCTGACGGTCCTGTCATAATAAAGCGAGATCTTCTCGTAGGTGGCACTATTATACAAATTTTTGGCGCCACGGACAATATCATGCATTCGGAATGGAAAACTATTCTAATTGGCCAGGGTCTGGTACTATCCTGTTTTGGGCGACCGGTTCTGTAAACGTGTATGATACCTAGATCTTCAAAATTGGGTTTAGGTTAAGATGTCGGTAATGTTTTGCTCAGGTACTCCAAAGACAACAAAATTCGTCTTACGTTTTTGACGGTCAGAAATTTCTTGAATTAGGTTCTCAAAAAGTTCATTCTGATCAGGAGATTGTATGCTGCTTTTTAGCGAATTGATTTGAGCGGTAAACCCATCACTCAAGGCAACAAACTGGGTTTGTAAAGAACATTTTATGTTTGCAAATTGAGTAAGATTGTTATTGCACCATTACAAACCAATCTAATGGTTTTGGTTTTTGTATAGTGATTTTAATATCATTTTCGATCAATCCAATGCGTGCCAAGTGTAATAATCCATGGCGTTCATCACATTGGTAAGAGTTTTTGGGAATAGGGTGATTGCAGTTGCGGCGTGAATTAGATTATATGAAGATAAGAAGATTAAAACAAAATAACGGAGAAACGCTTCACACTCAGGGTCCTTCAGAGTAACTAACTATCACACAAATACAAGAAGTCCACGGAAATGTTCTTATCGGGAGCAAAATAGAGGTACAAGAAATGTAACAAAAATTAACCTGGCAATCCGTTAGCTATACTTTTGTGACAAATATGCAAATTTCGTCGCTAATTGTGTTCACATCCGTAGGGATGATACCCAGAATTGCACCACTAATACTCAGCCGCAAGTTGTTACCAAAAGAAGTAATTAAAACAGTCACAGAACTCATTCATGTCTAATTACAACTAGAGAGAATAAAGAGAGTGCTATTTCGATAAAAAAACGCTTCGACTTCTTGAACTCTTCCAGAGTATATGAAGTGTGATCCAACGGTTGCTTCCTTTAAGCAAACACTTGGCTCAGTTATGGCCGTTTGAGTGATCTTTGCGTAAAACAGTGCATGCCCAGGGTCTATTTTGTTGTGCGAGAGTGTAGAACTAGTGTTTTTTACATCTACTTGAATTAATTAATTTGTTACCTGTGTATTGCCGAATATCCATTTATTTCTTATACGGGATTTTGAAGCTACCCGCACTTTATTTTACGCTATAGGATTTTGTCTATATGTTTCTTCCTCTATCAGTAATAATAACAATAATGTACGTGATGAGCGAAACCCGTATCCACAGAGGTATAAACTGAAAATATTTATTATTTCGTTAAACTAATACGAGTGGAACCTAAGTGAATTGCCCCACCTACTTCACTAACCATGAATCTGCTTGGCAATCCCTCAAATAGCTTTTTAGTTCGACAATTTCTTGTTGAATGACTTTTCTTGCCACATTTAAATCTCCTTTCGTGTTTTGTGTAATTGCCTCAAAGTCTCCCTTTGTTTGAATAATACGCCATGGTAATGTTTTCTAGTTCTTTGCCAATTGATATTCCATTCAGTGTCGTTCAATGCATTTGTTTTCAACTGCTATCCGCTACTGGCTGAAGACTTAAACGTTCTTTATGCCGTAGAAACGTGAATTGCACTGATTTTATTGTACTTACAGAACTAGCAATAGGTTTTTCTCCMGCTGCTTGTCCCAAAACCTGAATAATGCCTACAGTTTCTTAATTCTCTTATTTGAAGCAGTCAAGCTGCAAATTGACGAAACATTCTTCTAGTTGTGTAACGACAAACAGATAATTTTGTGAACTAGTGCATATCAAGGTACACACACTGGTTGGTTGTGCTGAAATCCTCCCAAAAAACATCAAAGTGAATCGTTCATAGTTCACCTGATCCCTACTTTCATATCGGAATGTTTTTAAATCTAATAAGTACCCGCGTTTCTTTGCACAAAAACCCTACCGCTGTACGGAAATAGGTACTATATTGCTAATTGTCAATTATCGCATAATAGTTTAGAAAGTCGGGGCAGTTTTTGTCCCTTTGTCGCGGGCAGTTCTTGTCGAAAAGTCGGGTTCCAGCCATATTTGCTTTAGACTTATTTTGGTTCACGGCCGTTTTGTTTGAAAAATAACCGTGCTCGCTCTGAACTGCTTCTGTCTTTATTTTTGCCGAATTTTTTAGCCTGTGATGTAACAAAAAGTATTTGATCCAAAGCTAAAATATTTGTCTTTGACGGAATGTTCCATAGAAGGTAGTAGAAACGTATATCGAGCGGTGGATACTAATTATAAGGACACAAATATTCGGTACATAAACACCGCATAAGCAATAAGTTAAAAACTGAAGGTAGGTTCTATAAAAATGCTCCTTATCAAGACTAGTATTTGGCCCTGCAGACAACGCGTGCACCCTGTAGAGAAAAGAATGTCCTTTCAGCATTGCGTTATTATAATGAGTATCCAAAGTTTTCAGAAGTTGGCGCTCGTTTTTATAGCTAGTTGCAGCCCTAAATTACATCAAAGGCATTGACTACGTAACTTATTGACTCTTTATTGTCTAATACAATCTTTATCTATGATTATGGCGTATTGATAACGCGGTGGAAAATACTTTTACATTTATCAAAAATTGCCAACTTGTTTTTTCAATACTGAAAATTACACTTTTACATAAAGCAAAGGCATAGTTTCTTTGCCGAGATCTTTTACTCTGGTGCTTCTAGGATTCGTTTTTTAGACACTATTTCGACATATTCACTTGCAGTATACAATAGAAACTACATATATCCGATAGCTGACTAAACTCAATACACGTATGCATGTAAATGCAATAATATCGCTGAATCATAATGGTGTAAAAGGTTTACGTTTAAAATGCATGTCTTCTCTATGTTGTCCGCACCGCAAACACTACAGACAGATCTGTTTCGCTGTTGTTACAGCTTGTCAGTGTAGTTTAGATCAAGTGCAAACAGCATGGCATAGAATTGGTTTTGCCCATATACCAAAACAATGACTGGTGTGATGTTACTAGAAAATTAGGTGGTAATGCCATCTGCCAGCATTACACTGACATGATGACAAAGCCGCCTAGTGCCCAGATGGGAACTACTTCCTATCTAATTTTCTACTAACATCATACCATTGCTTTGGTATATAGCTAAAACCAGTTCTATGCTACGCTGTCTGCATTTGACCTAAACTACGCTGACGAGCTGTAAGAAGAGTGAAACAGATCTATCTGTAGTTGTTGTGGTGCGGACACCATAGCAGAGACATGCATTTTAATGTATGTCGGCTGTTGATCGCTTGCAAAGTGTTGTGGGGCCTACTGTCAAGTTGACGTATGCAGGTGCATGCAAACCAAGGTTTATGCATGCAAACTTGGTCACTTCCTTTAGGAAGTAGTTTCCATTTAGGCACTAGGTGGCTTTGTCATCATGTCAGTGTAATGCTGACAGGTGGCATTGCCATCTAATTTTCTACTAAGGTTTACATTTACTTATGCAACCATGATCTAGAATATAGAGAAATGTTCATTAGTTTCTTACTGAGCCAAGAAGTTTTTCAAGTATTAAATTCGACAGTATAAAATTTAAAAAAAAAATGAAGATTGAAACCCTTAGTACTAATTTTTAATTACGATATCCCATTTCGACACTAATGTAAAATGTATAAGAAGATCTATGATTGATTAAGGTTGTAATATAATAGTTTTGCACTTTTAACTTTGGGTTAAGAAAGTGCGAGAATAATATAACAACTTAATATTATATCTTTGTTTGTTTTGTATATTGTGTGTCCCTTGTTAAATATACCGGGTTCAATTGACTTTGTGTTGTCTTGCAATAAAAGGGGCAGAGCTTCATAAAACGACCTTGTAAAATACACGCAGCATATTTTTAGGTAAGCTGCAGGGTTTCTATAAATGATTCATGTAACGCGGGTGGCGTTGATTTCTGAATTCTTTGTGCCGCCCTTTTGTAACTGCTACCAAACTGCAATATACACGGCGATCACTGAACATCAAGGAGCACGATAGTACTGAAGGTTGCAGATCAATTTACAGTCACTAAATTGATGGTTTTATAAAGTTTCCAACAATTTTCGGTTCTATTTTATTTATGGTGGGCTTTGGCCCAAAGCCTCTGGGGTAACCTCTACAGTTTACACCTTTGCAATGTGGAAGCTTTGTGTAGTGCAGCTAACATTACTACCACTTAGTTTGTGAATTTTACTATTGGGGCTAGCTAAAAATATGTTGCAGTTCGTCATAGTACAATTATTTAACAGGCTTACTGTAGCCACAATCTCATAAATACACTTTATAGGTAAGGTTTTACATTAACGTCGGTTTTTAAGGTTAAAAGCTAAATCGGATGCGAACGTTCAACTCAAAACCCAGCCCCTAATAACTGACGATAAGCAGAACCCTTATTTATAAGTGTGTTAAGGGTTGTGGCGTAGTATACAGTGTTATAATGCGGTACGCCTTTCAAGAGGGGCTTACAATTTTCGCAGAATTTACAGACATTGATTACGAAATACTTGAAACCGATCTGACTACAAACTTAATTCTTTTATTACATTATTTTCTGTTGAATTCATTGCCATTTCTTCAGTCCTTTAAGAACTATTGTTTAAAAGCTTTCCTCAACAGTTCTATATTTTGGTATCTTAAACAGTTGTACACAGAGTATTCTATGGTCTTTCTTCAGCCATACACCTACTTTAGGAATATTTTTGTAGTTTCTTACTTTCGTTTTGTGGTTTCTCTAGAGTTTTGTTACTGTTACACATTTATAATTTTGCTTTTCGACACACTTATCTTCTTACATCTGCCTTGTGCTTGTTCTTCATTATCGTTTTGAGTTCTTCCAGTTCTTGCCAAAACAACTACATAATCGTCATATTATGTCGAAAAATGATGGCCTTTATTCAGTAATAAGGTACCTCCTTATTGCCATAATCGTTTCGCCAATACAAACTGTTCTGATTGATTCCCGTTAATCTTTATTATGCAATTTCTCTTCTCTAATGTCATGTTAATTAGTTTTATTAACTGTCCAGCGCTTTTCATGTGATTCATGACAGATCCTTCCATCTCCGGATGTAGACAATCTACATCCAGCACCGGGGATGGAAGGACCTCTGAGGAAGCTCGCCATTCGTGCTAGCGAAACATTAGGAAGCAATTCCAACCGACGACGGCCTTTAGACCCGAATCAAGACAACACTTCGTCACCTGGCCACGAAAGCCTTAACCAATTCGTCACAATGACGGTACTTTGGAAACAAACTAATTGTTTTAAGAGTGCCTTGTTTCACGAAACTTATCAGACAGCTTGGACGATAATTTCATTTTCAGAGAGCATCTAAACTACACCGAACGCAGATATGCAGAATTTTACCCATGTCCCTTATTATTAAAGGAGTTGTACAATTTAGTTCTAAAAATCTCCGGTTGGGTTTAAAGGTTGATGATGACATTTAAAGAATCTGACCTGAGCTGACGCAGTGATAGATTCGGATTTTCTTCATCTTCTAATAAAATGTTTTATGTAATCATTTAATTTAGTTTGACTAGATTTCGGCAAGTCTTTCACACTACTCGTTTCATTAAATCATACAAGTCTAGTAACACTACATTCTGTAAATTGTGGTCTGTTTTGCTTTTCCTTGTTAACAATTGACATACTTCATGGCGACTCCGGAGTCATTAAAATTTGGATTCATTCAGTCTTCAGTCGCATCGTTTTAATTAAATATGCAATTCACAGACTTAAACTAGCTACTTGTTTGAGGATTGTCACTGTCAATGTCGTATTTTTACAAAGTCGACTTTTCATTTATATGTTGCAGTTCTTGCCCGTCAGCAATTCCAAAAAATTGCATAAATGGAATTGGTATCAATATACAAAAAACATAGCATCTGTAGTTTCCAGCATCTTTACGTTTTAAATTCTGTCAGTTTCATTGCAATCTACAGATGATTTTTTTGTCTATTGATATTAGTCGACATTATTGTTATTTTTTGAACCGTGTTCGTTAATTGAATATATTCAACAAGTGTTTACTGCAGTCGGAAAAAACATAAAGAACCAGCAGGTTTAACCCACGTTATTCTACCGAACAATTTTTTGAAGTGTCATATTGATCGATTAGGTGTATCAAATTGTAAATTGACTGATAATATGTCGAGCATTTGCTTACCTACATCTCTATATAGTTTTTGTACRKATGTCAAATAAAAAAAAACATTTGATGACGTCCTATCATGTCATAGTAATAGACCTCTCTTTTTAAATCGGCTCAAAATGAAACTCTTTTTAAGCTTTATGTTACCTGTTTCAGCGTATTTTTCTTCAAATTTTGTTTTGAATTTTATGCATTACTTTTTTGACACTCGGTACATTATGTTCGTGCGAAACCGTTAAATTTTTTTGGATATTTTTGTAAAAAAGGGAACCACTAATTTTTATCAACAAGCAAAATTGGGGATGTTTATAATTGCACTCGTATTTGTACACGCGCATTAATCTCATATGCTAATGTCGCGAGACTTCGCAATGGCCTTTCATTAAAGAATTTCCGGGGAGAAGACCGTTTTTAAAATGAGAAGATTCACGCTTCAAATAGTTCAATTAATCCAAAATTGTTTGTATTAATTCTTCGTAATTGAATAATCTCGCTTAAGGAAGGGATGGCTTCTCGTATAGCCCGCCGTATAAAACTCTATGCACCCACCTCTCTTCCTGTCAGTTCAGAAATATTAGTGAAAATGTTCAGTGGAGGCAGCGTCAGCCTGGTGATTTTGGTATGTATCCTTCGACGAGAGCTATGGCACGATTTTAACAGTACCGGGAGATCTGCTTTCATTTTATAATTTTGCGTCTGGGAAGTAGACAACGTGTGTTTGTCCGTTGCAAATTGGAGGTTTGTTCCGGAAACAACTCGATTTGCTGCTCTGTTATTAGTGTTCATGTAGGAAGATTAATTTGCTTATTATACAAGCAATAGTTGCACGTTGCCTGGATTTAGAAACCAGATTCTCACACCGTCTATAATTTTGTTAATTGAAATGTTAGTGTGTTATATTGAAGTTTAACAAAAGCAAGCACACTATTATGTTTGTTATGAGATTCAACATTTGTACACGATTTATATTAAAAATTGAAATTCTACTCTAATAAGTGTCAAAAAATCCAGATAAAACATATCTACGTGATATTTAAAACAAAATAGAACTAAATAATTGCAAATAAAAAAAGTAAATAAACAAATTTAAAAAAGATGCAGACTCTAGAAATTCTGCAAGTACAGCTAAAAGGTGCGCTTTTTACTCCTCTTACCGGCCGTTATACGCAATTAATAGTTATTTAAGTATATGGGGTATAATTAGAAGATTATAGCAGTAGGTAGTGAACGTTTAGAACTTGACCCAAAAAGCTGTTAATTTCGCGATGTCCACAATCGGTAATTATGCTTGTGATACATGCGTAATATTCTGTTTGAGTTCTTAAAACATTCAAAGATAGTTTAGTATTTGTGCAATAAATATGTTAAAAAAATTGAGGATTTGTTTTTAATCTAAAACAGTGGCAAGTGTAGTCTATACTCGATAACGAAGCTTGTTTCAGTAATTAACACTACACTCACTTAGCAAATTTGTTTACTTTATGCCATAAAAGTCAATTATGTCCACGCTTGGGTGCAAATCTAATGAAATTTAAAAAACCTAATTATATAAAAATATCACGTAATTAAAATGCCAACAGTCAAATTACAAATTAAGATAATAATTAACAGATTAATTTTGGCAATATATTAATTAAATGAAAAAGAAATCCCTATCTTTTTTAATCCTTAAATGAAGACGATAAACATTTTAACCAGTGACTGTCATTGCAAATTGTATATATGGGGGATGTGTGACTATGATTTTATACTTCATGCTATATTGCTTTACGACATTCGCAATAAGTTAGCGTGATCAATTATAAAGAAATTCTTCAGACTAACAAATTATTTTCAAGTTGTTGCTACAAGGCATAATAGACAACGAATGTGAAGTAACCTCCACGGAGTTGTGGGCAGAGGCTTTTCAAGCAATTGTATATTTGTGATTACCATTTCAAACGCTTTAGGGTTGTCAAAGTACCTATGTGAACTTGAGATAAGAAATTTGGTGGTACACATAAATATTTTCTAGAAATCGTTGATGATTGAAAAAACAATGGAGAATTACTATTATTGTTTGCCCTTTTTCGAATTGGAATAAATCAAGTTGGCCTCAAAATTAGAAATAAGCAAACTTCACTTAAGTTTCAGTATATAAATTCTAGCATCTAGTGCCTAGATCCTGGTACAACGTCTATCCAAAAAAACTGTTCTGCAACCGTATTTGTATATCTTCATGTATTATTTTGTGTTATTACATCAATCAAGATAATTTAAATAGAGCTAGTTTGCTACAAAAAATGTGACACTCCCTACTAAGTTATAATCTAGCAATTAAACTAGATTAAAACTTGAAACTGACATTTTACAGGGCGAATCCGATAATTGATGTATTTTACAAATATGCAGTGGTCCTTAACGAGATCCCTGCGGTATTTTATAAATTGCGCAAAAGCTATTAGGGTAAAGTTTGCAATTGATTAGTTAGATGGTTGATTAGTTTTATTCAAGGCTACTTTATTACTCTGTATCATTTTCGTACATAAGAAGTAGTAGCACTGCACATAAATATCATTGTCGGACTGGTCAACCCGATTATATGTAACGACAAGACCGACTACGCTTGTAAATAGCAATCGAATCATTTCTTTATTGAACACGTACTGAATATCTGGAAAATCAGCAAAAACCGCAGATGTTATAAAACCTAATAATCTTGTTATGCTCTTCTATATAACGACCTCAGGCCAAACATTATGTAAACCAGTAGCGCATACCGGACAGTGGCCACATCTCCTTTCAAAAAAGATTCATATCCAGCGGAACTAATTAAAACACTAAACAACCTCGCGAACAATTCTTTCGAAAGTAACCGGATGAAAAAATGCGGGAGTTCAAACGAGATCATGTTTTGGAATGCATATTAAAATTCTTTCCTTTAACAAACTTCTCGAGCGTGACGTAAGTGAGGAATGCCTGATGGAACAACTGGATAGTAACAGATCAATGATAATCACTCAATTTAATAACGCGCGCTTCGATAAAATTGTGTTTGTCCACAAAAACGTCTTGCAACACACCAAAAAAGCCTTATTTCCTCGCGGTTTTTCTTGGATTTCCTAATGGTTACAATGTTTCCTAATGAATGGCTTGCACTTTTAATTGTCGATTGGTACGTTTCTTGCATCCAGAAACTGGTGAAAGTGGACACAATGGGTCCATAACTGGCCGTTGTAGTAAAAACTTGCAGAATAGGTGAACACTGCAAAGATGTTACTTTTTGCATCGTGCAGACGTTTTTTTTTGCAGCACGTGCGAGGAATTTCTAATAACCCCATGTCTTGTATTCGACTTTTAATAAATTTAAAAATTGCTGGAATGAATGAAAAGAATCACCTTGTCCGACAAAAATATTTCTGGTAGGGATTCTTAAACTGCGTACGGACTTTAATAGAAAATAGAAGCAGTTACATTTTGGATTTTTACTTTTGAAAAACTTTATTAATTAATTTAGTTTTATTATTAATCTCTTCAGGTCATGAGTGTTAGCACCGACCTTGGATTTAATTAATATATTTTTTCAATTTATCGAGCAATAAATTTTAGTGCAAGAACTCGTAACTTAGTCTTAGTACCATGTTCCAAGAGATGCATGTTTATTATGCCCACTTTCTGGAAGAAAGAAAATGGAATCGTGGATGTAACACATGAAAAACCGCGCAGGACAAGAACAAAATGAATATAGAACTAATGAAATAGAAATAAAAATTTTAACCTTGATAAGGGTAAATATGATGCGTCTGAGACACCATTCATTTTATAATTCATAAATGTTTAGCAATACCATACTACGTTCTGTGTAAAATAATGTGAACTTGATAAATAAAATATCAGAATTTTGTCATAATTTAAATAAGTTAGTATTGGATCATCATTAAAAAACAAATATGTAGTTTACGTATATAAGTCGGTAAGTTTTAAATCATTCAGCAACAATATTACAGCTTAATTGTTCAGTATGGAGCCAAGTTATCAGCTTGTGAATTGCTGAAATGTCGGATTGTAAGTATTGTAAAATTACACTAGCAATCGGTTTATGGCTAGAGTTATACATAGCTAGTCGTCAGCAAAGATATTTTTTGCAATAGATTTTAATAATAATGATTATAATAATAATAATAATAATAATAAAAATAATATGTAGGATACCGCTACAGGCAGAATTGGCCCAATCATTGGATCAGGTTTGTCCATTCCCTCTTCAACATCGCTCTTCTTCTCCATCCTGTGACGTTCATTCGTTTTAGGTCCATCTCCAGCTTATTCATCCACCGCTCTCTTAGTCTACTTTCTTCTTTTTCTTCCATTTTGACTTGTAGTCATATTTTTGGGTAATCTTCCTTCTGGCATCCTCACCACGTGTCTCAACCTCAACCAACTCAATCTTCTTGCTTTTATCTTGTGCATAACACCTGGTTCCCTGTACAAGTCCTGGAGTTCTACGATTGTTATTCTTCTCTACATTCCATCAAATTGTTTACCTCAATATTTTTCGCTCCCATACCATGAGCATCCCCACTTCGGTTGTTTTCAGTGCCCACACTTCACATGCAATTAGTACAATTGGTAACATTATTGTTTTATATACAAGTAGTTTAAGAGTTCTGGATACGTGTTTACTGCGAAGCACTTTATTAATTACGTTTACAAATTTGTTTCCTGCTTGTGTTTTTGCTAAGATTTCCACTTTGCTTTCTGGGGTACTGGTGAGGGTTACTTCCTCTTCAAAACTGTATTATCTTCTCATTTTGGCCCATAACTGTTAATGCATTTCCACCTAAAAACTCATTTTTGGTCCACGTCATATATTTTGTCTATATTTCATTAATTTCCAGTCCTAATTGCATAGCTGCTTTCTCTAATCTTTGAAGAACCATTTTAGGTTCTTTTACACTTCGCGTTAGTAGTACCACATCATCCGCATCCGCCAGACATAATAATGCCAAATTAAACAGTATAGAAAAATAAGATAATATTTTGTCGGATAGATCTTATTATATTATGGACGCTGAAAGCATTCACCCTCGTATAGTATAGAAAAAATTGGGTCTCATTGGCGCAGTCCCTATCTTACTTGAAATTTGTTCGAGTTTTGTCCTTTTATCCTTACTCCATTTTCTGTGTGCTGGAGGGTTATCATCTGTATGTCCAATTCTTTTAGAGCTTTATACATAATTTATCTCTTATAACTCGGTCATATGCTTGTTTAAAATCGATATAAAGTAAGTAAGTCTCCTTCTGAAATTCATAGTTTTCTGCTTGTATTTCTTTTAGGACAAAAATCTGATCTACTACTCCGCATCTTTTGCGAAAGCCACATTGATACTCGCCTACTATTTCGTTCATTTGTATCGTCAGTCTATACTTTACTACCATTGCAAATATGTTGTAGGCTACATTTAGTAGAGCAATGCCTCTGTAATTATTACACAGTAGTTTATCTCCCTTTTTGAAGATTGGGCATAATATTGCTTCTGTCCATTCAGTCGGCATTCTTTCTTGTAGCCATACTTCTTTAATTAGTATGGTCATTTTTTCTGTAAGTGTTTCTCTCCATATTTGAACATTTCTGCAGTTATTGCGTCTTTGCCCGGACTTGTTGTTCTTAAGCTGTTGTATTATTATGCAAAGCCCTGATAATAGAACCATAAATCAAATAGACCATGTGTTGGTTAGTAAAAGCGAGAAAGGAAACATTAGAATGGTAAGAAAATATAGATGACCGAATATAGAATCAGATCATTATCTGGCGGACATACAAATAACACTCGTAATTCCAATGCAAAAGAACTTGCAAAGTGGACAAAGGAGACCTATGTAGTTAATAAGACTGGAACGGGAAGAAGAAAGATATAGCTATGCAGAACAAGTCATTTGGAAAGCTAGGAAGTATAGGAGAGAAGGAAAATGTAGACAATAGTATATGGGATAAGATAAAAAGCATTATGAGGGAAAGTGTACCGAATATAAAAAAGGTTAAGCAGTGGAAGAAAACATGTTTTGACGAAGAATGCAAGCACGAGGTGAAAGCAAAAAATAAAGTTAAGTTATAAATGCTACGAAACACGACTGAATGGATGAAAAATAGATATAAAGAGCAAATGATTAAATGTAAGAATTTATTGAGGGAAAAGGAAAGGTATTATAACGATCACAATTAGCACACTTAGAAGAAAATTCCAAACTAGAGATATTAGAACACTCTATAGAAATACACGGTTACCAACAAACGCCACTATTCTTTAAGAACAAGCAAGGCAGGCTAATAACAGAGAAAAAGCAAATCTTGGACGGATGGAATGATTTGCAGATTTATTGAAGGAAGGAGACGTGGGGATGAATGAACAACAGAACGAGAATTACGCAGGCGCAAGATAAATCCATACGAGGAAGACCTGCCATACAATGATTTGATTTAACGTGCCATAATTTTAATGATTACGAGAATATCTAGAAGTAGAAAAGAGCAAAATTAAAGCTCATTTGCAACAGTTTAACTTTTATCATACATACACTGAGCATTACACTCATACCGTCAGTATTGACAATCAAAATTTTGAATTGTACTTGTAACTTATATTTAGCTAGCAGTATTCGGTAATTAATAAAGCATCCCTTAATACTCACATACCTTTTTACAAACGTATATATCTTTCATAAGGTTTCTCATTTTTTAAACCCAGGATGGCAGCCCTAATTAACCCTAAATTAGTTATAATTTGGCTTTTACGGCTGCAGCCCATAGTGATAGGTGATTCTGGCTTAGTTGGCCGTGGTCGTGGCAATTTCTTGTTCGCTGACGTTTTGCACATTGCAATGGTGAGAATCTTCAGAGTTTAATTGATCCGAGACGTAGGTGTCTTCGAGCGAACACAAACTGTTGTGTCCACGATGAACTCAGTTCTGAAGATGCRCTGGGCGAAACGCCACAGAATAAAAAATTGCCATGACACGGCCGACTACTCGGGATCACATTCCACTAAATTAATTATGTTAGAAGTACAAGCTTTTTCATAATTATTTTGAGTGATAAAAATGACATGAATTTCTGCCATGTTCCAAAATGACCTCAATTAATTTAATAACATAAGATACAGCCTCAATTCTTAAGTTCATGTAGTGCATCTAAGATGACTCTTTCCTATGCATAACTTAAAGAAGATACTTATTTTGTAGAACAAGCGTGTTGAGATCACATTGAAAACCGGATTACCAGAAAATTATCCCTGATCGAAATTGGTTACAGTTACGTCTCCAGTATCCAGCCGTTGCATAGAAAATTTCTCCCGATTGTTCTGCGTAATGGATGCGTAATGTTCTTAAAAAGATTAATCCTGAAGTGCATACCGTAACCACCGTCAGAAGCACCTCGGCTCTTACACAATACTTTTCTCCTGACGGTCATGACACATCAAAAACCTCTTGCGTAACTGCTTTCTGGGGAAAGTATATGGAAACTACCGTCTATAAACACGACACCTCGCTAATTGTATCAATGGAGCAAATTAGACACGTGCGAGAGAAAAAATGCTGAAAGCTATGGCAATAAGCTTTTATTTGATGTTGTGACAAAAATTATATCCACGGTGGAAGTAAGATCTGCTCTGGTGCACCTACACACTTATTTGATGAAGCTTTCTGCTCAGTTCTTTCGATAATTTTGTTACAATTCATACACAGAAGAATTGCATACTTCGTAATAATCCTTATTCACTATGGTGTTGTTGTCTCATTTTGTGTGACGACAGTCATCTTTATATACATAAAGTTTTCTTTATTGAGCATAATCCGCTCCTTAAATCATTCTAATTGATTCATAGTAGAATGAGACGTTTCCCGTAAACCTCCTTAATTCGATTCTTGGTGTTTTCGGAAGAAATATTTAATGTCTATTGCTAATGACATGGCGGTATGTTGTTCTTTTAGAGGATAATGCAGCTTGAACTAGTGTAATATCAAAATTTTGAAACACGTAACAGATCATAGTAGCACTTAAAAAAACTGAAATGTTTGCAGCCATCGATCGTTTATAGTTCAGTTTAGTTCAATAAAACCAAAGATTTTGAAACGTGTCATTTAAAAACTCACAAACTACATGTGTAAGATGAATGAAAGAAAGCTGGATAGAGCGAGTATTTCCTCTCATTGCAAATAGATTTATTATATACTCGTATCATGGCACGCGGCAACTTTCTAACGTACATCTTAAGTTACAAGTATCGCATTGAGACGTACACAAAATTACATATTTACAGATGATGGTTCACCAAAGTTGTAACAAATCATAAGCTTCTAACCTAAAGGATGGTTCTCGTTTCAACTGAAAATTAGTGCTGTCACAACACAAGTTGTGTCTTAAACTCTTGTATTATCCTGAAATTAAGATAAAACTGGTCAAGTTAAGCTCAAGACAAATACATGTCTTGTCTTGATCTGTTTTTGTCATTATGATGGTATTATCTACATTACACAGGCTGCATAAAATCATTCGAATAGATTTTTTGAGCTTTTTTTATAATCTGTTTTGAAGTCATCGACAATTAAAAAAAATGCATCCGACAAGTGCATTTCTTTTAACTATAGGGCCCTACAGCTCTACTGTCAGAGAATTTTAAAAAATATTAAAAATAAAAGCAAAGGTATAAAAAATAAAATTACACAGGGTGTCCCATTTTTTTCAGTGCACACCCAAACATTAATTTTTAAAATGCAATAGCCTGTGTGTTATTGCACTTTTGAAACTTTTTGTTTTGTTTATATTAGTAGATATATTTTTAAAAATATATCTCTTTGATTTGTCGCTAGTAGAACTTTGCTATACATACTCAGTTCAAAAAATCTCTAATAATTAAATTAAAATTTAAAACGCGTTTCTCAAATAGATTCAGCAATTCTTATTGCATATGTAGTCATAAAATTAATATTATTATCAAAACAGAAATTTTCAAATTTTGCACTGAAGTTTTTCAAATCATATTAATCTTTCATTCAATTTCTGTTCATTATTATCTATAAAGGCAAACAGATTCTGATTTGGTTAGTTTTTCAACACAAAATATACATCAATAAACGTTTTAACACAAACTTTCGTGAAAATAGTATTTTCAAGGTTCTTTTTTATGTAAAAGGCATACAATAATTTTCTGGTCTTAAATATTGGAATGCTGTCAATATCATTATCATTCATGATTTTAAGGAGCAAAATACACAATTTTCAAATTAGTTGAGTTGACTCAAAATTCACAATTTGCCTTAATGGTCTTCTAGGCCATTAGTGCTGATAAAAGATGTAATTTATTTATTCGTCTCAAATCAACGGATTAAGAGATATACACAAAAAAATAAAAAAAATATTTGAAACTATATTTTCGTATATACATATGTGCTCAACAGGAGCTTATACTTACCAAACGACCCAGAATCGGGTAGACCCACTCTTTTTTAGAATATAGGGATACTAATAGCGGGACGCCCTGTGTAACTTTCTTTATAAGTAAAATAAGATACAAGACATGTCTAGTCTTAACAAATTTTGTCTCGATTTTGACTTTAAGACAACATGAAATACACATGAAAGCTCATTGCGGTGCCGAACATAGAGCACATTAAAAAAATCGATGTATCTATTTATTTACTTAGCTATATATATAAAATTTATACCGCTAATATTCTTAAATCTTTCTTTTTGTTCAAAAAAATGGAAAATTTTCTATCTTGGAATCTGTACTATCAAAATCAAGTGGTCGTATATGAATATAAAACTAAACGATTTTTAATACCACTGGTAGCAACTCCAGTAACTGTAAATGTAAACGTCGAACATGATTGTGGCATTGAGAAGAGCCAATGGGCATATTATTATTTTTGGCTTTAAAAATATCTAGTCACTCATCACCAAGAACGCCATGGGTGTTTTTATTAGGAATGGTGTGTCTTCACTAGTAATTTAAGTACACTAAATTTCATAAAAATATCTACAAAGGTATTAGATATATTAGAAAAGAAAATGAATAAGTATTTTATAAAACACCCTAATAGCGAAGAAAGTTCGAACACGTTTTATACGAGTAGATTTTATCTAGGATTCAATGTTCAATTAAGTAATATCCTATATAATGTATTACCATTCTGTACTCTTCTTTAGATTGTAAATTCCTTAAGCACGTGGTTTCATTTTTAACATCATCTGCGAATTTTATCTGCTAGTTATTTATTTAATGTGGAATATGTTTGTATTCGTTCATTTTATTGTAGCTTTAAGTTTTTCAATCCCATTAAGCCATCAACGCTGTTTAAAGGCGTACCTACATGCTTTGTTCATAATTTGTCAAGCAAAATGACTAGCTTCTGATACATACTTAGATATGAAATCAGGAAGCCATTATCTAGTGATACATTTAGGAAATCCAACAGGGCCAAGGCAATTTATTTTATGTAGAAGAACACTGGCATTTTGAGTAATCAGGACTGCCTTGTAAAACATTTTCAACCTTCACAAATTTTGACATTTTTGGCCCAATAAACGGGGCCAATGACGAATTGCCCGTCAATAATTATTTATAATCAAAACAGTCTTGTGTAACCCTAATTAATTCATGAGAAAAACAGCGGACAAAAATCCCAACCTACTAACTTTCATGGGGTATTTCCGATTTACCCGTTTTTCTATGCTGGAATCTCGCAGTTGCGAAACCGGGCAATCATTTTTCCTTAATTGTCGCCAATTGTGGAAGTGAAAATTCCATCACTTGATGTTCCGGAATATCAGTTCTAACTGAGAGCAATGGCGCTTGATGTAATCCACTGTACCATCTGCCGGACTTTCACCGGTATTTACTTTCTCGGCGACCTTCCGTTTTACGAATTCAATAATTGCGATGTTCCTACCGTTATGCATAATTATATCGATTGAACTTGATCCGTTCGCGAAAAGAACGCACTTAATTGTGGTTTAGAATGGAAGCGGTTTTCAGGCGAAAACGGATCAAAGGACTTTCATGCTGCTTGTATCGCGAAAACGTACCTGGACGAGCAACTTTCTTTTCTATGTCAGGGTCAAAGGTTGGATCTTGTAAACGAGTAGCAAAAAAAGATCACAGGGAATGGGCTGCTTTTATCCATGATAGAATTACCTACTGGTACTGTTACATATTATTTTAATATAGTATATCTATTATACATTGGGTTTGGTTAACAGTTACACATTAATAGTTTACATTACAATTGCTTTTAATATGTTTATTACAATACTTATAGGTACGTATGACGCCGTTGTAGTTTAAACCATAATATGCCATATAATATATTCTTACCTTAATAAAGGAACACTTTATGTACGCAAATAAACAGTTAGCTAAGAATTCAACTTTATGATAGGAATAAATTTGAGACAACCGTCGTTACGGTTAGAACACAATCTCAAAATCTGCTGATAATTAATGCCAAAAATTCTATACCAGTATAGAAGTGTAGTCTTAGATATATGAACAAGTGAATAAGAATGTAGTACTATTCCACTTTGAATAGAATTTACTACCTGACAAAGGCGTCGCCAGGTCGCAGAAACATCGATATATAGACAAATAATATTAAAAAAATGTATCGACATACTTTTTGTATCTATATATTTCGGAAAAGCGATACTCGATACGGGTGTTATGTGATTCGGCTCTTTACAACACCTCACAAAATTTTGTAGGTTTCGGAGATGGAAAGAATTCAACACTTCCATTGAGAGTAAAGTGGGTTGCAAATGAAACAGTCAGTAAGATTTAAATCTCTCTCAATAAGCTAATTATAGTAGATTAATGGTATTATGAGTGAATACTGTCTAGTATACATAAATTGAACAATATTCATTGAGGTTATAATAATGTTTTAGCCAGGCATTCATTTGTAGATGTTGCATTAATTGGGCAACCGACCGTACATTATATCGTGAATTCGACAACATCGGCCAGCAGTTGCATAATGATCTTCCGGTGCAGTTGTTCAGTAAAGTTATTAAAAATTAGTAAATCACATTTCATTTGATGATGAATTTTAAGTAGGCGTTCTAATATTGATTGATATAGTATAGGTACATGAATAGAATTAACTAACTAAGTCATATGTTAAATAAGACCAATATTAAACAAGAACAATAATGAAGTGACACGGTAGAAAATCTCTAAAAGAAGGAGTTTACTTTTAAATGATACATAAYGATATGAAAATAAATAGAGGGTTTTTATACTACTTTAAATACTTGTCGTTATAGTTATATCCATAGGGTTATGATGTATTTGAGAATTGTTTGGATATAATTTTGGAATAGGCAGGATTAAGCGAACATACATTTTATAAACTAATCATGCTTGCATACTTTTTATGCAAAGATGTACTACTAGCTTTATTTAAAACAACAGAAATCATGTAGTACATATACATATACACTAAACATTTTAAATAAACACTTAACTGCCTTTAATTAATTTTATACCTATAAGACCTTATCGTTGCGAACTCAAATTCACTCACAGCTTTGTTATTATAACATTCTATTTTATCAGAAACATATCTTTTTGTTATCCTACCATGTTTAGTTCTTATTTTATTTCTTTGAGTGTTTTACTAATACTTCGAATTAATATTCCTACAAATTTGTGATATTTTAATAAATTGGGGGTACAGTTGAATTCGACACCACAGCTAATTCGCAATAAGTTTATTACCCAAGATTCCAAGATCAAGCTTTGTTTGTCGGTGGATCAGCACAATTTTATTTAAAAAATGTTCAACTATCTAAAACAGAGACATTCTGAAATGAGTTTTGTATATGTATTTTTTGCCTACAGTTTTTTATTTAATAATAAATTTTCCCTTAATTTTTTTTCTGAATAAGAATGTAATGCAATACAAAACTGAAGAGTAAACCTTATAAATCTGTAGCTATAGTAATCGGCATCTGGTGATGAGCTAAAATTCTCAAGGGTGTTATAACTTGTAGGTATGTATTTCGAAAAGTAAACGGATTTGCGTTATTGCCTAGTTGGCCTATTGTAAATAACCACAAAATTTGTTAAGATTATATGGTGCCGAGTTGGCGAACGCTCTTGCGGGGAATGATGCATTATGTAGTAATAAATAAATTAAATATATTAAATCAGTATAAAAATTATGGCCAACGCAACACAAACCTCTGTTTGCTTCGATACTAAAAGTATGTTTTATTTTAGCTTCTCCTTTTTTGTCTACTTTCCAGGGAGGGGCAGCTGCCCCCCTCTGCCCTCACTTCGCGACGCACATGCTACGTGGCTATTATTATTAAACTGATGTATGAAATAAACTACTGATTTAATAAGTAAAAAATTTGTCAAAGACAAATAGCAAATATAATGTATAGAGTTTTGCTAATAATTTACCCAAATTCAGAATATAAATGAGTTAGACGATCTGATTTACAGCAACAGTAGTACAAATTTTGTTAATTTAATTTCACATTAACTTTTGTATGGATATTTCATTTCAATTATTTAATGAAAATGCACTCCACTTCTTTCTTCTTTAAACTGCAAATAGAGTTTATTAACATAATAGAACAAGTAAATTTGTTTGAACAAAGATTACAGCTGTGTAATAGAAACGTCAGATTAATAATTTTTTGTCAGTGTTATATAGCGATAGCTATCATTCTACTATAGTTGATATTTTCTAATATTATGGACGCTGAAAGCATTCACCCTCATAAGCGTAGATGATGTTTTACTGGCTTCTAGTATTTGTTTTTAAATGAGTGTAATAAAAAATGTAAAATGATCTTTATTCGTAATAGAAAGGCATAAATAAAACCCTAAAATAATATTAATATTCGGGAAAGTACAAATACTTAAAATTTTTGCTTCTAATAGTGTCTAACTATTTTATGAGTATATCAGCTTCCTGGTCTTGTAACAACATTAATGGTGCAATAAAATTTTCAAATTTATTTCGGTATTAATGTTTTGACGTTTTCTGCGTAATCATGCAGTACACATTTGCTTTCATATCTTTCTTAATACCAAAAATAATCTTCAGCAACAAAATGACAATAAATCTATAATTACTTTGTTTTTGAAAGGATTGAATTGTTTTCTGAAAGTGAATTAAAATATTTTACCCAAATCACAACTGCATCCAGTATCTTTTAGCAGTTTTTTAAAACACTTTTTCATTTCATTTCATATAAAATTAATAGCGATATAACTTCTATGAGTTGCTCACATGCATCTGCTATGCCATACCACCTAGTAGGTGAAATTTTTTTAAGGTAGAGGCTGTTCCAGCTTATCACAAATTTTGACTTCTAGAAATTCTATTATAACTTTCATTCTGTAAGTTGATGGCGAAGGAATTCAATACCTCCTTTCCTACAGGTATTGCTTATTAAGTTCAGTATAAATATTATCTATGTATTCGACACATTCACATCGTGTATGTTCAGAAATTCAATAGGTATTGTTACGCTTGTGGGGATTGTAAACTCATCTTTCTTTATTTAGATACCAGTATTGAAATATACTTAATTTTTAAATGCAACTAGTTCAGTAAACTATTATTTAAAACAACATTTAACTCCATAGCACTTAAAACACTGTTCACTCGCTTGTCCTTCACTTGCTTCAGAACCTTACAAATTAGACGATTCAAAGAAATTTTTAGCCATAACCGTTCAAAACTACCAAATTCAGTTACTTCAACTCTTACGCATTCCAACTTAACTCCTACGTAGCACGCAACTCTCCACTATATCTTTCCACTCGATCGGACCTGTAGGTGCTGTAATTTTCAAATGATACTGCCTGATCTTTAATGTCAGCTGTTAGCCACGATTCCATTACAGCGAATAGATTGTACATGGATTTGAGTATGTGTTGCTGCAAAATATCGAAATTATTACAAAGATATTGTACATTTAAGTGAGCTAGCCTGAAATTCATCCCTTTGCCTTATACTTAAGAAAATAGCAACTAAATAGAAGGGCAAGAGGAAAAAGAAAGTAGAAGGCGAAGATAAGAGAAAAGAAACAATAATTGTCCTTAGAGTTACTGCTATAAGATCTGCATGCAAGCTTATACGATATATGTATTCTTAGTTGATAACAAAGACGCGTGGAGTCGATGCGGTTACCCTTTGATTTTTTACAGTCGTAAATCAAGGACTGCTATTAGCACTTATTTCTTTCGAACGAAGACACTCAGATTGGCATAGTATGGGAATGTTTAAATTAGCTTGATAGTAGAAATGATGGGGGTTACATGCTACACCCGGCGCTAATTTCTTCGTGGCGCCTTAGGCAATTTGCCTGCTGGATAATCCTGAACTGTTTATTAAGGGTTATGGCTGTGGAGGGAACAAAAGGATCTTTTACAAAATGAGTCTTTAAATGGCTATGTTTAAGTCACACATACATACAATTACGTTATTTTTCGTTAAACGTACATTTCGAATATCAAAATCAAAAATATGTTATAAGAAAAACATAAATTTCATTTATAGCACGGCGTTTTGTGCTTCTAAACGTATAAGCTGAGCTAATTTTATTGGACTTCATAATAGATTTTATTATGTTTTTTTTTACAGGTTCTGGCAACATCCAATACTCTATCCAAATCACTACCCAAAGATGAGCCACAACCAGTATCATCATCAGAGGCTCCCTCAACCACTCCGACACCACCACCAGCCATCATAGCGATCGAAATCATCGATCCCAACGAAAACAAAACAACCACAAAGAACTCAAAGCGTACCATCGAATCGAACTTGGGATACGGCAATCACGCCGTCAAACCAGCAAAGTTCGAGATTTACAAGTACTCTCAACATGACATTCCACCCTACAAAGGATCTGGCGCCGCTCATTACACCGGATTAACACCTCCTCCTCAGAACGAGGCTGTTCCATACGCCCCTGGCGTGCAACAGCAACCTGTCTACCACCAAAACCAAGCATACACGCATGGGCAAGATTTGAATCAGTACTATCAACCAGGGACGACCTTATACACCACTTTGAATAGTCAAGGTCATTTAGGAGGGCTGAGTCCGCACGCTCCCTTCCAAGGCGGAAATGTAAACGCTCCAGTGATTGTTTTGAGGGTTCATCTTGATCAGCTGGCTGGGTTAAGTGCTGGAGGTCTTTATCCAAACTTACCTCAGAGCAACCCCTTCGCCCACAGCTTGAACAACATAGATTTGCAGTCGTTGCTCGGAGGATATGTCCAGAACTTGGCACCCCAACAGCCGCTACCTCAACAAGCTTACCCAGCAGCTCCTGGTTTGCACAATTACCAACCCAGTGGCTTCCAGGGCGGTTACAATCAAGGTTATGACAACCAACAGTATTACCAACCAGCTTTGTATCAACAACAGCCGCAACAGTTCTATCAAGATCCAAACCAGGGAGCATACCAGCAGCAGGTGTACCAAGAACAGCCGCAGCAATTGCAAACTTACGAAAACTACCCCGATGACAAACACACGAAGGTAGTTTTTAAAGAAGCTCCACAACCGTCAGGACCGCCTTCTTCTACTGGACAAGATTATCCAACCAATGAAGATAATAAAGAATACGATGGAAGTGCAGAGGAAGAAGAAGAAAACTATAAACCTGTAGGACCGTTGTCCTCAGAAACTTTTAGCTATTCCCCAGAAAAGGAGGCCGCCAGACATTACGATGCAGGTGGTAACTTCGGAGTCTCGGACTTCTTACCTACCTCTTACGGCGACTATCGCGCAAGTGGCTCCAACAGAAACCAACAGTACGGAGAAGTTCCACCAGTGGCCTCCGATAAGGGAGAACATCACAATTACCACGTCCATGGAGCCAGGAACAAGAAGAGCAGCAACATAAGGATGCGAATACCGAAGTCGTTAAAAAAGAAGGAAGCGAATCGGGACAAGCGGGAGAATCTGGAATAGGCGATGGATCCTTTTATTTATGTGTAGGTTTAGAGGTCATGTCCACGGAATCATCTAATTCATTTTGTATATATAATGTTGTACATTAAGTCTGACGTGCCAAAGGTAAAATTGTAAAGCACTCGGACAAAATTGTGATCATATCGTGCAATACAGACTATGTTTCCTTTTATAATAAATGTTAGTTAAAAGAGTATCTCATGTCTTTGTATCTGTTGACGTGTTTTTTATCCAAGTATAAGACAAAAGACAAAAATGTTTCCATTGGTTATAAGTAGGTGCAATCCGCATTAAATTCCGTTGTTGCACTTATTTATTATTGCTGTCAGTTACTAGATTACAGCAGATACTTTTCAGCAAACTAATTATTGTATCTTGTAGTTCAAAAATAACAAGCGAAATATGGACAAAATTTAAAAATGGCATAGAATACAAATTATAGGTTCCTTAGAGAATCAGGAAAATAATTAGTTAGTTGTTACATCAGTGTTGAAAAGTACTTACAATGTGTTCAAACGCAGTTTCGATTTCTTTATCCAATTAATTGTGTTGCTTAAACCAGTAAGCTACCTTTTATCTGATAATTTTTTATGTCAACGGTCTTTCTTACTATATTTCTAGGAGAGTTTGATTCCAATTGATTGAGCGTGTTCTTACAAAAAAATTCTGTAAGTTATACACATATTGATTGAGTAGACTTTCTAATTCACAAATTGCTATTTATTATACTATCTTGGCGAAAAATGAATAAAAACTAATTTAATGCAATAACATCAGCATCGTCAAAGTTAATACGCCATATTAGTGTGACGTAGAAGTCGGCAATTTTGCTGTGGTACGTCAAGATTCTGGATCAAAGCAAACCAAGTTGTCATTGCATGCGTTCAGTGTTTGGTGCAACTTTCTAGTTTTGTAAGAATATTTTAAAGTCTCGCTGTGTATGTTTAAGTAGCTTACACTACTTCGCTTTACTTAGTAAGTATTACAAATGGAAATTACATTTAGTTACAACGTATTGTCGAACAAAAATTTAGAATTAGTATTGCACTTATTGTAGGTTAAGCTTTCCAACAATACCTTGTAACCAAATGTAATTTTGGTTTGTAATACTCGTTAAGTAAAGCGAAGGAGTGTAAGCTACTCAAACATACACAGTAGCAGTTCTAAATATTCTTTTAAAGCCACTAAATTGCATCCAACATTGATCAGTGTTACGCACGTTGTGGCAACTAGGTTTGTTTTGATCCAGGACTTTGACGTACCGCAGAAAAATGGCCGTCGCCTACATCAGCACTAATATAGCGTAATATGGGATATATATGAATCGGTATTTTCCAACATCCGCTAAATGGCTATAATTAAAAKTAAACTTARTGAATGAAGACATTTTAAAACTTTGTTTTTTGTTATAATATAAAATACCAACTTTAAATGAGTAAGTAGTAACCTACCCAGTATGTATCAAATAATAGTGAGACCTAGTATTTAGTGTATTAGAGCTTTATTTAGTACCTTGAATATCATGTTGGCTCATCAGATATTAAAAACTAAAAGAGGCAGATGATGCCCGTCTTGCTATGGTGAACCACTAAAATTATAAGATATGTATACATAATTTTGGCCTAATATTATTTAATTTAAGATTATAAATATACTGCCTTGTACTCTGCAACCAACAACATTGCCGTGTATGGTTGGAAGACTTGGTAACACGGATTTGAGGAGAAAGTTTAGAGCTTTAAGGAAATAACAAAAGTAATAGCAAACATCTGCGCAGAACATGCTTCAACAGATGTCTTGAATACAAGACGAAAGCTGTTGCTATATACAACTTACAAAAGTGAAGAAAATAGAAATTTAAATTCATGTCGTTTTTTTATAAACGATATGATAAATTAACCATAGGTTTTAAATCATCAAATTTCAGAGCTATTGATATGTTTCATATATTCACTAAAACGAGAACGATAATAATTGTGAGATGTTATTTTTGCTCATTGATTGATTGGTAAAATGCATTAACATAAAATTTGCGACAATACTATAGATATATCAGAAAAAAGGAATGTAATGGAACAAATATGACAGCTACTGATTTTAACTACATTGTTGTTCTATTTGATTTAGTAATACTCTTTTAATAATTTCGAAATTTTCTAAATCCCAAAGGAGATATTTCTGCTTTGTAATTTTTTTGCGGAACATGCGCTTCTACTAAATAACATAAACAAAATATAATAAATAACAGCAACAGAGTACGTTATTTTTAGTAAAGTTAAATAACATCATTTGAACTGCTAAGTCAGGGTAAGCAGTAGGTACTTTTGGTATAACTAAGTGTACATCAAAAACGAAAATCAAATAGCCAATTGAGAGTTAATAGCCTAGGGTATCCACAGCCAATGTTGCATATGATGTTTAAATTTTTGACAACGAATATTTACTTCAGTAGGAAACCTGATGCAACACGATTGATGGGTGGGTTTTGTTATTTTAACTGATACAAATAAAAGATTTACAATTAAAATTGGAGAATATATTTTGTAAAATATTATTTAAAAGTAGGTGAACACAACTTTGAAATGTGCCAAATTTTATTGCAAGTGGCATGTTTTATGACACTAAAATGATCGAGTACAATTGTTGCCGTTGTTAACTCTTGAGAAAAATATGCAAGCAGTCACCTAAAAATTTGTCCCAAATGGAGTTTTAACTGACATTGCTAGTACCATTTATGAAAATAAATGAAGTAGTAGTTTGCTGCTAGCATGAAAATAGTTTGAAGGGGTTAATGAAAAAGGTAAGACAGACGGAACTATATTTTTTCAGTTCGTCATATCCATTGTCGAATGAAATTCCCTATTTTAGTTATTCTAAGAGGAAAATATTACGTTAAGTAGTTGTAAAATTAATACATACCTATGTACTAATAAAGGGTTGATACTACCATAATCTGCGATTTTTTCGATAATTATATTTGCACATAGCAAAAATAGGTGTTCAGACTATTGCTAAATTTAGTTTTGCACTTTGACAAAAGCATTGCATGAAGTGAGCTGCCTGATTTTCAAGAACTCTGAAGAAAGCAGCAGCACAATCAATCAGACATATTATGTAGCACCTCTGAATAAGACACGTTATAATATTAGCAGAAAATATACTGGAAACTGTCCAAATGCGTAAGCTTGCTCCATTGCATTTTGCTCTGCGCCGTACAATCCAAATATTGCGTCATAAGATAATTAAAAGCTTCTAAGTAACCTTCGATGGCTTTATTCTAGTGACGGTGAAATTGATAGTAACAGTTTAGGCACATTTAAAGATAAATCGAAAATTATGGAATATTGTTGGTAGATGAGTTAATAATTAAAATGTGCGAAGTGAAAAATACCTAAGGATAATGAACGGTTTTTAAACCTAAACATAAAACAGTCCTCACGTATATGTGGATATAACTGGCGAGAAATTTGAAATCCACAATCTTGAGTAAAGGCCTTAGAATAAAAGATATAAGAGTTAAAAGGCGAATGAAATGTGGTAGTAATCATGATAAAAGCCCATGATAGCGAATATAACATTTTAATGGATTAGATTGTAGGAAAATAGGAAAGAACAAGAGCACAAAATAACTTGCTGAAATAAACGATGAGAGAAAATTAGAAATTATACCAAAGAGAAATATTAGAAAAAAACGAGAGGAATTTTCATATGAAACTCCGGAGCAAACTTACAAACAGATAAAAGGCTGTATTAAGAACGCAGCCATGGAAACTATAGGGATAGTAGAAAATAGAAACCCTAGACATCTAGGCTATATTAACAAGAACACAAAAGTAGTCATAAGAACAAAAGAAAGCGCTATACCACGAATAGGAAAACCTGAAAACTTTTATAAAAAACAAAAATAAAGAAATTATGAGAAGGTAAGTCCACAAAAAACGAAAAGTGGAAATTGCACATAATTTTGGAAAACAGTAAAATCACTAAGGGCAAATGACAAGAAAATAACTATGACATACATTAAAGAAGAAAAGACGAGAGGATCAACCAGAATTTTATTACATCAAGAGAATAGTAACATAGCGCAACTAATGAAGTATGCCAGTATGCCTAATAGAAATCACCCTAAGAGAAATAAAAATAAAGCGGTTTTGGAGGGATAGTACCTAAACTAATTAAGTGTGATCGACCCAATGTTTGAAATAATAATAAACGGAAAAAAATATGACATAAGTGGATCGAAGTTTATTTAACATCAGTCTTCAAAGGAGAAAATGTGACAACTGTCCTGGAATAAGCGTTATGTTAACTATGGTTAGAATATCCTTCCATAAAGCCAGCCCGATCCTCACCTAGTTTGCCTATTTTGTTTTCGTTTAGTTTTGTTTTAATCAGTTTTCAATATATTCTACCCATAGTTGATATAAAACCAATTAAAACAAAACTAGAGGAAAACATAATGGGCAGAACAAGTGATGATTTGACTGGCTTTACGACAGGGATATTTCGTTTGGATCTTACAATACCGTGCAGCAACTCATTAAGCCTTCATAGATAGGAAAGGCGTATTAATTAAGAAATTCACAATAAATGGAAGAACAAACCTATTAGAAGCGACCAAAAACCTATTTAGAGGTTGGTAAATAAATTGTAAATTTGGTTAGAATTTCAAAACTACCAACGGATGAAGTGACTCAAAATTCACTACCTTCATTTAAATTAATTCAACTAAATCTTTTTGGTAATGACGATACGGGTCTGGATATGGAAATGTAAACGCCTGTTACGGAAGAACATCTTAACATAGTCTTGCTTACGATCAGGTAGTACTACAGCTCATATGATTATATGAGCTTACATGATCCGTAAACTTATTGATCAATAGCCGCAAAGTTGACTTGTGATAAACTTCACCAAAACATAATAATAGTTGCCGACTTGAACGAAATTACAAGTTTTAGATAACAAAACCATTATGGGAAAGATCTTCAAGTATCTCGGTTTTACGATCTCAAATGATGGAAGACAACAAATGATATGAAGAACAGATTAGGTAAGGTTGTATACGACATTTAAATGGGTTGTTGACTGATACTCGCATTACTAAAAAATACAAATTAATGAATTTTTACACTATAGTAAGCTGAGAACAAGATAAGAATAAAAGAGACCAAAGTAGAATTATCGCTGCGGAAATGGAACACTGGAGATGTAATGGAGACACCGCATTCCCAAGAATGAAATGAAGGAGGAGGAATGCAGTCTTTTAGAACCACTGAAGCGGGGAAGAGCTGGCAATGATGAAGGTAGACCAAGGAAGGGAATAGAAGCTGAAAGAAGAAAGCTGGAATAACAGAGAGGATTGAAGAAACGGAATGAGGTAAAATAGATAGCAGCAGCTGTAAAGAAATAGAACCAGTCGAAAGTAATAGTGCACTCAAAAGCAAGTGAGAAGTAAGCAAAAAGATGAAAATGACAGGTATATTTGTCAAAGCCGGGAACTAAATAACAGATTTGAAATCAGGTTGAAGAATAAAAAATGAAACAAACAGAATATTTATAACATGAATTAGTACGTGAAGGCAAAAAGCTAGGATGGTCTGGGAAGGGATGAAGGAAGACCAATGAAGCATACATACATGGCAGTGGCGCTAACGAAGAGGAACCTGATATCGGGCGAGGAAAAAGGACAAAAGAAAGCGTGAATTTGTGAAATAACACTTACTATATAAGGGCAAATATACAGCTAATGGGCAAATACGATTAAATTATCACTCATGCTTATTAATGTTGCTGAAACAATGTAGCTAGGAATATACCGCAAACCGAATTACGCATTATACGGTGTCTGTAATTCCACATACAGCATAAAATTGAAAACATGCTTTCTAGGAAAGAACTACTTGAATTTTTATTCGCACGACTACAGGAAGCGATGCAGCAAGTGTGAAGGAATTCACCTAGAATCCACACTTTCATCCACATGCACCTTGACAGTGAGGCAAAGGTTGCAATGTGGAGCGTGACAGAAGTTCATCGACCTGCTGCAAATGAGCATTGGTGACCTGAGGTTGCTACTAATCGAGGTTCATTTTCTAATGTCTGTTTGCTGGGCGTCGCGTTTCAAATCACTGCATTGAGGAGAGAGTGTTATTAGTAAAAATCTCAAGAGACATAATGGGCATATGGTTACTTTTACCGTTTAATCCAGTTTCCTTTCATTTGATGTCTATATATTTCTTCGTCATTTCAAAAGATAATGCAGCTTTCTACGTTAGCGGATAGCAGCTGTCGCGAGAATATTTTCAAATTGTTTCACTTTCGTTTGTTTCGAGGGCTAAATATTGCACAATTATGTTCTGAGAGAGACGCGCTCTTGAACTTTTTCGTCTAGTGCAGTACAGGTTGGGCCAAATTGGGCATTTTTAAGGGACAACTTCATTACCTAATGGAGATAGACCATAATGTCGGTGTCTGCTGGTCATTTTTAATGAGAAACTGAATGGCGAAAATCACCCTGTATCTCCGATATGTATGGTAGTGTCGGACATATAAGGTGATTTTCAAAAATTTGCATTTTGACAATATGTCTGTAAAATTTTTCCTGGTGGAAATTACTGTAAAAAACGTTTCCGAAACACTCGTTTTGCGTACATTTCAATTATCTAAACTTTAATAATTACTGTACGGAATCATAACAAAAGTTAACTGTCCATTTTTTAATAGCGCACCCTTGTAGCTTTTGAATTATCCGAATGAAGTTTCAAATCGCCATTAAAAATATAATACTCTTTGAGCTCTATTTATGAGCTTTTTATGATTATGCCTACGAGTTTAAAGTGCACAAATCTATAGAAACGCATTTAGTTTTTTAAAACAGATGGGAAAATACGTTCGTTTAATGTCAAACATTAGCAATAAACTCTGACCTATTTTAACTGAAATTGAAAAAAGGTTAAAAACCGACTTTAAAGGTATAGAAATTGTAGGTATATCTCCTGATGGCGATGGAAATTAGACAAAAAAAATTAAACAGAAAATCTAATCCGTGTATTTCAGACCAGTATTGTGTTTAATTTTTTTGGAAACATTATCGATGTTCTGGTAGACCATATCAAATGCGCCCCCTAGCGGCAAAGTTATGTTCTTTATAATATTTTTAAGGAAATCTGTATGGCCACATTTGCCTAAAAAATTTACCGCGGTATTTTTAGCACGATTAGTTTTCAAAATACAGCCACTATCGTCTTAACTAATCACCCTGTGTATCATTTGGTCATGGTAAGATACATTAATTCGCTTTAAGAAAGTACTTTCCCCAACCGTTCTAACACTCGTAGAAAATATAGTTGCGATCAGAGAACAATGAATAGAAAAAGCTTTGCAGAATTCAAAGAATATTTTAGTGTAAATAATATGTATAAAAGATGTGATGCCGAAGAATCACTGCATTTAAAATTAATTAAATATTGTCCGAGACAAAGCAATAATGTGACGAAAGAAAGTATAGTTGATAAACTGTTGTAAAAATCAAGTTACAGATAGACTAATTAATTGTTCACACCTTCATTCTGCGACAAAATAATCTTTATTCTGACCTGACCAAAGTCTCGTAGAAAACAACAAACTTATTGGCTTGTACGTTATACCCCATAAAGACAACAAGTCCATTAAAAATATAAATATGGTGCATAATCAATACTAAATTGACGAAATTTTAAAACAAGTAGGATCTATGTTGTATTGAGATTACATTACTCTTTATCACTGCATCTTAAATGCGATTTAAATTATTTGGAGCTATTTCAATTTCAAGTTCATCAACTTGGAGTAAAATAATCGCTAAAGGATGATTCTTAGGTGAGATATTGCATGAAATACTCAAAGCTAAGTAGTATTTAATATGCTAAAAAAGGAAATATCACTAACATTTTTAATATCCATGTTACCATATTATAAAGAAATGTCKCTTATTTTGTCGAAGACTACTAGAGTTAATCAACGAAAGAAAGAGGGCAAATTGCATTTGTTGCTGTATAATTACTGTGAAATTGCGCTTTAATCAACAGCAGTAATAATACAGAAGTTAACATTTTAGGCATACTGGTTCAATTAAAGCCTTGGCATAGTAAGTGTGTCAAGAGGAACTGAGAACTATTACCAGAAATCGAGAGAAAAGCAGTCTGTATCCCGGAAACATCGGATTAGTTTGAAATTACACAATACATCAATAAGCCTCTTGATTGTATTAGGAACTGATTGTGTTTTTACGCCAATTTTTTAGTTCTAGGGCGTAACGTAGGCACAACATGCTCGAAAGCAGTCAGCTTGACACTAAGCGTAACATGATGCTAACCGTGACATCAATTTTATTATTACTAGACTAATGTGTAATTGTGATGGGATGTTATATACATTTAAATATTCTACAGAATTACATAAGTTGTCTGCATTATTTCCTTCGAGATAAAATCGGTATACTGTTCCACATAACTCTATATTGACATGCGTATTAACAATAATAAAAAATATCTCCTTTATTGCTATAGTTCTTAGTATAATCAATCTAAAATTGTAATACTCGGGTGTAAAAGACCTTCTCAGATATTTTTTTCATGAATAATGAACCCCAAATAGATTAATTTGATCTTTAGCAAGGCAGTCATGGATTCGTTATTTTTAGCCTTATTCCTGTCACTCTGCTTAAAATGTGAAATTACACCGCCAAGTTGCGCAATTGTGTTGATACTCTACATTCAGAAGACTTTTAGTTGGTATGTACCAGTTAGGCTCCATCAAACTCAAAACTAGTTGCACCTTGTTACCCCTCACTAACGCTATTCTCGCCAATTATTAAAATTTACCTCAAAGGTAGCTTTGGATAATATTGAGCTAGCTAACCTCTACTGCTACATCTCTGTTTCTGTAATTAATAACATTGAAGATTATATTAGGGTTATAGCCCGACGTTGAAAAAACCGTTTAAAAGGAAAAGCTTGTTGTCATTTTAAATCGTCTTGCAAAATCATCTGGTTCTTATGCTAGTTTCCCCACCCGGAAGAGCAATAAGTATTATAGTTCACAGCAAGGGTTATCTACATTTTATTTTAAATTTATTAGGTTCGGTCCTTTTATCTTATGTCAAGCTTTCGGAGATCTTTTGTCTCCTTCTTCTGGGCCTATAATATTTTATTAAATAACTACAAATAGAGAACAACAAACGATATAAAAAATACTTACAATAGAAACCGAATTATTCTAAGTTAAACAGCCAGTCTTGACATCGTATATATAACTCTAATAATTGTAGGTGATTGCAAAAATTACAAACTATTAATAATTACAAACAATCTTGACAAATATTAAAATATATATAATAATATGAAATCTATAGATAAATTTAAAGCAATGTCTTGTTTTTTAGAAATGGCCCATATCAATAGGCAAATTCATAGTGGTATGGATTTTCAATATCCGTTTCAAATGCCTTGATATTCCGCCACGAAGATGACGTAAAAGGTTCTTAAAGTGACGAAAGCGAGAAACACCAATAATAGCCGGTGCTCTAGCGGCATTGTAACAAGTAACATTTGTTTACATTTTTTGAGCTGCGTGGCGTTGCCAATGTGGGCAAATTTTCGCGATACCGTGAGGAATGTACTCGTAAACTGGCATTGTGACATTGATATCTAGGTCAACCTAAGGCGTATTTGAGAAAATAACTTAAATCATCCTTCAGTTAGTTTATTCTATAATGAACAGTTCAATATAATAAGCGCGTTCACTGGCCTTTTGTTGAAACAACAAAGCACTTTAACCATCGAACCTGCTTTTGAACTAATGTTTTTATTATGAGGAATTAAACGACGCTTGACGCTTGATAATGTTTAAAGTTTGTATACTTATTAGATATTTTACTTTGATCTTAAGAGTCTTCATGACTACGAGAAGATTTATTTGTATGTGAATATAACAATAAGATATCGATTTGAAATAAGGAGTGCGTTATGGATGAAATCATTAAGATTCCAAAAAAAAATAGACGCGTTGCAAATCATTCAACACGTGTCGCTATTGAAAATCGTCTTCGAACCACTGGTAGTTTTGCCTGTACAACGGTTTATTATGAACGAAATTGTACTATTCAAACATTGGAGGTCGAGGAAGAAATGTTAGGACGACCCGCAGAAGATTCTAGTCTGAGCACTAGACACTTATAGGCACAAGTGGTTATACGACGTGGCTTCTGTCGTTTTAATAATGAACAGAGAGAAAATGATAACAATTTTCGTGGAAAAATTTTATTTGCCAATGAGTGCTGTTTTACATGTCAAAAACACAAACATGATTTCAATGCTCAAATAAATAATTTAGAATAGGACAACTAAAATTACAAAAATCGTTCAAAATTGTAAAGTTACCGTTATCTGTGATTTTGTGTGTTTCCAAAATGTAAAAAAAATATTTTGAGGATTTGTCACAAAAATGTAAAGAATTTAAATTATATAAAGAGGAAGTGTGTTTAAATGAGAATAAATGATTTGCTAACGAATAATTTATAGTAAATAATCAGTATTTTTATATTCCTCATATTGTTTTAAATGTTCTTGCCTCTAATAGAAAATTATATTCCCGTTTGACTAATCAGAATTACAATCGTTGCAAGAAGAACTACATACTCCCGAATGATTCAAAAATGGAATTTTGTCTTTATTGCGAACAAAACGAGATAACACACTGCTTACAGCAGAAAATCCAGTATATACCATGAGAGGAAAACAATTTAGATAAATAGTAAGACTGCATGGCCCATGTATGCAAAATATATAGATTGTATTCACTTGTGATTTGGTACAAAACATAATGAAGTAATAAATAAGTTTCACTTATAATTTTTATACTAAGTAGGAAGTAAATTACAGTAATAGAGCCGCAACATCAAATTACCCATGCAATCTCGACACAATATGGCGGCTACGCGTCTATTGTCGCCACTGTCCTTATAAAGTCACTTTAGCGTTATCATAATACCCTAGGGCGTAAATGGAGTCATAGTATACCTCGTATCAAAGGTAAAAGTCACAATAATGATGACGGGAAAAATAAAGTTGAGCCATCCACACTGATATCGTTAGGCAGATTTCTTTTTTCAATTTTAAGCTAAAATCAACTCTGCAATTAAAATCTAAACCAATCACATGCCTTACTTTAATATGTTATCGGATTGATTTTGGCTAATATCAACTTTAATAAATGTCCATGCCCATTATCATTAACGCAACCTTTGCATTTTATAACAGCCAAAAGTAGTTTGCACTACATCAAAAAAATGTAACAAATGTGGTCAATTTTACGGTTGTATAATATACAACAGATATTCTAATAAAAAGCGCAATGTAGCACCATAATATTAAATTGAAACTAGAAATATGTCAATTAGTAAAACATTAACATTAAAATTTATACATCGATTGATCTAGTTCTTTATCATCAATTAACACACTGCTTCATCAATAAAACCTAAAAACCGACACCTTCCTCACGCAACGTACACCACTGTTCCGAATGGAATTTTCTTTTACCGGGCGCAAGAAAGTGAAACGAAGCAAATACGAGCAAAGTAATTAGATATCAAGTTCATTATTAACGTCATATCATTTATTACAGTCAAAATGGATCTTGCAGCTTTCACCCGTACCGTTTCATACATTTTTCACGTTTTATGATGCAATTAATTTCTGTATAGAACACAGAAAAAGGTGAACATCGTGAAGCGTGTTAAAAATTAATCGATCCTGTGACACTTTCTTGTGAACGAGGTGCGATACTGTCTTCTTTTCTAGGCGCCTATTCAATATTATAATATTCGGCATTCCTTTAAAATGAGATTAATGCTACTACTTTCCTCCACATTTAATACAGTTCATTTAACACGCATAAGTGAGATATCACATGATGAATATTCATGGCTTAAAAGAGATTTAAAAAATGAAGTAGCTTGTAGTGAAGCCTATAACTAATTAGTATCAGTTGCAATTAGCCGTTCGTACAGGTAAAATTGATTCGTAAACTTTATTAACCTATATTTTTTAAACATCTTTTTTTCAAAATTCAAATATTTTAGAAAGTCTTATTGTACAACGCCTAAAATAATTGAAACTTATAGATTGTGTAGACATAATTTCAGTACATCTAATTCATTTATATTTGTGGCATTTGGATTCTTGTTTCTCTACATTGTAGGTTAGATACTGTTTATAGCTATCTTTATGTACTTTAGAAAATAGCCTACAATATGATTATATAGTAGTTGAATTAATGACATCAATCTATAACAAATCCAGAAAAGCTATAAAATTTTCATAAGTTAAATACCAAGTGATTATTACTATTTTCAGCTGTATTTATATACCTTTATTTAGATTTAGATCACATTAAACTTCGAAAGTTATAAATGTAACAGGATTATTCAATTTTATAGATATAATGTTCTCCTCTAGATTAAATATTGTCTAGATCTTGGATGCTTAAATTGCTAACTTTCTTAGTAACACGATATGACTAAATTTAATACCATCTGGCTTCACATGGCTGCAAAATCTTACACATCAGTGTAAAATAAAGCGTTAGAAGGAAAAGTGTATACGCCAGAAAGATTTAAGGGTTGAATTGTGTCTTTATTATGGACTGACTATAAGATCCTAAGCTACCTACGATTAAAAAAGAAATGTGAATTCCGTGAGAAGAAAAATATTTAGAAATATTTATTGAAACTGCACCTCTATACTTACATGAATATATATTTTTCTTTTTGATGTTAATCAACGGTATTAATGGTTAGAGATAAGGATCACCTCAAATAATTTGAAAAATATAGACATTGACATAAATAAGACGAATTCCTCCTTGGACAACCCTTTAATACTTCATAAACACGCTACCAATTTAGATAATGTTACACTGAAAGAAAGGATTTGTTCGGTTAACTTTAAATTTAGTATTGTCAACAAATTCTATTTGTAGCTATAGCCTCAAGTAAAAACCTTGTAAAGATAACGAATTATTTTTGTTGCGCAAAATATTTGTTATTAGAAGTAATTTGTTATTAGTAGCAACAAAAACGATATTTGTTAAAATAACTTATAATTTATTAATCACAATGTGTTTGTAGTAGTTACAATAACTAATTATTCTGTTGTACTGGCAAGTCATACGTATTTCAAGCGACTGATGAACTGTTAGTTCTTCCAACACTCACTATTACTTACATGTACAGAAGTACAGATACCTAATATTTATGGAGGCAAATGCACAACATGTTGGTACAATAAGCTATATTTATTAATTTTCACTCTGGTTCATTTATAAATGAATACGTACTTACCACTCTTTGTTCACATTTAATTTCTGAACTGCCGCACATATGCTAATTTCATTGCAAACATGGTACAGTATAATAAAACAAGACTTAATTCATGAAACATTTATTAACTGAAAGAATGTATTGCTGAAAATATAAAAATAAATATCTCTATTAACACAAAACTTAATGTTACGTGTCCATTGGCCGTCGTGGATATCAATAAATGTAGCGTTGTATGAACATGGACTGGAAACAGGTAAAATAAGCAAAGTGGCGCCCAGAAAACAGCACAAAGTAGGAAGCATTAACTTGCTGGGAAGTAGGAAATAATGCAAAGTAACAAATGGTACCAACTATCTGGATTTTTTACTAACACGGATGAGTCGAGTCTAGATCCGAATTACTGTAGCTCTACTATAGGGCATACAAGTAATTAAGAACGCTTCAATTTGAAACTACCCTAAAAACTCATAAGAAATAACATAAAGAATTAATTGTACTTACATTGAAAACCCTGGAAACCCCACGTTTCTAAGACCTACGGGACTGATGCACCCAGTTAAAACACACTCCTTGAATATTGATAAATCCTATTCTACTAACATGCAGCACGAAGCAGCACTGCACGCGTCCGTACTCATGACAAGGTGTGACGCTTTGCGCAAATCGGGCTGCCGATGCCGACAGAATTGGGTATTATCACTTTTTTTTGAAAATTACGTAAAATGAATCTTGAAGTGCATATATATCGTACGCCATGTTAAAAAAAAACAGAAAATATTTGTAGGTAGAGAATTTCAGGTCTGAAATTCGAATCTTAGAAGTCACCGCCAAAACGCTTCTATCCAAGGTTATTCAAATCGTGACGTCAAGAGTCATGTAAACATTACCGAAGAGCGTGCTGTTTAATGGTGTAGTATTATTCTTGTATTGGAAAAGCTTTTGTGTGGTGTTTATTGAAAAAACGGTGTAAGAGGTCGCACCAAAAAGTGATTTGTGTAGTTTTACAAGCATCTATTATGCATGGAAAACAAAACAAGTGTTGTTTTGTACATGGTTATAAAAGTACTTTAGTCAGTACAGCTAACGAAATTTTTGTGACCATTCCTCGAGATTATCAGTGTATGAAAAAGTTGTTTAAGGCCCCTAGATGTGATATGCCGAAATCCTAAAATTTGTTTTTCTGTTGTGAAGATCATCTTAATTCTTACTGTAAGTTTTATTATTCTTTTTGGGGTTATAAGTGTTTACCATTCAGTTTCCATTTTGTTATAGCTTGAAGAGGATATGAAAAATTATATGCGTTTTTTAAGTTGATAAAGGGAAATGTTATAATAAAGAACGACGTTGTTCACCATATATTCGACTGTTAGCCAGACCGGAAACAAGCCGCAAGAGCCCCGAAAATAAATGGCAATTTATATTTATTCTGACCTCTAAAACAAATGTCAAGTTTAGGATACATTTTTGATTCTTACATTTTTATGTTTACAAACAGTATGTTTCCAACAACCCACTGTGATCAAATTATCAATGCTACGTTAAATTGATAAAAAGTTCACTTCTGCTGTTGCTTGTGCTTTTACGTTCCTCATCTCCGCCGCGTAGAGCCGCTCGTCGCTGTACACAAATTTCATAACAACGAACATGCCTTCAGAAGTCATAACTCATAGTATTTCACTTTTTCTTGGCGTATTTTAATTCGCTTGTCACAAAATGAACGCAAACAACAAACTGATAAATTGACGGGCTGAAGCTGACGCGCGACGCGCTGACCCCAGATGTAAACAAGCGGCCATTTACAAGACACCTGACGTCATGGCCAGTATGTTCGCATTTTGGCGGTTCCTTTAATTATTCATATTTTTCATATTAAAAATACACCTTACGATCCATTTTTTCGAATTTATAAGCTGTCACAGCTGTTTTGTGGTTTAGATGCTACCAATTAATATGCAATTTAATAAAATATAAATACATGGCAAATACCCAATTGCCAGCATTCTTCAGCAGTATGTCCCCCATTCCCCATACTCGGCAAAATGTTGTCCAGATTGATCAAATGCAGATTGCTACCGCCATTACGAACACGCTAAAACCGTCATTGATGGTCGTAGTATACAATCAGATTAACATAACGAACAAAAATTCAATAAAAATAAATTCATCTTAGAGCGATTTCTGCATGAACACATACATTATATTGTTACAACGCTTAATAAATCAAATCTAGAGATATAGATTTTGTCTTTGAAATTCAAAGTTGCCAAATACGAATTCTTTCTCTTTGGGGATGAATCGCCCAACCTGGCAACAATGAATGGCTTTAGCGGCATTTTCGGTTAAGGCCTTATATGGTAATGGAGTGATTTAAATGGTTGTGATTGGCTAGAAAATGACAACAATTTTTTTTGTGTATGTAACTCATTTAATTTATTGGCTTTATCATATATATTATTTGCGGTAACAAAATTTATCTTAGTACAAGCAACAATATGATATTAGTAAATCGAAACAACAAGGAAGCAAATGTATGGTATTTACAACAAATAATTCTTTAGGTACTACAACAAATTTGTCCGTAACAAACGGAAATTTGTTGTTCTTGACAATCAAATTTTTCCAGTGTAAAATTTCACAGTTTTCTAACAAATCACCAAAATTAAACTGCAGAGCTTTTCAAAATTTTTAATAGCCAAAAGTCAAAATTTTAACTCTTCTGGTTTAAACAGTTTGGTCAATTATAATTAGGTAGATTGGAAACAAGCTGATTGTATTGAATGTGCTTTGTTTATAAGATTTATCAGGTAGCTCCAACGCGACGATCGTTTCGAACTAATGCTTATTTTCAAACTTTTAATGATTATATGTCGGTGACTTCCCGCATCTGCGCAACACCCACACATATTTTTTAAATATGTCGATAGTGCATTTTTTTGACATTCCATAAAATATTAATAATTGCTTCCCATAGTTTATGATTTTTCAAAACTTTGTACCTGACTATAGACATTTAAGGTAAAAGCGCTTTGCCACATTCAGTTTGACTTTGAATTACCAAATAATTTAAAATGCATGTCTAAGCGATGTTGTCTGCACCGAAACAAACTACAGACAGATCTGTTTCGCTGTACTTACAGCTCGTCAGTGTAGTTTAGGTCCAACGCAGATAGCACGACATAGAACTGGTTTTGCCTATATATCTTGGAATGATGTTAGTAGAAAATTAGATGAAAAAACTTCAACATAAATTTGTAAATTGTAGTTCTATTATCACTGATACAAACTGTACTTTATCTATCACAGAAGCACGTTATAGTTAAATAAAAAATAATGAAGAAGTATCAGGAAATATGAACTAAAGACCATAAATTTGTTAACAAAAGTTTTGTTACTTGTACGATTATTTCGAATATTATCTATTTAAGACGGTTTTTGTTTTTAACCATAATCGAATAATCCTTGATTAACTATATGGAATAATTACAGAGCTTTGTTGAAACTTGATTACATTTTAAATTTAAATGAAATGAAGGAAATAGTTCAATTTTAATACGCCTAAAGTTTTGTAGTTTCATTTTAGTTTTTAAAAGAAATACATAATATTTGGACAGTTTTTAACAAAGAGATTGGTCATTGACCCAATATAACCCAAAATTTACATCTCATACCACTTGCCTCGTTTGCTCTTGAAATTTAGCAAGAAAAATAATGTTTATTCCCACCAAACAACACGATAACACTAAGGTTATCCACTATAACCTAATCGTACGTAATTTAACCTTGCAGGAAAATACACTGATGTCATCAACAAACATCACAAATCAAAATTCAGTCTTGCGACCGGTTTCAAGATGCTAACACTTAAAGTTTGCGTCCTATTGCTTTGTATTTCCGAAATATTAACACAGCAAGCGTGTAACACCAATGTTTTTAGAAATGTGACCGTAAACAAATTTTCAGGAGACTACTCTGACCCAAGCAAAGTTAAGGTTCAAAACATTGCGGAACTGCAAGACGCATACCATATAGAAATAGTGAATCAGAGTCTACCTGTGTTGTGTTCCGGATCCATCAAAGATCTGCCTAAGCTAGACAAGCTGAAACTACAGAATGATGGGATAACTGGAATCGAAGCAGGTGCATTTCAGAACGTGCCCGTGCTGAGAGACGTCCGCATTTCCTATAACAAGATAAAGACGATCAAGAAAGGCGTCTTTAATTACCTCAATGTTAAACTGTTGAATCTGCAGCACAATGGGATCGAGACCATCGAAAACGGGGCTTTTGATAACATGCCCGAGCTAACCATACTGGAACTGGATATTAACGGTAATAATAATTGTAGACCTTGGTGCAAAAATCGTCCTAAATCGACATTTGTGAGAAGAAAAGGAAAAACGTTCTGCATTTTGCAATCAGTTTAACACACTCAAAATATCTGTTTTTAAAGATATGTTATTTCTATACTTCGGATTTTTTGTATAAAATAGTTGGGAATAGCTGAAAATACATAATCCGTACAAAATGCAGTTTTGCCCTAAAATAGACTCGCCGGTTTTTGCAGTTGTATCTTGCTTATATAGTAAGTAAACTGTTTCAAATAGGAATTTGAGAAAAAGCAAGTTATTCCTAAAATCAAAATATGACACAGTACAGTAGTTTTGAATGAAATAATTATGAAAGGATACAAAGACTTAGGTGTAAGTACATTCTAGTCCTTAGCACGTTTCAAATGAATGTGTGCTTTGATTAGTGAACGTCATAATCGTAAGTAGTAAAATTCAGGAACTTTTGAATATAATTGCTAGTGTACATTTTTTTTGCAAACTTAAAAGCTGCTATCAATAGAGCGCTAGAAATTTTGCGATAAATTAAAAAAAATGCCAGCATCTTCAGGGAAGTTAATCGCACCCCTATCACTGCTAATGTCTTATAGTCTGTTTCATTCTTATTTCTTAGGAGCTGTCCGTTATTCTAAAACATATAGACGTACCTACAAGATACCTTTAGTAGCTTTTAAGAGTAAGAGTCTTTTTCATTAAGTAAACATATAGTACAGAATTTCTGTAATAAGTGATTCATGCATCATGGAAATTATGTACTAAATCTATTTGCCGCCTCTCAGGAAAGTGGCGAATTATTTGATATATTTGATTACCAAAAAGCTCCTGGGAGGGTGTATTTTCAACATGTGCTGTAGAGTTTTGTAGGATAATTCACTTTATAAGGTTGGAGAAGGCTCAGATTTTGGAGCGGCGGGGTTACAGGGTTTCATATAACTTTCAAGTTATGCATTGTAATTGTGCGATAATGACTACAGTAAACCTGTTAAATTAAACTGCGAGGAACTAAAAGATATTTTTAGCCTGCCGCAATGGTAAAATTTATAGTTAGGTGAGTTAGGAATTGGAATCTGTACTAGGTAAGTGGTAGTAACGAGCTGCACTACCGGATATTTTTTGGGGAAGTTTCCTAATCTAGAAATAGTAAACGGATCAAATGTGGTGGTGCAATGCTAGTTAAATTAAAAGTACAAACATTAAAGAAGTGAAAAGGATTTAATTGACTGCGTAGGTTTTCAAATTTGCTGAAAATAATTAAATTTATAAAAACATGTCTGTGATCTCAACAAAATTAGGTTATGACGGACTTAGTTGGTGTATATTGATGTTGCGTAATTTCGTACAAGGAAGTTTTTATAAAATCTTTATAAAACCGTCATTTTTGTATCTATAACWTTATCSGCAACTTTAATTACAGTATATGATKGTTGAGAGTATATCGTGCTAATTGTASCTTGGCAGCAGTTGCAAAAAGGCGGCACAAAGAATTCAGAAATCAACGACGCCTGCGTTGCACGAACCATTTGTAGAAACCCTGTTACCCTGTACAAGGACCCTATGATGGTTTTCTTTATACATATTTAGGCGGCATATGTGACATTTGTTTGAAACAGGGTTGGCAAAAACATGTTTTTTTTTTATAAATTAAACAAAACAAACAGTTTTTTTTAATTTAATCATGTTTAAATTGTTTTAAACATGTTTTTTTCTTACTTAGTTGAAAACATGTTTAAAACGTTTTAAACACTGTTTTAAACATGCACTCTCATGCAAATTACTAGGTGTATAAGTGAAATAAATACGAGTAGATGATGTAAAGCGTAGCAGTTTTTTGTATTTGTATTCGATGTGTACGGCGTTTACGCGACAATTTTAGTTATTATGAGCCGGTTTTTCTTTTCTATTTTAAGCGAAAATCAACTCTGTTCTTAAAATCCAGATCAATCACATACTGGTTACTGGGTTGATTTTAGCTAATATCAACTTTAACAAAGAGAATAGAAACCGACCTTGTATGTTTAAAATTCAACAATTACAATGACCAGTAGGAGGAATATTGCAGTGTGGAATTACTACAAAATTAAGGTGCAAAACAGTACAATGCGAGCTCGATGCGAGAAGTGCAAAAAAGATATGCTTGCACTAGTAAAAATACTTTATTTCTTGTTTATTGGTTTTTATATTCCCAAGTTCTGATAACTATTTGTTCAATGCTAAAGATATAATTACCTAGTAAGTGTTGAATGAACTTCTTATTTATTGTTTTGTTGTATTGGACCAGAAATACAAATTTTTATGTTATGATAAGGTTAAGATTTCTATTTGTTGTTTTAAAATGTTTATAATTTATAGCTACAGAAAAAATGTTGAGTTCATTATTAATTTTTATGCAAATATAAGGTGACGTGATGTAGATATGTAATTACTAATAACCCTATAGGAGGGTGAAAGCTTTCAGCGTCCATAATATATGATAATATTTTGTCGGATAGATCGCTGTCTCTTGAAAACACTGACAAAAAGTTATAAGTATGACGTTTCGATTACACCTGTAATCTTTGTCAAAGACGAAGAACCTCAAAATTTGCCTGACACAAGTTCAAACAAAATTTTGAAAGTAAATAAACAAATCACCAGGGAAGCGAGACGTCATAGAAACAACGTACCAGCCTGATAAAAAAGAATCTAACGACGAAAAAGGAAAATTCCTACCTATTAGATATACATTGGAAAAAGATAACTACAAAATTGCCTTCCAAATGTCACCTGCTAACTCATAATTTCCACAATCCCTATTAAAATTATATTAGTATTCCTACATTTTTCTATAGCTTCTTTTATCAGACGTTTGTGATAATATTTCTCTCTGTGTAAAATTGTTTTTTATTTATCAAAGTCAATCATGTGTTTAGTCAAATATGAGTGTTCAGCTACGGAAGATTTATCTATCTGTTGCAGCCTAGTAGCACGTATGTGTTCTTTCAAACACGTACCTACTTTTCTTTTAGTTTAACCTATGTAACACTTGCCGCAAGAACATGTGATTTTGTAAATGCATTCACTCTCTAAATGTACTTTATCTTTAGTAGAACTTAAAATTTTATCTAAATTATTATATGTACTATCAACAATTAAAATATCGTGTTTTCTAAGCATCCTCTTTAATTTTTCCGAAAGGCCTTGTACATAAGGCAAACTCAACTTCAATTTACTTTTTATTAAAAACTGACCAAATATTCTTATTGCTATAACCATTTCACACTAGCGCTGATTTAATAATCCTGTTTATCTATTTGTGGAGGGTAAACGAGCCTAATAGTAATAATTAATGAATTACATACAATACTCGTAAAAAAACATTGTTTAAAACATTAGTAAAAAATACTGTTTAAAACAAAAGATTTAAACAAAGTTTTAAGCATTAAATTTTTAAACATTATGTTTTAAACATTTTGTTTTAATCATGCCAACCCTGGTTTGAAAGTAAGTCCTTTTCTTGAACAAACTCTTTTTTAGTTTTACCATCAATCTGTTAGCTGTTCTTCTCGGTAACAGGATTGGTGCAGCAATTTCATTAGCATATTCTGTCTCGAACTGAAGGTACTTTCCAAAGCGATTATGGGAAAATACAAGAATTCTGAACTAATGTCTTACCTTTGGAAAAACTTCGTTACACATAGTTACTCGGTGAGCGGCTGACGGCTGGTGTTTTACTTGATCATGGCCTGCAATATATTTTTATTCTTGTCGGATGAAAAATTCTTGTAAAGAATGTACTTCGTTAACTTTGCTTTTTAATGTCCTTAATAACAATTTCTTTTTAAATCTAGCATCGCTTTTCAGACATATCTTTCTGTTATTACTAGGAAACTTTCTAAATAATGATAACTGCGCTTTTTATTATTGTATATTTATGGTATTAGGTTTTTTTAGGTCACGTAAAAAGTCACTTTAGTCTTTCGGCTTAAAAAATAACTGGTATCCACTGGAATATTGGGCTGCACCAGACAACTAAATAAATGCATGATGCCAGAAATATGCTTCCATTTTACATCAAATAATTATATGGGTTGTATAATGAGGACCTTGGAGTACTGGTATTAAAAGGAAAGCGGCGTTCTTTAATTGCAGAAAGAGTCCTGGTTAATAATAGATAGTAAATACATATATGGCTCAGAATATTGGACAGCTCATTAAAACAAGTGCGGTTTTCTTCCTTCATTCCCTGTTGGTACCGTCTTCTACTGTTTTTATTATTATTTCTAATGTAAGCTTATGGTTCTTGGCTGGGTGTGTGTAATGATTCCCAACAGATCGCCTTTATCCGCTTGTTCACATACAAAGCGATAAGCCAAGCTCCCGTGTTCGCTGTCTAAAATACATTTTTTGGACGATGGGGTCCTTGCTCACATTTTGTTGCAGAATATGAATCTACCGAAAAAAAATAAAGATCCGTGTTTTTTTTTAATTTTTTTCCAAATTGCTCAGTTAAGGCTTAAAAAATTTGAAGTTAAAATCTGTGACGTCACAAGCTCGCACGGACTGTGCGATGTTGCCAGCGGCGTGCCGATCAGTGTTTCAGAGTATTCCAGAGTTGCCTACTTCTGTCAACATTATTCTACCTTAAAAATAATGTACGTGTTAACTTTAAAGGTACAAATAATACTCTAAAACATTACAATATTTTTTTTTTACTGGTGGCATCGTATCACTAGTGTCTTGGCAAAGTCTGACAGATGTTAAAATGATGATTTTCGTTTGAGGACAAGGACCCTATTAAGCTTGGTGCCATGGGCTAAAGGGACTGCCTCGATAGACCCGATGCAGATATTACCATTAACTAGTGTTGCCGCAAGACAAAATAAGGCAAGAGGTCTTGTCTTGTCTCGCCCCGTCTCTTGTTTTGTTGGCATTTAATCTCGCTTTCAAGGCAAGACAAGACGAGACAAGATCACTCTTGACACCCTGGATACTTTAGATAGTTGCAGCCTATTAATAGATAGTCATTTTAAATATAAAGTTAAAAAATTCGTTAATATCAAAAAGATCAAACCGATTAGCAAAACGGTTATTTAATGAATTGATTAAATTGACACTAAATAATGATGTTTGGTTAAAAATTCTTTAGATTTAGTAAATAAATTTAAAAAATGTAATTAAACTTGATAGAGCTGTTTTTGCGGAATACCTAAAGCTAAAAAAAATAAGAATTGAACAAAACACCTTTAGGTGAAGCAAAAATGTTATAAACAACAATTTGGATTGGAAATGGAAAACCACACCACTTAAATTACCTCATTTCCTGTAAATTTGTCAATGATATAATGAATACCAACCTTCAAATCTGAGTTGGATAAAAAGTTGGATGACTTGAATCACACTCCTCAATAATTGTTAAATTTTAAAATTTCTTCTCATTCGTAAAATAAAGAATATTGTTTTTTCTATGCACCCCCTGATTCTGGTGATTTGTGGTATTAGCAAATAAAAACTGAAAATCAAATTGCGTAGTAAGATAGTAATGTCTTTTTCCTCTCAGACATATCGACGTTGGATCCAACTTGGTTCACCGGAAGCCCAAAGGTTAGACGTTTGAGCATGGCCGAAAATAAGCTAGAATCCATACCAGCGCAAGCATTTAAGAACATGGGTGCCAACACGGTCGACATCTGGCTGCAGGATAACAAAATCTCGAAAGTTGATCCAAATGCGTTCGATGGAATTACTAGGGCCAACTATGTGTGGCTACAGGACAATCAAATCAAAGAACTGGACGCACGCACTTTCGCCAACGTCGAGAAGATACAACATCTTTCTTTAAACGCTAACAAGATTAAATGTTTGTCCGGCGAATTTTTGGACAATGTGCATGCTACTTCTGTCAACTTCGATGACAATCCCTATGACTGCGAGTGTTTGAGGTCTGTTAAAGCTTGGGCCAGGCAATTGGGAATTGAGAGTAAATTTATGATTAGCCAGATTCAGTGCTCTATCGAGCGGTCGAGGAAAGTTTTGGAGGAAAGTAGAAGAATTTCTTAATGAAGTAGGCAGGCGTGGTTGTCGTCTTCCTCGGCAATATTATGAAGATCAATAACATTTTTTAAATAAACATTCCTTATTTGTGACTTTTTTGCGACAGATGCTTCTGCTAATTTGTCTCTTGCACATCATTGTTTGATCCATAGAATAATAAATAGAATTTAATCTTCTCACTTTATTTAATTTTAGGTCTGACACAACCTTATCTAACCATATTCAGTGCCATATACAGGGTATCTCGAAATTACACCGACAACGCGTAACTGTAGATTTTGGGTCGAACGATCACGATTTATCGACAAAAGTTAAATAGAAATATTCGTTTTTGAATTACAGCTCTCCAAATTTGACAAAGAATGGATTTTTTTAATAACTCCGTCAACAATACATACATACGAATTTTTGCAATTGACTTATTCATTCAGACACACTATTGGCGAAAAATTTGACAAATTTCGCAAACCGGAAGTGGTTTTTTCGCTTCCAGAGTATACTTGTAACAACCAGAAATTTTGCGAATATTAATTTCTTTAACTTATAAATTGTTAGTGAATTGACGTTTTATAAATACTGCTTACACACTCTCTCTAACACCCAACTATCAGAACTCGAAGCGTTGCGCTATTCTTCCTAGCGATGAGAAAATGATTTCGAAAAGATGTTTTTCCTCACAAATTTTAGATACTTGATACGGCATTACAATAATGTTCATCTAGGTTATAAAAAATTAATATTCATAAAAGTTTTGGCTGTACCAAGTGTGTACCCCGGAAACGAAAAAACAACTTTCGGTTTGCGAAATTTGAATCACAGTCAACTGCAGAAACTCGCTATCGTATGTTATTTGTTTACGGAGCTATTAACAAAAATCCAATTTTTCTTCACACTTTAGAGGGCTGTAACTCTTTTTCGATAAATCGTGCTCGTTCGATCCCCCGAATCTACAGTCAAGTGTTGTGGGTGTAATTTTTGGACAGTATTTGTGTATTGTGTGCAAATATTTATTTAGTTTTCGATGTAGCCAGTTAAGCCAAAAGATAATAGAGGAAAGAACTCTTTCACGAACTTTAGGCAAAACCGAACAAAATTTTTACAATTGATAGATAATTAATTTTGGTTTGCTTGGGATGTATAAAGTAATGGAAGTTACATATAATAGCAAAATAAGGATACATTTTTTATTAGTGCAAATAATTAAGGTTTCTCTGATCGGATACTATAATAACTGTTAACAATTTGAATCTGATTACCAAAGTAATCAAACTTTTGTATCATGTTGGTTGTGTATTCCATTATTTTGCCCGCAGAGACTGTTCTTGTTACTTTCCCCTTAACACTTTCTTCTACTCATACGTTTTCTAATACAACGTGTAACAAAAAGTGAAAAGGTTTTTTTACTCCAGGGAAATGAAGTAAATTGTTAAGTTTGAGAGGAAGTCATCTAACAATCTTTTTTATTTACGCGTCTAGAGGCCGGTTTAGTTAAAAAACTAAACCGCAAACGCTTGGCTTTGTGGTAAATTGTAGGAAGAAGGCAATTTGGTGCAAAGTTAACCTTTTGGTTTCTTTTGTATTGAGATAATCAGAATGTAATTTGCAATCGATCTCATAAAGAGGAAGTATTGAAAATACGTTTTCTATCTAATAATTAGTAGTAATTGGTAAGTATTCAGTCACTTTCATTGGCTTTTTGCATAATACCTACTATGGTAGGCGTATCTCTTACTGCCAGACTAATGAGTTTATCGAATTCAGTACATCAGAGCTTAATTGCCCTTTTAAGAAGAAACCCATGTTTGCATTGCAGTTAGATAGATATAATTCTCTATAATATAGTTAATGAAAGTTAATAGATAAACTTATACCTTATATGTATCATGTATCAAAGTGTATAAAATGAGAACTAGTTCGGCAGGCTCTTTCTGCATAATTAGAATTAAAATGTTTTTGTTCTCTGCATTAAAACCACTAACATATTGCCCTATAGGAATTTGAATTTCATGAATATATCAACAATTCCACATAACGTCTTTTAGCATCTACTCAAGTAAATCTGGCTTTAAAATTCTTTGGTGTTTAGTATAAAATCTGTAATGTTGTTTTCCGGTGTTATTCCTCCTTAAGCTTTCATCTTTTTAAATTAATGCTAAATATTACAAATAAATTGCGAGCAGATTCTACACGGTTTTAAATTACTTTGCTTCCTGCTTTCTGTTAATTATTTTGCCAGTGCGCAGGTTCTTTCATGCAAAAATAATGAAGCAAAATTAGATATTGATATATTCGGATGGCAAAATAATAATAACAGTGGACATAGTATGATTTAAATGATGAATATGGATAACAGAACACATCGTTGGTATATAAATACTTAGATCTATGAGAAAGCTTGTACCACAACGTACTTTTTCCATAAATTGAAAACAGGGAACTGCTAGTAGCAGCAAAGTTTGCACATAAAAAATCAAAATAAGTCCTAACTTTAATACTTTTCAAATTAAGAAGCTTCCTCATCATAGGATTTTAGTTCGTTTACTTATTCGTATCAATTAGACATCTTCCAGGAAGTCGGTTTCCGCAAAAGTCGAAGCAAATCAAATTGTTGTGATGAGTACTGTCTAACTAGGTAAACTTGGGCCGTTAAATATCTTCTATCTATGTCAAAGACAAATAACATCAATCATTAATATTGATTACGATTATAAGCAGACAGATAATTTACTTAATACGTTAAGGTTTTGAGGTTAGTCAGAACGTACGTTGTAATTTGCATTTTTGTCTTAATTTGTATGCATGAAGTTGTTGATTTATAGAAAAAGATACATAGGTTAACTAATTAACTAACACGCAAGCACAAGAGAAATTTCTTGTCAAAATTTACAAGCCAGCTCTCCGTTAAACTTTTAGGCAATACCACTACCATCCATATAATAGTAATAATAATAATAATAATAATAATAATAATAATAACAAATTTATTCTCGAGGTATGTTTCTAAGGATCATTATAGACCTCAGACTCTGATCTTCCCCATAATCCCAAATACATAATAAAAATGAATATTTTACTAGGGTACAATTAATCACATATCATAAATAAAATTTTGTTTTGTTTTTTTTTGTTAAAAAAGATATATATGAATGCTGAAAATACAAAATTATACTTTAAAATTAGATTTGAGTGTTCCTTTAAGTAAAATATCCTTAATAATATAGTTAGTTAGTATTCCGCAAGTTATTTGTATGAAGTATATTAATACCTTTTGCCGCAACATATGAGTATGAACCACAGAACGAGATATATAATGTCTGGGTATTGAAATGAGGTAGGTATGTGTAACATTAAGACAATGAAAATTCTTTCTGGAAACTAATTTAGTTTTTAAGTAAGAAGGATTGCCATTCTTTGCTATGAGGATACACAATTTATAATGCTGAAGGAATGTTTGCTCGAAGACCTTTAACCAGCCGAGCAATTTAATCAAAATAGAACATTCATGCAAAACTGACAGTAGACTTGCCAGTGAGCGCTCAACTAACTACAAGAACGCATCCTATTGAAAAAATATATTCTCTGATGAGACTACTTTCTATAAAAGCAAATTTATTAATAAAATCACTATCCCTATTATTTTCGGACTYCAGGCACAGGCTGGTTAATAAATGCCTGGGCAGAGATATGAGAAAAACATCTTGATAGTTATGTGAACGCTGTACACGCAAAAAAAGTACATAAAATGTGTTGATGGCATTTTCTTAATAGAAAATAGTTGAAATTGTCACGTTCATATTCTTTCGCAAAATCTTAAAAAGCATGTTCTTCTATCTTCTCTATTTTCAGACTTTGTCATGTTCGAAATTAAACAAGACATCTGGATATTTTTTCTTAAAATAATAATAATAATAATAATAATAATTTTAGTTGCTCTACCTGATTGTTCTTTGTATACAATATATCAAACTGCATGCATTTTAACTGATAAATACGCTTTTGATGATCTGTTGGAATTTGGCTTATTGTTAACTACAAGACCTCCATAACTAAACTTATTTACCAGTGCTGTTTATTCCGAATGTACTAAGCCTGTTTTTAACACAAATACACTTTTGATATAATTTACTGCAGAAAAATATGTTTTCTGTCATAATAATTTATCCTTTGTAATTTTATTTTTTGATATAAATAGCTTTTTCCTTAAAACTCGACATGAAAATTTCGGGCAAGATTGGAACCAAAAGCATTGGCAGTCCATCATTTTGCTTGTAATATTAATAGTTAAGTTCTTACCATGTTTGATAGAAGAAAATATTTTTTTTGAAATTTGTTAAAAGCTCATTTATGGAGTTGGCAGTGAAATATTAGATACATCAAAGGATATAAGAAGGTGATTTTCAGAAATGGATTGCGGGATCTGAATTAAATTTAGAAAAGGTGTTTGTCATTAACAAATTATTTAGTTTAGCTTGGTGCACATCCGTTTTTAAAGTGACAATGGTATTGTCTGTATCAATCTTACAAAATTTAGCAGTTTGGTGCTTTTTGAAAATAATGGTTACCCTCGAAATGTTCACAAAAAATTGTGAAACAACACATATTTAAGCAATAAGTTTGTTTCCAAGCTACCTAAATAATTAAATATTCCACAATGAATGCAGGGTTGAAACCACTCAACGTATTTTTAAATGGCTAATGTTATTTTGGTGGAATAGATAAATAACATTAACAGCCCTAACAAAAAAAACTTACTTGTGTAGGAAATTCACTATAAAGTCTTCAGTTTTTTTTTGTTTACTATTTACACCATCTTAATAACTTCCAAAAAACCTTTAGAATGTGTGCTATGAGAATAGCAGATTATATTTTCAAGTAGATAAGTTATAAATTGTTTTTGAAAATGGTAGAAATCAGCAACCATATTATCGATTATATCTGATATCACTGTCAGAGATTAGCATGTAAAGAATATCTGACATTATTCAAATATGTGTCTAGACAATGAAAAAGACATGATGGGAATGAGATGTCACAGAAACGACCTGTCATGTGTAAAATATAGGTACACACATAACATAACGTTATTTTTATTTGCCCTCAAATATTTACATAGAACGTTTAAAAACGTATAATTTTTCAATCCAAGAATGTTTGCAAGGAATCACTTCAGCAGAACAGAAATTACCATATTCATAGACATCGCTGTACCTACTAGAAAGTCTGCCGCATTTTATATTATGTTAATTACAGTCCGATGCAGGCTGCACCGCCAAGTTCACGGTTGGGGGAATACCTATATACAGCCATAACATTATTCTTATTCTCCATTTCCATGAGGTACGACGGCCTGCTACCGTCTTAAGTACCTGTTACCGTACACACGTATGACTCAATAGCGCATTTGAAGAATCGAAGTGCTACAGTGCTGTGGGTTTAGTTCATTTGTCTCTAGGAACAACACAGGATTATGGAGCTGCTGGTAAGCTTTTTTTTCGATAATCCTAGTTATATGTAATATGTATCAAATTGTAAGGTTACGTTACAAAAATTGACTTCTTACCGCCCAATTTTAAGGCCAGAACACTTTCAAAACTTGAGGGTAAACCCACTAAGAAGGTAATAGTAGCGGCTTAACATAACTTAATAAATACATTTTGTTTTCTTCTTCAGAATTCTAAAATTAAAGGTTTTGAAAAATTGGAAGTACTAAGCCTTTTTTAAAAATAAGTGAAATACAAAGAATCAGACCATGTTTGTTTTTACATCGAACCCAAACATATGATATGTATCTACATGTTAATTATAGATACTAGTAACCATTTTCAAACTGGGGCGGATTACTAATCTCAATACTGTTTTGGAAATCTTCGTTGTGAAATTTAATTTAAAAAAAACGAAGTATGAACTTGCATAATTATTAGTTGAAAATTCGTGTTAACGTTTTGGAAGGATAGACTGCCATCACGTCAGGTTAGATTAAAAAGGTCTTCCTTTTAATCTTTTCCCTTGGGGGCAATTAAAAAACGGTTTTTACAAAGAAATTTTATTAACAGATGCTATCGTTGTATACGCATATTGTATAGTTTGATAGCGTTTAATGGTAATGGCAATTGCAAATCAAAACTAAAAATAATAAGCATATTCTGCTAAAGAGATACGAGTTTAATTTTTTGCAAACACTTGAAATTGGTCAATGTCAAAGACAGTGCTGTGCATTTACATATGCATATAAAACACGTGTCTATATAGCATCCCAAAAATGTGGATGACGGACTACAATTTAAATTAAATACATCCGAAATTGAACACCGATCAATTCCTCAAAGTGGTCTTGTTTTAACTAAAAGTATTCTTTAAAAATTCAAATTGGCATGTTGATTGCTTTTTGGTTTAAAATCAAGTTTGCTTGTTTCAAAATATTTAGATACTAGCTCAGAAGTTCCTTTTAATTTTTAGTTTGTAAATTTTTCCTGGTGGTGGTTTTTAGTAAAAAAGTGGATAAAACTTTCAATTTGAATTTTTAAAGAAGACTATTAACTCAATAAACTACAGAAGTTGAGATTGGGCAAATCTCTTTCTTTTAGGCTTAATTAAATGGACTCACATATGTAAAAACTTAGTGTAGTGGTGGTCATATAAAATATACCTCCACTTTTGTGTAGGTGACATTGTGTGATTTTTAATTATAAAAGTTTTGCATTTTTCTCTTTTAAAAACTGTAACTGCTTCCTCCAGACTAAGCAAACAGCAGGTTTTTGAAACACAAAGTTTTAATGATATTGATAATATTCCATGTATCCATTTTCAGGAAAAACCTTAATAAATAAATTTTATTATTTATAAGATTATTCATAAGAAAGTTACAAGTGTGAAGCAACATTGTATTTGCAACAAAGCGCAAGAAAAACAGTACTATATGTGATAAACAGCATTCTACTGCATATCAATAAAATAAATAAAATGGTCTTTTCTGATTTTATTTCTGCCAAATTCATTCGTTTAGTTAGCTCTTTGCGTATACACTTCAGTCGTAAAAAGCATTTCAAACGACATCGCAGATAATACTGTAATGGACCAAAATTCGCTGATGGCAGTGGACAGAATCCATGTATGATAAGATGACTAAAAAGCAAATAACTTATTGTTGTAAGTAAAAACACAACTTATTTCTCTCTAGCAGCAGAAAACTATTATTTTGTTCCAATGAAAGAAACGCCTCCCAAGTAAATAATATTTTTGTATACAATTACAAATACAAAAAATCTCATTTTTGAACGGTAGATTCAATGTCAGAACTGATGATGTTTGAAGATTGTTTGAAGATTAATTAACGTCGTCAACATTGCTTAAAGAATTTAGGTCTTTTCTTTCTAGTGTCTTTATTTATATTTTTGGTCGCCATCTGGGTTTCAATAATTATTAACCTTAAAAAAACAATCGCAAACCATTATTATGAATCGGTACTAAAAATGTCTTCATCGCTTTCAACCGCAACGAACTCGTTAATAGATAATTATTTAGGCAGTTAACGACCTCCGCCTTTGTAGTTTCAACACCTGATCCAACAACTGCCACACGAATGCCCACGAATTTCTCCAGGAAAGTAGGAAACGACCCGCGAGAATACCAACCATGACCCTGCCTAATAACCGATTATTAATTATGATGGAAGTCAAATTTCGCGTGCTTTATCACAAATGTGGATAACGAGGTGACACACTCAAAAGGGAAACCGTTAAACGGCAACTCTATGGGAAATCTGAGAAATTCAGCATGAGATATGAAAGTGACATTGCGTGTTGAAAGAGAATTTTTCATCCAGCATGCTTTTACTTTTGCAGTCAATCGGAGAAAATGGGCATGTGAGACTTGGATTGCGTGTTGCGGGGACAGTTTATTTTCTAACCGAGATAAAAACAAAAAGATTGTTCATATTGTTGAGTACACAATATTGTTTTGCTGGGAAATTTTTACACCATTTTCCTCCATCAAAATGATGGTTTAGTAGAATGAAGGTAACGACATCAAGTGACAATTAAGTTTATTATTTGAATATTACTGTCCCGAAGCAATTCATCTAAAAACTGGTTTATGGAATTTGAGTATTGGAGATCAGAGATAGGCTTTGAAATAATTTTTCTACAAATAACTCGTAAAGCATTCAGTCTCTCCACAATATAACTTTAAAAGATCGATGAACCGGGCGCAAATTTTACACAAAATCGCATATTGTTCGTCACAACTTGAACATAACTTTTCGTTGAAATGAATTCCGAAATGATTTAGTGCCCATCAGAAGCTCATTACATTGTTAACATTCAAAAAAGCGAACTTAGTTCTGAAGAAATCTGCTCTCTTAGGCCTAAATTCTTTAACTTAACTTCTTTAACTTTGATTAATTGGGAGTGGGCGAATTGGGTCCCAGCCGATGCAGGTATACTAATCTGCAATGCGAGTTGGGTCCCAGTAAGCCGTAGTGTTATAAAAAATATTTTCTTAGAAATTCCATAATACCTAGTATTCCACATAAAGATCGTTAAAGCATAAATAAGTATAGGTATATTGAATAACTTGTATTCTAAATAACAATAAAACATGTAGAAATACAATTATTTCGATTTTAGTTTTTATGGCTAAACCGAGCGAGATACGAACAAATTATAAGAAAGAAACAGCGTTTACAATGAAACAGGATGTTTTCAAAACTAATCTTTTACACCCCAAAATAATTTTGACAAAAATAAACCAGTAGTGTTTTTCACTTAAAACTATATAAATGTGTAGCAGAAAAATTTGGATTTATTAATTTTTTTTTAGAAAACAACCGAAAACTCCCAGCCCAATAATTTTTCAAGACTTTCAACTCTTTATATAAGCACCCCCTTTAAATAAGCCAAGAAACTTTAAAATTTAACTTTTAGCTAAAACACCCCGCATAATATTTACTTTGGTTTAGGCATAAAGTATAATGCAAACCTTAGGATGTAAATATACAACACTTCTGTAATGTTCAAAATGTAAGTTAATGATTTACACTAAAGCTTTGTCGTATTGGCGCTGTATGATATTGTTTTCACCATTTGATTATTAATAAATTTTCACGCTTTTCTTTAATTGTTTATTGAATATCACGTAAGCATGTTTGACAATTGTCAGTTGTTTAGTTCGTAATTTAAAAATAATTTTCAAAATTTGCTTTCTTTTTGTGAAAACAGTCGCGAGTAAAACAATATGTATTGTTTTTCGGCACTGATTTGCTATCTTACAGCATTAAAAACCGAAAGAAAAAGATTTAGACTTATCTAAAAAGGTACTCAGGAAAACTTACTCTCTTTCTTAATAAATGCCTTGAACACAGTTTTTTAATTATACACATCCATCTTTTTACCGCATCTCGTTTATAAATTCGTGAAAGCCGAATTTGAACTTATTTATAGCAATAAGTTATTTACTTTTTTCACTCACTTTACAACTGAAACTGGAAATGCTTTGATAATTTGTCTTAGTCCAAGTATTGCACATTTTATAAACGGGCCACTAAATTGTAAACTTATAACCAATGAATGACAAAATATCAGGAACAGGAGATATATAGTATCCTCAGTAGTAAACTCCTGTAATTGCTTTATTGGGAGGAACCAGTGGGACCKTACTTACATAGGACTTTTTCTAGCTAGCAGGTACACATAGGATTAGTGGGACCCAACCCGTACCTTTCCGATTAATTCTATCGAACACGTAAAAACATAATGGGCCCGAATAATATCAAGTTGTTAACTTGGTGTACCTAACTTACTAAAAGAGTGCTTATAAGTTTTTGGCTGCACTGTAAAAATTGCGAATTATGAAATTACGACTCTCACTATTTTACAAATTTATTTCCGCCTGACTTTTATTTGCTTTAAAATTTTGTTACTTAACAGTTTTACAACCAGTTAAAATGCATAAAAGAATTAACAAGTCCATACGTCTTGCTCTTGAAGTAAATAAGAGACTATTTAAAAGCAAAGTCCTAGTATAAAGGAGACAATCTATAGGTGTAACAAAATTTTAACTTGTAAAGGATTTTTACGTACCTCAAACGACACCATACCGAATGTATCCGGCAGGATCTCATACGGAAACCCTATTCGTGGATAGTTGTGCGTATCCTTAAACCACAGGTACTTCAGAAATTTCGTGTGGACTTCTTCAAGCAGCGTTTTTTTTGAAAATCATAAATGGAATTCCACACAACACAGTCACATTCCAACTTAGAACGAATAAGTGTTGAGTACAGCCCCTTTATGATATATATTGTTCCTGAATTGTTTAGAGTTGCGCACAACAAAACCAAGTATTTTGTAGCCAGATGTTGCTCAGAGAATGATAGCTCATAATCAATCAAGACATCCAAATCAGTCACAGAGTTGGCAACTATCCTTTCTTCTGGAAAATGATGTAATTTTACGTCTTTTAACGTTAAAGGTTAATCTATTGCTACGACACCTATAAAAGATCATTAGCAAACAAAGTAAATAACACAGGCCCTAGACTAGACGTCTGAGGGTCACCAGACGTTATTGTATTGAACCTAGAGATACATAAAAATGACGGTTTAACAAGTATGGTTGCAGCAATGTTGAAAAGGAATTGATAAAACCAAAATCATTCGATTTATAGAACAAACGCCCGCGATAATATGTAAATATGTACAGATCACATCAACTTGCTCTTGAACATCTACAATACAAGACAAACATTATGTATCGAAACCTTTTACTCACAAATCAATGATGGACAGGCGGTATGTAACTCTGCATGTGCGCAAGAAATATGTTCTTATAACGAATAGATTGAAAGAGTTTTGCAATGTTAGACAACACTGCGACTGGTCTGTAATTGTAAATAGTATACGCATTATCAGCTTTAAAAACAGGAAAAACGCGAACCACTTGCCATGTTTCCTTAAATACACATATAGATGGGTATACCTTTTCTCACTTTGCTTACTGCAGCTGTAGTAGATATCATACATAACCATTAAGAGTGGTTTGCCCAGGAAGCAGTTAAGTTGTTAGTAATGACTATAACGCGCAGGTGCATTTAACTTTTGGACAAGGGATGATAAGAACTACCATTTTAGCCTTTGTGATGCATGCCTATATTGCTTATCGTTACGGAATTTTAAAAAGTATAGGGCGTCTCAAGCAGTTTACTAGCCCTGAACTATTCGAACTGTTTGCAATCATACCAAGTTCTAATTTCACTCACTGTTAAATAATAGTGAAAAATTCAACTAGCGCTTAAATATGACAGTCTTATTGTCTTTCCATAGTTTTTGTAGTACTGACATCAACTTTTAAAGATTGTGTTTTGCGGCATTGAGGAAAAAAGCTAAATAGAAATTTGTAGCGAAAGGGACAATTATAAGTCGTTAAATTAACTTTAACTGTCTGGGTCTATCTTCATATAGAGTAGATCAAATTTTGGTGAAAGACGTATATGCTAGATAGATGACGCCGTTAAGGAATGGTAGTAAGTACTATTAAGTCAGCAAGCGATGAATTTAATTTTTAAAGCAGCAAACGATTTACACTTGCGCATAATGTAACTACATGCTAATGTCTGGGAAGTATGCTACAACTGAAGTGTGTATCGCAATATTGTTCTGTCTCTTAGTTATTATAACAGAACATTTCATAGTAACAGTTGTTTGCTCTTATATGTATGTATGTATGCCAGGACAATGAACTTTAACATAGTGTGAATCAGCACGAAAAGATTATTTTGCGGAACTTGCATGCTTATGTATAAAGATGAAAAATATGTTTTGCATTTAAGAAGTACACAATTATTAGAAACTACAATCATTGTTCTTTTAAATAGGAGGGTGTATTCATATTTTAATGTGATAGTGCTCATACAGACCTTCTGTATTACTGGATATTAGCAAGATACGCTCTGAATAATCTGAAGGTTAGGAATGCCATATCAGACTGTTCTGTTAAATATTTGAACCGAAAAAAATTATATTACCTACTGACTGAACAGAAGCGAATTGGACAGTAACAACAGAAAAAAATAATAATCGGTGTAGCCTCCACTCCCTTACAGTATCATGAGGTACTGCCATAGAGTCTGTGGCGGATGAAATAATCAAATTGGTCGAATTGGGGTACGAACTATTGCACCATCCACCGTATTCTCCCGATTTCGCTTCGTGCGACTTCTTTTTGTTTCCAATCTTGAAAAAGTCACTCCCCTGGCAGAAATTTGAGTCCGCCACGGAGGTCTACTTTGCAGACCTTGAAAAAACGTATTTTTCAGAAGGGTCATGGGCGTACCGAAAGGGTCACCCCTGGACCTGGGTTGCCAACTCTGGGCCCTTCCAATTTCCCATACATTTAGCCGATTAATTATGTGTGTACACTTCAAATTGTCTTATTTACAAAATTGTAAATACAGTAAAATTTATAGGCAAGTGTATTTTACAATTTTAACCCAGAACTCATATGTATTTGACCCTTGCAAATGACCTTCTCTAATAAGTCGTTGTCAAATGGTTTCCAAGCTTAATCGATGCCATGTGCGTTTTGAAGCTGTAACTTCAACATTCTTGTTGTTACGAATCGTTGTCTTAGGGCGGATATAGTTTTAAAAGACTATCTTGGTCAGGATGAGCCATAATACGATTTCTGCTTAGTTCAGTTCTTCTACTTTTTCCTATAAAGCTTGTTCAACTAACTACTGTTATATGGAATCACATCAGAATATGTCATATATTCAGTGATAACTCTAAGTTTTGTCCCAAATTTCTAATTTCACATTACATTTTAACAATTAATACTTAAAAACAAAAAAAAACTAAAAATCCATCCGAACTCACGTTTATGAAAGTCAATTTATTTAATATAAGTTTTAGGAATCCAGTAAAAGCATTATGAGCACGAATTAAAACAAGGTGTGTTGTTAAAAATGCAATTAAATATATTTCAGTTTATTTAAATGAAGCTTAATTTGGTTAAAATATTAAGAAGTCGGTTAATTCTTGAGAGCAATGCACTGGCGATCTAAGAAGGTTGGCTTGACGCATAATGCCGAGGCATTTGCCATTCTGAGTTTTAATAATGTTAGTTCTGCATCGAGTCTCTTTTCCTGGGGGGTAAAAATTTCTACAATTGTATCTTTAGCACCTATATGAACTCCTAGCTTAAATTTCTAATGCTTCTAATGTGAGAAGTTGAAACTGTACTAAAAGCGCATCAGTTAATGCATTTGTCTTTGATATGTGTTAATTCTGAATCAGAAATCGTGGTCCTATTAGTAGAACTTTTAAGGTGAAATTTATGTTCCCTTGGTAATTCGTTTGATATCATTATACATTATGTGGATCACGGATCTTTATTCTCCCAAATAAAATGTATTAGCTCATCTTTTGTTAAACGCGAGAGTGATGCAACTGAATGCGCCTCACCTAACTAAGTTCATCAATAACTGAATTAGTAATAAAGGGGCTTTGTATGATCAGTGTACATAGAAAACATATAAAATATATATTATAATTTGGGTCTTTATTTCACAGAAGATGTTTTAAGTCGCCTTGCAGAAAATCCACGCAGATTATTAATGGAATAAATACTACATTAATTACTTGAGTACCTATATCTTATAAACGTTTATTATTTCTGTTTATGTTAAATTATACTCTACAAGAGTTTTTCTGAAAAAAGCTTCATTTATAAAATACAGGGTGTCAAACTTGAAATTTAAAAATCGTTTTTTTCGATATGATCCAGTTTTGGAGGTTTAGGGTTGAAATTTGGTACGAGTTTGTAGTATTTACATCTGAGTGTACCGCTAAATTATTGTTAACATTACTAACTAAACTTTCTAACTTCCCCAACTTTCTCTTGTAATTTTTAGAAAAAAATGCTTAGATTCGGAGACAAACGCCGTTTTGTCAAGCTTTCCACCTTGTCTATTAGTAATAATGATTTTCCTTTCGTTGTAAATGGTTATATTATTGATATGATATATTCCACTGTAGCATGTAAAGCCAAGTTGTTGCCATATTGGAGCTCAAATTATGTATTTTTAAACACTTTTGTCGTCTATGTGTCTTTAATGCTCAAACCAATAGTTAACGAGATTTTTAAGTAGGCTTGGAGAAAGACATTTCATTTATTACTAATAGGCAAGGTGGAAAGTTTCACAAAACAAGAGACAAAAAAACTGTCAACGAAGTTTTATACTAGAAAAAAAAATACGCTGGTCCCATAGACGTACGTCAAAAAAAGTTGGGGGGGATAGAAGGCTACAAACTCCCCAATATTCATTTGTTTTTATAGTAATGTCAACAACAATTTAGGGGTACATTTAGATGTAAATACTACAAACTTTTACCAAATTTCAACTCGATAACTGTGGATTATGTCGTAAAAAACGATTTTTTAATTTCAACTTTGATACCATGTATTTTTTAAATGAAGCATTTTTCAGAAATTTACCAATAACAATATCGTCATACTTTGGCCTCAAGAATCTAAGGTTAACGGGATGACCTACTAATTTGAAACGCCCTGTATATATAGGAACAATAAACCAAAATAAATTAATTGTTTAAACTTTTGCACCGCTCTAAATCTAGAGATTTATTTCTACCGTGAAAAGATTTCTTAAACAAATTTTGTTGCAGCTAATCTCACTGGCTTCCATCGTGGCCATTACAACGGCAGACTTGAACGGCTTCAAACCCATGGCGGTCCACCCCAGACAGGCATCCAAGAGACAAGGAAATGGCTACAGCACGAGCATAATCCATCAGAATCCCAAAAACCCAGAGCAGACGGCGGAGAGCTCCGTCGACATCAAGTTCAACGCAGATCCCGAAGACATAACCAACACAAACAAGAAAACGAGACAGACGCAGCACTATCTCTTCCCAAAAACGTTGCAGAACTACCAAAAACAAGAGCCATTTTTGCAGCAAGTGCCGAAGCAGCAATTGATCAGCCAAGGAAAACAACAACAAGATTCTCAATTGTTTAACGTAGGGTACAGCATGAGCTTTGCCAATGACGCGCAAAATTTTTTGAAACCAAAATTCCAAAAACCGCTGAATGCTGATAGCGGGGACATAATCACAGGGACGAGGAAAGGGCAAGAATTTGTCCAAAAACCAGCAAGCGTGGGCTTCCAACCTCCGGAATTCGTCTCGAATTCTATTCAGGACAACGTTCCGCGTCCCGGATTTTCTCCAGTAGGTCAGAAGTACTACCAAAGCCTTGCTAATTTCCAAGCCAGCCAAGCACCGATTTCAGCTCAGAAGTCCGTTTCTCCTTGGGAAACCGCTGATGTGGAGGTTTTGAAGAGCACCGAGTTGACTTCGGGATCTAATGGATTCGGTCCAGATAGAGCATTCAAGCCTTCGCAGCAGTTTGATCACGCAAGTGCGCTTGGGAAGAGCGTTGGGTTTGATTTCACCAATGGGGTTGACGCTAGCAAGTACGGAAGGGTGGAACAAAACTATAATTTTCCGCAGCTTCAAGCGAATACCAATTCCGGACCCGTAACTTTTGATGGAAAGGATAAGAATCCTTTTGGTGAGTGTTTACTTCACTAGCAAAAGTGGAGAAAATGAATGAAGCAAATAAGGTTATTTTTTATGTTACATTAAAAGGGAATGGATCTGGTTGAGAGCACATTTTTGTCAGTATGAAAGCCAAATGGTAAATATAGTTATATCATATATAGTCATCAGCATAAGTATGACATTCATCATGTCGAATGACACCAGCAAGAACAGACGTACATAAAGTAAAAAGTATAGGACCCAGAATAGATCCCTAGGGGACACCATAAATTACACCAAATGGTTCGATAGAACGTCACCAATTTTAACAATCTGAACCCTATCCGACAGATAACTTTTAAATAAATTCAATGCATCGGTCCCTATGCCTAGAGGGTGCAAGATAGGCGTAAGTAGGCTATGGTTAAGGGTATAAAATGCTCAAGAATGATCTAAAAGTACCAAAAAACAAAACTTTTCCAACGTCTAGGGTTGATAGGATATTATCTGTAATGTTCAAAATTTCCATTATAAGTGTGAATTGTGAGCTTTTTAACATATATAGGTACAAATAGGTATACATTAAATTTTGGTTAAAAAATGTAGTTCTGTGACGCCCTCTCAGATGGGAGTTCTGGAGCCCCTTATGGTAAATATTTAACGAAATCCACAACAAAAGTAAGGTAAACAGTCGCATACTGTCCTAGATTTAATATCTTGTAATAATTTTATGCTAATAGGATGCTATCGATGAGAACTATTATCCTCAGGTTGCTAAAATCACACTTTTGATTTGTAGTTGATTACATTGATAACTACTTCGTAGTTGAAGACATCAGTGGAAGGATATCATATTCCATCCCGATGTCTGATGACGATCTTGACACAATAGGAGGAAACTAATTGATTGAAAAATAGTTTTGGTGCAAATATTATTATTTAGACCAGCGCGGATAGATAGGTGGTTAGTTTTAATGTAACACTTGTTAAAACTTATTTTTTTGAGTTTATTTGATTACTGTAAGTTAAAATCCCCTTCCCCACTCACCCAGTCTGCTGATGGGACGCACGGCGGATCACCCCTTCAGTTCCAACCTTCCTATAGTCCGCCAGTGAGTCTCAACCATACTCACTGTGTTGATTCACCTGGAAGTGATAAAGAATGGTTAGGAATCTTTGGTTGCTGAATTTGTGATACGACTACATAAAAATGATTACGATTTTCATGTTTTCTTTGGATGTTAAATACCACACGAAAAATTTAAAAATTTAATTGGATTTTGTTTTTTTCTGCAAATTTAGGTAACTGTAGAAACTGGTAGAAACTTAGAACGCGCTATTTTTCTATCCCACTTTTAATATAAATATATATCTTTATATTCGTAGCTTTCATATTTATTGCACCGAACATCACTTTTAAAATTTGCAAAATTTGCTGAAAAAGATTATAAGGGTCATTCTAAGTTAAGAGGTAATAATCTACTTTAATTATTTATTAATTGAATAAATGATGTGTCAGTACATAATGATACACTAATATGTGATTTTTGTTAGTACATATTTTGCTCTCACCGGGTGTCGAATCCTGTTCTCTTGGTTTACGCCCAGACGCCCTTGATTACCATTTGGGTTCATATTTGAACCTCATATATTAATAAACATAAACACTTTTTAAACCCAGCGTTATTGATCAAAAATTGTGAAATCTGCCCACAAAAATTATTCATTTTGTATTTATATCATACTCTTAACTTTTAAACAACTTTTAGTAATACAATAACAAAACTGTCGCACTTTGGAAAAGAAAATCTCAGTTGAATAATAATCCTAGCATTCACTTGAATGTAACACATCTTTTACGTTAGAATACAAAAATTTAAAGGTACCTAATGCTTTTTATTTGGTTGTCGCAAATAAACATTAGCAAAAAATTAACATTAATTCAAACATACTTATTAAATTTTAATCTTTCCTTTCAATGGAAACGTTTAATTGAACAAAAATATATTTTTACTCCACTCATAGACATTAATTTTCTCACTGAATGCATAAAAAATTCGATATTCATTCATTTAGAATTTTGTACTTGTAGCTTTTCCTGATTCTTCATTATTCGGATTGGGAAGGGTTACATAGGCATTATGTCTTGTAATGAGTGCTAAGCAACGTTTAACGATTCTTGGCTTTTTCTCTTCAAAATAAAAAGATTATGTGTTATCCAAACATCTATAGGTGCAAACCATAAAGGGGCCTATAATGAATGAGAAAATAAAAAATGCGTGAGCAGGAGAGTGGGAGGGTTAATTTGGGGAGGTTGAAAAAATCGTATTTTTGTCAAAAGTTGACGTCAAAAAAAGAATCTATTACAAAAGTTGTAGATAATGAAAAACTCAACCAATTCTGTTTGGTTAATTTTTTAATTTAACTTTAAAGAGTCTCAGAAAAAAGTGAAAAGTCGACTTTTTTATTCCTTTCTGGTTTTTTGTTTTTCATTTCTACAAAAATAAATCACTTTTAATGAAACTTGGTGAAAGTATACCTTTCTGTACTGTGGTAAAAAAAACAAGGCGTTTCCAAGATATTTATGTTTTCCAGTCTAAAACATTTTTTTCAAAGACTAATTCTACTAGAAAAAATTATCATACAGAGTTCTGCCGTGCCCATTGTTGTAGTTTTGACATATACTTTTAAAAAATTTAAAGAAACCTATAGTCACTGTTTAAGAACCCGCTAATGGTAAAGCAAATAATGGCTTTTGCAACCATGAAACAATCGTTACATAATGCCTTCCTTTTGAATTTTACCCGTAGTACTTTTTAAGAAATGTTTCAATTCCTCTAAATACTGGTGTTTTTTGCAGCCAACCTTCAAACTTCAGCTTCCAACCCCATCGCTTACACCCCAAACGGAAAGTTACCAGTACCATCCGGCAACCCCCCGAAGTTTCCCATCGACACAAGGCTTCTCAGCAATCCTATTCCAATCCACTTCGATACCAGATTCATCCAGGAGGCTATGACTCAAGAAACTGCCCCGTTTCCATCCCAGCAACTGACTAGTTCATACAGTAACCACTTCGGCCCCCAAACGGGATTGAACCCTTTCAAACCAACTTTAGAACAGGGGCTGCTCGAAGGATCCCTGAATTCATATGAGAGAACGAAGCCCGTCCAAGAAGAAACGCAAGATTTCCCGCAGCCTAAGTACAAGATTTACGGGAAGCCTCAGCCCAGCGAGAAGGCGGGTAGGAAAAAAGTGAAGAACGACCATCATCATCCCAGGCAGCCGAGGCATCACGGCAAACCGCAGACGCACTTGAGACCGCCACCTGTTGGTTCCAATTTTCAGAGAAAGGCGTATATTACAACGAGGTTGTAAATGAGTAGTTTGATAGCGCAGGTCTTGGTTGCTTTGAATTGCAAAGACTGGTTCGTAAAATATTCGAATGAATTCGAACTTGGGACATATTATGACTGCCAGATGTTGTGGAAACAAACTTTATTAGTTACTGCTTTCGGAGTCGAATTTTTTACGCATAAAAGCATTGATATTGAAATGCGTACGCGTCGTTTCCAATGGGCCTGCAGCCCCATTTATTTTTATTGCAGAATGTGTGACTCTGTCTTTTTATCTTTTGCAAAGCTATTAGGTAATGCTTAAGAAATTGATAATGTTTAAAGTTTGAATCTGTGTGTGATATTGTCATGTGCATTTTGTGATCCCAGCATGTCAGTCAGTGCGGTCAGCCGAGATTAGGTTTCTAAAACGGAAGTCGCGGAAGCTTTGCCATTTTATTGCCCAAACTCGCAACCGCAGTTATGATTTACAACAAGCTGCACGTAACCTTCACTGTAAATATTAAAATACAAAATATATGAAATTAAAATATTAACTTGAAGCGGATATACTGCAAACAGAATTTAATTTATCGTAACAGCAGGATAAAATTTACGAGAAAGCAAACGATCTGGACACTTTACGCGTGATCTCGCGTTCTCAAAACCAAAACGTAAACGCGTGTTCAAAAGCGACCAAACTAGACAAAAGCAAAGGCGTCAAACATGCAATATTTAAATTTAAAGGAAAAATAAGACACTAAAACATTGCAAATATTTTTTTTCTGTTGCCAGCTTTTAACTCACTTGGGTCCAGGCAAAGTCGCACATGTGTTATATTAATGATTTGCTGTCAAGGGCAACAACCCCATTGTTAATGTTACTGAGCAACCAAGACTTCATTTACTGATTATACCAAATAGTTAAGTCTTAAGCTTTTTTTATACACAGGTATTATAGAATTAGGATCGTTTATTTGTTTTTATATTTTATTTATTTGTTGTTTTGTTAATAAAATCGTTCACTGCTACGTCGTAATTGAAGTTGAAATATCTTTTTCGAGTAACTTACCTATGAGTATGTACTTCCGTCCATTAGAGTCTCAATCCCTTCACTATTTTCTAGACTCTTGATTAATACCTTTACAATTATTATATATCAAGTATTAAGAACGGTAGAGGTTAGGTTTTTAAATAAATTTTCTAAGCAGATTATTCTGAAATTTATTAATGTTATTTATTAACAATTGGTAGTTGTCAAATTTTACGATGCGTTGTTGCATTTGCGAGAATGTTAAAAAGTAAAATTTTGTTCATGATTCGCTCCACATTCGGCCAATAAACAAAAATCTTCGCATGCGTTTTTGAATTATCGTAATAGAAGGCTGTCCAACTAAGTAGGAAAAGAAACAATTGACGACTTTACAGCAACAATAAAGCAGCTCCACTTTTGGGTGAAAATGAATTAGATCATCGATTGGTGTAACAACGGAAGAGCAGACAACGTACAACTGTGAAGTTATAAGGTTTACACTTACAGCCCATTACGACAAACCTTGAAGCATGAATCTGTTTTGTGTTGCTCCTGTAAAGTTGATGTAAACCGACCTGGCTCCTTGTTGCTGCAGACTCTTTGATTGTAAACTATACGAATATTTAAAACAGCAAAATCCTATAAGATATATAGGTCAATCGTTTCGCCGTACTTTAGCAACTCTTTAAGCGAATAGATGTGTGTGATGTGGTTGGGTTAAAAAGGCATTGAGAAAGGAAATCCTCAACAGTCATCGAAAAATACTTCGAAGGTCACGGTAATGGCAACATATTTTAATCATGCGCTAAACCATTACCTTCTTATGCAGCATCTACTTCAGAGGTCTCGATAACAAAGTTTACTTTAAATAGAAATATAACTGCAAGTGAAAACGAAAAGACATGTACAGTTCCAATTTGTGTAAGTAGTTGCACTTACTGCACGTTTAATTTCAGTTCCAAATGCAAATCAAAGAGTCGGTCGTTATCTTGGCTAATAATTTGCGACGCAAAATGTTTTTATGCTCAATGGTGCGCCATATATTTTCATGCTATTCGCCTGCTCCTGGGGTAAATAGAATCATAGATTTTCGTCAACTGTGACTAAAATACATGGGCGTAGGTATCATTTTATCCCAAAGCGGGGATAGATGTGATATAACTACTAAATCCATTTTACTTCTTTATTATATTCATTTAAATTGATTCTAAATCTAAAAGGTCGTCTTCAATATCTTTAGGGAAAATCTAGCTTCCCTGCAACTGGAAACTTAACATATACTCATATTTTACATCTGAAAATGCATATAAACGACCCGAATAACAACCTCTAGTAGTTTTTCGCGTAAGAAGTTTACTTCATACCAGTCTTTATCTATTGAAAAACCTTGATGTACCTTCTCCTTTGACATTAGTGAAATAATAATCCTTTGTGTTGTTTATTTAATGTGACAATCTTAAAAGCTTTAACATGTCATTAAAGAAGTTGTGGTATCATTTGGTTGGGTTCTGTATTGTTACACCTCTTAGCATCAATAGATTTAAGCAGCTTTTTCTGTCAACTGGGAAAGCCATTTTTAGAAATGCTACACATCTTGCTTCCTGGCCTCTCTTTGTGCGTGTAAGTTTATTTTGTCAACCTTCAATTATTTCCAGAAAGCAACATAATATAAAGGTTGCATCATTTGAGTTACTAAGTAAAAATATAAAGAAAATATTGTCCTCTGATCACTATTCTGTCGATTCCACTGAACAGTGGGGACACAAATTGTCACCAAGCATTAAAAAAATCATTCCCACTTGTTACAATTGTACCTAGTACGGAAATGGGGTGTGTCCTCCAGTTGTCCAAACTTCGTTGACTACATAACAAGGCAGTAATTCTCCACCACTAGAATCCGTTGGGATATGTATGTTGTACATCCCCTCCTGAAAATTCTGTTTTCATCACCCAAAAGGAGTTTCATTACAGTTTACAATGTTGCCAGGAGGAAAACCTTCCAATTCTGCAGGGAGACATAGAAGATACTCTGTGATAGATGTTTTAATAACACCTGCACAGGTTTGTTTTATATTTTGGCTCATGCCTTCGTTTTGTAAACCTACACGTAAACTTTTTATTCAGAAGGTTATCTTTAAAATGCAAAACAAGTCTATTTAAATGTTGTTGAACAGACAATATTTTAGATGGTATGTGATTCCATTTATTGCGTATACATAGCTTCAGTTAAAACAACTCTTTGAAGAACAAGTGTATATTAGAGGCTTTAGCCTCTTCAATTATATCTGGCCTTTGTTTGAGGTAAAATTAACCTAATAACCTGTTGCTCCTTATTCTGTTTACCCTGCTGTCGATCCTATTTTCCTCAGGTCTTAATCCTATTTACCCCTAATTAAAAAAGCACCGAACTCTCATAATGTTATTGCATAAAAATACCTGTAAACTAAATTTATTTTAGAACCAATGGATCAAATCAGATGAAGCTGTGCACCTTTGTTTATTAATACTTCTACGTACTTATACATTCTTCTCCTTAGAGTGGCATGTCTGTGACAGTTGGCAAGTTGGTTATCTCCGTCTGACGAGCTGAAAAAACAGCGAAACCGGTCACGGAGTCTGACTTGCCAACCAAAACACGTCCCTTTATTATTAACATTATTTGCCAGTCCAGTTCGTTTTGAAGCTGTATCTTTACGCTAAGAACCTGAGACCTCCAAGCAATGGTAATTGTAACCAGATATGGTGGTTCACCCCGAAGCTAAGGGTAGAACGGAAAAACAGTTTCTTGTTCAGAGTAAAATGGGCATTTGAGTTTGCTATCTTAAATCGAATATTCGAATGTTTTAAAACAGTTTTTGTCAATAAATTCTGGTAATTAAACATATCCGTGTTTTGTTTAGTACATGAAATAATGCCAATTCGCATCCACATATTAATGTGTAATCAAAGATGTATGTGTGTGTTTAGTGCTCTTATTGTGTCGCCACCCTAAACGGTCAATGATTTTTTTTGTTTTGTTTACGCATTGTTAGGGAATTTTTGTGATTATTAAAGTAGAATTAAGTATTACAGACTATATACTTTGAGTGTATGTTTCTTAAGTTTGGAAATTAAAACAAAGCTTTTGCATTCGCGGAATCAACTGATTAACAAGTTTTTAGGTGAAACGAATAATGTAAGGTTGGTCTTAAAACGCCACACGGCTGATATGATACGGGGGCGCTGCATCTTTTGGAAGTGACCTAGCGGCGTTGTGGCTTGGCCTGAAGGAGCTTCAGGTTTATAGGCAATAGAACATAGAACAAATACTGGATAGCTATTAAGGACTTTAAAACATTTGCGATAATATATTCAATAGGTGTAGAACCGCTTATCGCAAGAAGATATTGACCACTTGATGCGGTCTATTCTTTTATTACTTTCTACCTCTTCGCTTTATACAAGTTGTAATATTCTATTCTCTCGATTTTCGTAATAAACTATCCTTGGTTTGATCTCACTAACCCTCGCCGATAAAGGGAACAGCCTTTCCAGGCAATTTTGACAACCACAATTACCATTTTCTTACTTGTGACGGTTAAGATTTTTGTACAGAATCAGTCTTAGCTCATGATTGAAAAGGGATTAACGTATCGCCACGAAGAACAAATTGTAAAACTAATTCGACTTGGCCGTTTTACTAATCACACGCACACTCCCACATTTCATTTACTGGTTAAGTGCATACGTTACAATAGTTGCTTTTATTTTTGCATTATCATGTATCAGGATTGCAACTACGTTTGGTGTATAACATTTTGACCTAAATGTAAATCACCATATTTTTCTTAAATATAAAAAACTGTTATTAAGAAGATATTTTTAAGTACATAATATTGTTTATCTACCCCAAAATATCTGCTTTGCTTAATTTTTTGTCACTTGGGGGCAGGTGGCATTATAAATATATTGCATCAAATAAACCCACAAGAAAAGATCGAGTGGGGTCAAATTTGTAAATCTAACTGGGGTAAGTTACGGATGCAGATCTTTCTTTAAAAATTAGGTTAAGGTCTTACCTAACCTTCTGTGACATTGTGCACAATCCTACTGGAACCATATATCTGGTTCAAATAATGGTGAGGCGATACATGCAGTATAGTAAAGCGTTATGACGACTATTCCATGAACGAATTATTTCTCTAATTCATTACAATTTGTTTATGTGTACTGATTATATTTAAATTTTCTCAAATTTTTCTTGTGTTGTAAAGTGAAAAAAGATTAGGTTTCTTTAAATCTGGGAGCTACAGATTATTCTTGCTTAAACACACAAATCAGAAAGTGGGCGGTTAAAACTCCGGGACATGTCAAAGAAAACCTAGATCGTCTTCTTCCAATTTGACAAGGGCGTTAAATTAGGCCAAAACAAACAAAACGTTCCAATCGCTGTGCGGTCACTACACTCGAGCGGGCTCAAGATGAAAGGCAAGGACGCAGTCGGTCGTTCGATAGCTGGGAAAGCAAAGAACTTCTTGTGGACCCTATTCACGACAACAAAAGCTAAAAAAGGATTAATAACCGAGTCCATCGCAGATGCAGCCCCGACATTCACCACTTTTACCTCTAACGTTAAATAATCTCTTTCACTTTCACTGCTACACTTTAAATGGACGCATTGTCATTGTTCGCGTGCTGCCCATTCCGATCTCTGGCTTCCGCAGCGATTGTTTCACATGCTAAGCGGTTGCGAAATAGCTGTCGACCTTGTCGAAATTGTTAAACGAAAGAAAAATGCGGAAAAATTGACGGGAAGTCGAGAAAGCCGAAGTTCCAGAATGCATAATGCACTCTTTGCAGCGAGGAATGGCCGACGAAGAATTTGGTACACGCTTAACTTAAATTTTTTGTTCAGCTTTGTCCTTGTGTTGCGCTCAATACTGATAATTCTTTATAAATATCAAGGAACTATAGATAGAAATAATAAAGACACTTATTGCAAAACTAGTGATATATTACACATATATATTTATAATTATTTAGGGTGTACTTAACCAGTTCATAATTTTTCTTTTATTGAAATTTCAGCAACAATCTGCACAGTGGTCAGCCTGTAGTTGAAGCAGAACTCCAAATTATGAGGCCTAGGGGTAGAATAATATCGTTGAGACTCAAGCAGGATACGATACACTTAGATTAGCCACAACTTCTATGGGTTTAAAAACTTAGTTTTTGAAATACAGTGTAGTAGTTTTGCTACCATTTTATTAATATGAATATTTAACTTGATGTCTGTCAATCCAGCGTCCAGATATGCTCAACAACTTGCAAACTACTGGAGCCAGCATTGCGTCCCAAGGCACTCCATATAGCTCACAACACCATGTACCATCAAGCTTCTCCAGTATATTAAGTAACTATCGGTGGTTGACAGTATCAAAAGCTTTACTTATTAAGATCTATACAGGTACAAAGAAAACAGGCTCTCCGGTCCGGTCACTTCTGAATTTTAGTTAACATCAGTGGAGTTTCCATTGGGGCACGCACTCCCAGGACCCATGAAGGATAAGGGTTTTTGAAATAAAAACGCAAAAACAAAATTACGTTTTAGCTTTGAATAATACAGGCTTCATGCATTCAGTGCGCTTATGGAAATTATCGATTAAATCAGTTTGCCGCTTCTCAGAAAAGTGAGCACAACTATTGCTTTGAAGTGTACTTGTCATCTGTCGATTATTGTATTATTTTATATGTTTTAATATGCGAAACGCGTGGAAGTGTATATTTTGAACATATTTTGTAGTGTTATGTGAGATAATCAACTTTAATGTTGCAGAAAGCTCACATTTCAGAGCTGTGGGGTATAATAATAATGGTTCGTATTATTTTCAGTTTATGTATCGTATTTGTAAGGTTGTTGCTTTAGTAAGCCTGTTAAATAATTGTACGATCATAAACTGAAAAATGTTTATAGCTTGCCGCAATGATAAAATTCATCAACTAAGTGCTAGTAACGTTAGATGCACTACACAAAGCTTCCACAATGCAACAGTACAAGGGTGTAGACTATGGAGGTTACCATAAGCCTTCTATACCAATAATTATTGTTATTTCTTGCCATTGAAAGAAAAATAGAACCATAAGTTATTGGAAAATCAATTTCGTGACTGTAACTGATCTGCAACCTTCAGTATTACCTTGCAGTTACAAAAAGGCGGCACAGTGAATTCAGAAATCAACACCGCATGAACATTTATAGAAACCCTGTACTAACTGCAACGCGACAATTGACTTCCCACCGCCACTGCATACCATTGAAATCATTGATTGATGAAACTTTTGAATATAGAACAAAGATGAAACAGCTTGATGTACCAATACTTATTGACTGCAACGGCAATCATTTTTAGATGAAAAAATATTTTTTTCTGTTCCCACAGGGATTCAAACCCGGGCTTCCTGGCTTAACCCAAGGAATCCCGAGTCCCGGGAGAATAGAAATATTTTTCCATCTAAAAATCGCCATTGTACCCAATAAAGTTTCTTACATCATATTATAATTACGGCAACCAAGCTTTCGACACTTATTTTTTAGAGTTATCGGGTAAAGAAATTTGTGCTGATGGATGGTTACGGAATTAAGACAATTAATTATTAATAAAGATAAACATATCAAGGACGGCTTATTACCGTGTTTACTATTGAAAACGTTATCTTTCAATGATGTGGGTGTGGAAAATTGAAGAACTGGGCTTAAAGCATATTGCACAAGCATTCTACGATATATTTACTTAGAAACGTGTTTTATGTCGACTTATAAAAGAAATGTGGTTCTACATCACCGTGAACTACAAGTTAAACAAGATTCCAAAAAATTTTGTGCTCAAAAATCAATAGGCTATAGGGTGCAAGTATCTCAAGAGTATTTTAATTTAATTGCATAATTTACGTAAGAAATTTATGAAGAAAAACATGAAGAGTTTCCAGCAGTGTACACTTTTTGCAAAATTACGCTTTTGCTACAAGTGGTAGAATTTTTATTTGCACTGCAAAAAATGGTGCAATTGGTTTTGTATTGGTAAAGCGCTAATCCTGTTTTTCATATTTAGTGCCAAGAAAGTATTGTCAGCTTTCAAAATTAAAAGAGCAAATTTGTATCATCTTTTTTTTTTGAATTTTTAGTGTCAGTGATCTGTAGACTAAAATACGAAACCTTTCTTTTAAATGTGCAAATGAGTACATACGACTAAGCTGTACTTTTACCAACAAGACAAGCTTTTAAATTTATTGACATTTGTAGCGTTATTTATATGTATGGCAGTAATAATTAGAAATTCATCGCATTGCCTAGATATAGTACTATTTCGTTGCAATTGTTCGATATTTTTTTATAAATATCTAGCGAAATTCGGAGACKTAGTGTAGTGAAAATGAATCTTAATGCACACTCCCTTCCATTCTGGGCTTAATAAAATGTTCAATCTCCACAGAGAGGAAAGTGTGTCTCATTAATAAAGCAGAGTTTTTGCTAATGGGCTGAAAATATTCCTCGAGTTATACATATATATAAAGTAAGGACTTGGAAGGCCGTATTAGAATTTTCTGTGTGACAGCTCCCTACTTTTCTGAAGATAAAGTCGTAGCCTTAACCATGAGCCCTTAACATCTATATTCAAAATGCTTTGCAGTTTGCAGTCAGTTTTGGAACATTTTTTTTCAAAAGGAGAGCTAGAGGAGTTGGCATTCCAAAAAAATGGGGCTACAGCTTCCACAGCCCAAAATCCATTCAAATTTTTGAGGGAAACACTCCACCACATGAACATTTGCTATTTCTTTTTCTGGAGATATCTGGAAGGAAGAGTATTACAATATGGTTTTCACGAGGGCTTTTCTCTACTCACTTCTTTTGATTTGATTGCATTAACATGTGCCATATGAAAAATAAAAGTAAGGCCAGGGAAGATATGCGTCTTGAGAAATTTTATGACTTATCCAGTTTTTCGGCATTCTAGAAGACTATATAAACTTCTTAGTTGTTTCCCAATAAATCGCTTCGGCAATAGTTCTGCTTACCATTTCATGTTTAAAAGAGATATCCATTGTTTCTCTTTTTGAATGTTTTGCTGTTTGCAGAAATGCATTAACTGTCTTCGTTTTAGATCACTCCTATTGATATTTATTAAAACTACTGACATCAGAAATATATTAACTGCAATTCTTGTATTGCAGATGCTCACGTGGATGAAAGTTGAAAATAGCATTTCTTCAATTGTTAGATTAAACATATCGGGTCGAATGTAAAGCGGTCGTTCAAAGTGAACACAACACGTAATGCATCCGCATAACAAATTGCGTATTCCGTTGCACGCGATGAAAATATCTAAGTTACCGGTTTCACCGTATGCATTGAGTTTAACGCTTAACTGCTGGTGTGTACTGTATCAATAATTTACCATTATCGCCTCTCTAACGATGAAAGTTGGTGCAATCAGGCTTAAAGATAATATGTCAGTTTCCTGTCATGTTAATGCATGATGGCGATCTCTGATAAATTGGACTCCACGTTGGGCTACCACGATCAAAAAGCTGCGGCGTGTAGAAGAACGTAGAGTAAATAAATAGTAATGCATACTAATGGGGCAGTATTTGCTCCTTGAACGAGCAAGAAGACATAGCACTTTTTATTTTGTATTTTTTGTCCGTATGAAGTATCATTGTCATTGTCACATTTCACATATCTAATTTGAACAGAATGGTCAAAATGGTTTCAAATAAAACAAGATTCCTTTCAATATGATGCTAAAACAGGAGGGTGGTGATGGTCGCCTCCTTGTTAACTCTGTTGAAAAACACTGAACTATGATATTGTTTTATTTATAAAATAGCTGTACTAGTAGTAATGGTATCTCCAGAATTATGAAATTTTTTAATCTATAACTCTGCTATACTGTTACCACTACCCCTTTTCATGAGACTTGTTTTGTCTGGAGAGGAGGTTTCTGTCTTCAAAGCCGTTGTGTTTTGACGTAAAGAATCTCTAATTTCTCTTACTGCTTTATCACAGCTGCAGCAAAATATGAAAAACGTGCTGTATTTTGTTATTTGTTTTCAGCAGTCACTAAACAAATGTTAATTTTTAAAAGCTGCTGTTTATTACGGAAAAAATTAATGGAAGTTAACTGTGTATTTTTTATAGCTATGATGATAATTTTGATGCTTAATATTGTATATAAATATTATACCGAAACGTCTTCTAGGATGATGTGTAGCTGTGCAATTTCAGATTAGTAGCAAAAAAGAGATTGCACGATTATATGTTTTACTACATCGTAGATTAAATTCCTAATAACCGTTTGCAGTTTTTAGACAAATGAGAAAGCCTTTCGCTGCCTATCACTCTGGTAATGAATTTAATAAATCTTGCGTTCCCCAAATGCTGTGATCCGGTTCAGTCTAGAGCGTATCTATTGAAACCAAGGCCATTAAACCCGGTTAATTGACTTTTGCAGCTAATGCAGCTGCTGAAATTCAAACGAATGGAAAATCTCCTTTAGCTTGCAATTTGATATAATATATTCCTACGGTACAGCATTTTAACAGAAAATTTGTTTAAAAGATACACTAAAAATATGCATTGTACTAACAAATAGCAAAATAAATATGACTCCAGACAAATGTCAAGAAAAATATAATCGAAACTTATATTTATGGATGTGTAAGCTCAACTTGCACGTCACGAATCAGAGCTTAAGATAAAAAAGTGTAAGCTACAAGAGCAGATTAGAAAAAGAAAAGTTCTGAAAGTTATAAAACGAAACAATAAGAATACTTCTTTTGTCTTTTAATCTAATGTTGATTACTTTTACGTCAGTTTTAAAACAATAAATTTATAACGTTTTATCACGCTTTATGCCCTATTGTACATGTCTGCCAAGCTTTTAATGCAAATTCAACATGCACAAAAAAGGTGTGTGAAAGCGCCTGCCATTTAGCTCAAATCCGAGGTCATTCGATGCTTTGGAGCCGAGACGACGGACGGACGGAAAATTAAGCGTGTAAGCGCTCTTTAAATACATCAATTTTACTTTTTTTTAAATATCGCACATATTGTTTTACAGATCTTTGTACCTGGACCTACTAGGATATACCTATATAGTGTATAAGTAAGCCAAACATTTTTTACATTTTGACACCTGCAAACGAAATCGTGAAACTCTCAATTGTTTTTTTTTGTTTTTGTAGAGAATAGTGCTAGCCTAACACTGACCATCATTCGAAAGAGAGTTTTATTTTTTTATTTTTTTTTAATATTAGCAAGGAAAATATATTTTTGTGAAAACTGGACATTAATAATTTTACGTAAAAACTACAGACCCATTTAGTGTAACAGATTTTTGAAAAGTGCCCCGTTAACGTCGTGACAACATGCCAATCTTAAATAAAAATACCGTCTGACAGATTGTTAATTTTATACAGGTCCCATATTTAGCTGCATAGAACGTTTTTGCTTTATTATGTGTTTTAAAGGTCAGATGTTCTAAAAATGACGCCCATAACATCTCATCGTGTATAGGTTCTTTTTAGTAAAATATAAATAAATATATTTATTTTCTCACAATTAATCAAAAATTGTTTCTGATATTTATACACAATTTTAGGTCTACTCTTTTTTTTGTTAAACCTTTTCTTTTCCTTTGATGCTTCTTCGATCCCGTTTCCGATTTCCTTGTTTGATTTCGCGATTCAATTTTCGCCATTCAACTAACATATTATTACGGAATCAGCGTACCGGAGTTGCAGACGTGTAGATGCTGTGTAGTAGGACACTGCAAGTAGTGATCCTAGCCACAGAAAGATGGCAGGGAATGGCGATTCTCTCCAGAGGATTCTATTAATCGAACCTTCGCCATGTTTCGATAGAGTTTGGAAGGTGTCACTTCTGGAATTTTCGATGAAAGTATAAATAGCCCGACCGAAAGAGCGCGGGCAGTTCTGAGTTCGAATAACTATTCGAATAGTGATTTAGTAAATTGGCAGTATTAAAACAGTAGTGTTTGGAACTAGATTTGCATTTAAACTTACTGTATGTGAGCCAAGTGTTTTAAAATAAAAGGAAGTTAGTCAGAAATCCGCAGTTTTCGAGCCCGTAGTCATAACAATATTGTATATAAAGTTTCACCCTTCTCTTCACTCTAGGCTCCTGTCAGTATGGGAGTGTAAGAAATAAACTATTAAGCTTGTATTCCATCCTTGACCTTCATACGCTGTCAACATGCGTTGTAGTAGTCAGGGTGCTTAGAATTCCCCAAAAATATGTGTACTACATTCTTGAAAGAATCCCGAGCTTGTTTTTCCTTGTCTTCCATTGCTTCCATAAAGAGGAACAGTTAGAAGTTTCATTATACCGGGGCCATTGAAAACTACCTCTTTTAACTTAGCTTCAGACATTTTTCGGAACTTAAAACATAGATATTTTAAACAATCCCCATCTCTTGGCAGTGATTTAACAAATTCCCAGTTTAATATGAAGAGGTAGTAATAATTTTTTTCTAGCGAAGTCAAGGTCGTATTGATGAGGTTTTTCTCGCCGGGCGTTAATATTTTGAAATCTCACAAACCGTCCATTGATGCACTTGTTATTTGATTTTATCAAGAATCGTAGCAAAGTCATTATAGTTTTCTTTCGTATGAACCGAGTGTCCCATAGAAAAGAGATGTAAATACATTTCCATTATGGACCAAGATTGCGTTGAAGTTTGGTTTTAGACAAATCAATGAATATGCGCCATTCTGATGAATCATGTTATATTTCAACGCACTTCCTGAGAGAAAGACTGAGTAAATTCTTTCTCGATGCCTGTACCACGAAAATAAGGACCCAGATAATAGTAGGTTTTTGTTTTTTTACAATTGATTCTACTATTTGGGCTGCATCTTTTAAAAGACCTAGGACTTACTCAGAGAAAAAAGTTGAGGTCCCTCGGCAACAGAAACCTCTGAACTAGATTTGTTTTGTAAGCTAATAATAGCTTAATTAGAAAGTGGATGTGGAACTGGATTTCCAAGTTTCAGTTTTAATATGCAAAATAAACTTACGTCACAAGCTCACTTATGTTTCTTTGTTGACTTTTCACTGCGTATTCACCACATGCATAACGGAAGCTGGCTGAAGAAATTACACAATGTCTGCAAGCCATTCTACAGTAATAAAATAACAATCACGCTATCGTTTGATGCTGAGTAAAAACTGAATGTGGTATTAAAAGGCCAGCAAAGTACTGAAATTATTTTGCTTGTTGAAACATGATCTGATCGAATAATAGATTGTTTTTTTATTTATTTCTAGTAACTTAGATAGCAAGTCTGAACATGCTCAATCTCATTAGTAATATTGCTCGCTATCAATTTTATTCACCACCCCCTTCCACTATTCTTTTCAACCATTAAATTTTTTTTCAGTTCAGCTGTAATAGATGCAGATGCATTTTTACTTCTTTATTATACACGAAATGGAGGATTATCTAACATTATACTATAAAGCGTCTAGGCGAGTTGAGGCACTGAAGTTTTCTCCAAAATTCAGCATTGCATCTAATTTTGTTCTCTGAACTGTTTTTTAATTTCGCTGATAGCACATTGAGATATGGAAGGTAACTTTAGAAGCATTTCTCTAATCAGGCGAACCACTTTAGCTTGAGTGCGTGTTTTATCTTTGTAACCTATCGTCACCAAATACTTCTTTTATGTATTCAACTTAAATACATCGTTTTACTTTCTTTAAATACTTATACTTTTGTGACGCTGAGATATTATCAGAACTGGTTGTGCTTTGCGAATACTTTTAAAGTCTATTCGTATTCCTTGTATGTATCATTATTCCAGTCAACTAACATTCTGGAGTTGAATTTACGAAACAATAACTGTGCTTTTGTACATTCTGAGTAACTGAGACAATATTAAGATATTCGTCCAATTAAAAAAAAACTGCATGTAATGTTGCAGCTAACTCGTAATACATTGATAACACCGAGATAACCTCTCATAATCCGACGGGGGGTATCGGTTTTTTGCATTCCGAATTGTAGTTGCTGCAAAAATTAAACCAGCCTTCGATAGCTCAGTTGGTAGAGCGGTGGACTATAGAGGAACCAAGTGTAGACATCCATAGGTCGCTGGTTCAAATCCGGCTCGAAGGATTCATTTTTTTAATCATCGCGTTTGAAAGATTACTCTCCTATAACCAGCAATCCAGTATTTAGACCGAACAAGTCTGGCTAAGAACAAGCGGTAACTCCAACAAGCTTTAAAGAAGACGGCTTCCAAATAAAAAAAAAAAGATGACAGTATTTATAGAACTAACTACAGCGTTATGGTTCAGTTTGGAGTAGTTGACTCATGTAATACCCTTCACAAGATTATTGATGTTAAACGATGGATTTCTACGAGGTTCTGTCATCATGATTTGCCAGTTACTCAAGGAGGGAAGTATATTTACTTATGCAGATGATTTGGAAGGTCTAAAGTATCTGTAAATCGCTCTCTCACATATCGAGACCACATATATTCTCTCAGAAACTGAAAACCTGGGTAAACCTTCTACATAAGCTGGCGCTGGCTAAGTGATGAGTAATAGTTCCTATACTGGGGACAGCGATTCTCTGCACAGTTCTCACTAAGACATATCTACCTTTACGCACAAGAAAAGTTTTGAAAGGAAAAATACTTATGCATGAGAACTTAAAATACAAGTTCGCTATTGAAAACAAAATTCTACAAACAAGATGGCAACAACTGTAGACGTCTAAATAGCAATCAAAGATTTATACGTAATTACAAATCCAGCAGACAGCATAGATGGTTTCAATACTGGCTAAAATTTAATCGCATATGTACCAACCAGGTAGTGGACACTCTCATATTAGATAACCGTAAACGCTATTGCTGCAACCAACAATACACGATACTGTTATGGATACAACATTCACAGATGGCACTCTGTGCTGTGTGTGTGAAGCACGGCTAACGCATGCACGCGGGATAGCGTTTAAATCAAAGTATGTTCAAATCAAGTTGATGTCAAGCTTTGATATCTAGCAAAAAATTGTCGCAAGTTCCCAACATACCTATGTACTTATAGGATATTTTAATATGTTATAGTTATTATTATTTTGCAACCTGTTAACCTTTTTGGTAGCATTTTTGTGTTTAAAGTTATATGTAGTATATTGTGACATTGAAGTTGAATACGAAAAAGGTAAGATATTTTGCTTTAATCTTGTACCTTGAAAAGTGTTACAATTGTTAGTTTCGAAAATACCCAAGGTATCACACAGAAAAATTGTGCGGTAAAGAACTTTAGTAATAAATATTTAACAAACTCAAATAGGTATCACATTTCACCACTTCCCAAGAGAAGTTGCCACGGACAAACAATTTGGACGTGCAGTCTTACATCCATTCGAGTATCATTTGTGTTATGTGGAGAATACTTTCTAGCTAATTGCTTTTAAACCCCACAGCAAAATGAACACTATAAATAATAAACAATGGTGCAAGATTTTTGAATCTTATTTCTAGTATTACATTTACAACAATTCAAATAATTCGCAGTTTATTAAAACCTCGCATTTCCTTTGCCACTATTTTACACGGAACGAAGAAAACAACCCTATTAGTTATTATTTAAAGTAAACCTTTCTGACTTAACTTTTTATGAAGTACACAATTGCGTACAAAGTCAGCATAATATAAAAAAGTTAAGTTAGACATGCTTACATAAATTAAAAAGTTTGTTGTCTTAATTTCCTGTAAAATAGTGGGCAAAGTAGATACCAGGTTTTAAAATTAAGACAAGAAATAAACGTCAAAATAAATGACATTTGTATGTTTCTGATTTATCGGCTACACCCGCTGGTCGTTTCATTAAAGTAGTTCACATACAACATTCACAGATGGCACTGTAACTCATTCCACAAAATTTATCAACACTGGCCATTCTTGTTTACTGGTATTCTTTGGTACCAACACACTACATCATGCACATCACTGGTCTCAGTCCTGCAACAGAGCAGTGGATATGTGAATTCGAAATGGACTTGTACTGGTTATAATAACCGTAAGCGTAGGGCTTTAAATGTGTTTTCAGCAAACCTAGTAGTATATTGAAAATAAGAATTTAGGATGGTAATTACACTGACACGATGACAAAGCCACCTAGCTGCCATAACGGCTACTACTTCCTAAAGGAAGTGACCTGTAGCCTGACAAATTGGCATGCAACTGCATACTTCAATTTGACACCAGGCCCCCACGGCTTTGGTATATAAGCAAAACCAGTTCTATGCCGTGTTGTCTACACTAGACCTAAACTGCACTGATGAGCTGTAATGACAGCGAAATAGTACTATCTGCAGTTGGTTGAGGTGTAGACAGCACAGCATAGACGTGCTTTCTAGTAGTATATTGTCAAATATTCTCTACTCTAAATTCATTTTACTAGATCGTTTTACATTCTATAACAGAACGTTTGCTAACTATTGTCAGCATTTTTGTGTCATTGCACTTCCCGCTAGCACCGAGTATAGCATTATGACGTATGAGCGAGTTAAGTATAAATACGCGGATAAATCAATCGTGAATAATTGGGAAATAAATTACAGTACTGCACAATGTAAAACGTTGTCCCTCTGGCAGGAGCTAGCCCTCCTAATACAATGTAAGTAACAAGGTAAAATATTAAGTTGTCATTCTAATATATTTCTGTGCGCTACAATTATTAATGTCTGTTTTATGTTACGTCGTTTTACAGATTTCTATATATTAATAAATGCTTGTTTAGAACCTAAGCCGTATCTCTTCTGCCTTCGGCCCTAACTCTTTTTTCAGGTAGCACAACGGCACACAACCTAAGTCCGAGGGTTGTGGCATGTGGTGGACGGTGGAGGCTCTCATTCGATTCTGATGTACCCAGAGCTGTGACAGGTCTTTTCGACATAGCAGCAGCTTGACTAGGTCTACAATAAAATGGAAATTAATCCTTTAACCACTATTAAACCTATCCATTACTTTTCTGCTTAAGGGTAAGGAAGACGGTCAGCAAAGGGGTTCAAGGCTTTCAGCTCCTACTAAAGCTAAGAGGTCAGCATAGCCTCAGACTATTGGTTGCAGGCAGGCAGATCTAGCTAGTATAGCTAAACGGTCAATCAAATAAGTCTGCACAAATTCTCATAGTTTCAGACTGTTGGTTGTAGATAGGCAGATCTAGCTTGCCTGAGCCAAGCCTAGGTGCTCCTAAACAGATGGAACCTCATATTTCTATTAATTCCTTATTTATGCACTACACTACTGCACAACGTAAAACGTTGTTCCTCTGGCAGGAGCTAGCCCTCCTAGCACTAAGTAAATAGCAAGGTAAAATATTAAGTTGTCATTCTAATATATTTCTGTGCGCTACAATTATTAATGTCTGTTTTATGTTACTTGTTTTATAAATCGTATCTCTCCTGCCTTCGCCCCAAGTTCTTTTTTTCAGCTAACCTCTATCACAACGGCGCACAAGTTCGAGGGTTGTGAGAATATTAAATATTGAATGCTAAGCCTTTAGTGTTTCAAAAAGTGGTATTCCCCTGTTACTTCTGAAGAGATACTCTGGATCTTTGTATGCTTTTTTAGCAGTCATTTGTTAGATATATTTTTTCATCTAGATGGAGAAAGTCCAAGATTAACCTGGATTAAATCTGGATCTGGGACTAAGTTAGCCAATTATATGGAGGCGCCACTTTACTGTCATGTGTTTAAAATGTTTGAAGCTACAACCCCCTACAAACAGCAAATAATGCTCAAAGATTTCATCAGATCAGGTCTATCGTAAAAAAATCTAAAGTCGCGAAATTACTTAATCCTTAAGAGCGAAGAAGGCGCTTGAGTTGATGTCATCTTTACAGAGCTTCCGAAAAAGCGTTTGACAGAATGTGTGTTTCTTGATGTGCTTTTGTGTGAATTAAAAATTGTGGAGTGATCAGTGTTTATTTGAAATGGGTATCATCATACCTTTCTAATCGCAAACGAGGTGTTATAATATGCAATATAACTATTACAGCCCAATAGTGGTGAGCCGCAAGGTGCCTACTTAGAGCCAGAATTGTTATCCGAAATATTTGGACATCTGCGATATTGTTTGAATTTATCACCCGCAAATATTAATTATTACCAAAATTAATTAAAAAAAAGCATTTTAAGGATCAACGATTTTTGACAAATAATTTAGTTGAGCATGGTTTTGGGGAGATATTTACTGATCAAGATGAGGAATTATTATTTTAGAGCGCACTGTTCTGTAAATGTGTGTTTTAAAACGGATTATGTTGACCTAATAAGTATTTTTAGAAATATAATTTGTGTTAATATTATTACTGTACGTTTTTTTCTCAAAACCTCAACCAGTACGTTTATGGTCATTCCTAAGTATAACTGTTCCCTCAATACCATTCAAATGCATGTAGCGTGCTTTAAAGCAGTATCGCTAACTTGTAAAACCACGCAAAAATGCAACATTCGCCGACCGTAACGCTCGATGGTCTGCGAACAAGATCAGGTGCAATCTACGACCGCGACATTGACTTTGGTGTATACCTCAATGCCAATTAAAAACCGCACGCCCATCCAGCAGTACGTTCACTTAAAATCGCTCCGACTTTTTGCACTTAGTTTATTTCTATTTGGCTACATCTATGGACAGACTCAAATACGTATTAGAGAAAGTCTGCGAGCTCATCTGGTTTTCCCGTCGAATTATTGTGATTGAAAACAAATAGTATAGGATGTGGGTTGGGCAGTAGATCTGTTTTTGAAGAGGTGCGAATACTTTTAAATAGGACGCGGAAATAGTTTTTGCTCTTGAACGAACAAATCAAACGCTTTGTGTCTTGATATTAATTTTTGGAACTTTAGTATACACAAAAAAAACCTTTAGTTCAGTCAGAAGTATTCATCGTGTGGCCAATAGAAATTATTGAAAAACGCACTTATATTGGGTGTTTCAATTAAACGAGTCACTCTCAATAATTCCTATGGGAGAATGATTCGAACAAAATCCGGAGGAAGACATCTTGTGATGTATAATATTCGAAGCTGTTATTCTGTAGCTCTTTCAAAGCTCTTTTTGAAAATGCGTGCAAAGACTCATAAAATTAGGAAAAAAAGACAATTTTTAAGCAGGAAACTTTTCCATATCTTTAAAGTTTACAATCAACAATTTATTGTTTTATTTATTCACTTTTGAAGCAGATAGTGAATAGATCTTGTTATTTTAAGACAACAAAAACATGTCACTGGATGTCTAATGTATTAAAAACTAAAGCAACTTCATCTGTTCAATTTTTTATAGTGTTCTTTACATTACTTACTTTCTTCGCACCGTATAAATTGAACTATATCCTTAAATTACTTACATAATGTCACCTGAATTTTGTAACTTGTATACGAAAGCTGTTGTTCGCGGCTTCAGTAAGTTGAATCCTGATAAACTTGTTCGTAACAAATACGTCTTGAACTTTAGGTGACCGGATCGATTCAAAATCGAAAACAAACCCGTCGGGATTGTTGCTGATGAAGGTATCTCTGTTGCCGTTTTGGATCATGTTACTCTTATACAAGGTTTCTATAAAATTCCGCCTCTCAGGAAAGTTAACACAACTATTGCTTTGACGTATACTTGTCATTTGCCATTTTTGAATTATTTGATATATGTTTAATATAAGAAAACGCGTGGAAGTGTGTATTTTCAACATATGCTGTAGTGTTTTGTGGGATAATTAAATTTAAAAGATTGAAGAAAGCTCAGATTTCGGAGATGTGTAGTAACACCGTTTCATATAACTTTTAGGTTATTTATTGTAGTTGTGAGTTTGTGGCTGCAGTAAGCCTGTTAAATAATTGTACTGTGATGGACTGAAAGATGTTCTTAGCCTGCTGCAGTGGTAAAATTCACAAAATCAGTGGTAGTAACGTTAACTGCGGTACACAAAGCTTCCACAGTGCAAGGGGTAGACTGGAGAGATTATCACAAGCCTACTATACCAATAATTATTGTAATTTCTTACCTTTGACAGAAAAATAGAACCGAAAATTGTTGGAAAATCTTTAGCCATCAATTTCGTGACTGTAACTTGATCTGCAACCTTCAGTACTATCGCTGTGCATTGTAGCTTGGCAGCAGTTACAAAAAGGTGGCACAAGAAATTCAGAAATCAATGCCGCCCGCATTGCGTGAATCATTTATAGAAACCCCGTAGAAAATGCACAATCTGTATCGCAAGTTTCTGGAGTCAGCAACATAAGTATAATCCTCTCAAGATCCACTTAAAAATTGAATTAAACAAAGACTTTGGTACAGTACTGGCATTCTGTGAAAACTTAACGGAACATATGAACATATAAAGGTTTCCAATATTTAGTTCTTAGACGAGTCCACATGTCCCCAAATGTCCATGTTAATCGGTAAAACTTCGAAAACTGGAGTGATTTTAATCCTCACTTGATGGAGAAAGTACACACAGAGCAAAAAAAATACCTAATGTGGATGGGCATATTATGTGATCAGTGATCACATCCCAAGTCCTTGCTTACTTAAAGTAAATCTCAATGGTCAGCTTTGTCTCGATTTGCTAAACACACCTGTCTATCCCCGTATCATTGACATTATGGAATAAGATGAGGTGTTCAATGAAACTGAACTAATTCTTCAGCAGAATAGGATTKCTCTTCAGTATGCTTCTCCAGTCAGGCAATTCCTCCATAACAATTTTCAGGGGCACTGGATTAGACGAATTTAGGTTCGTAACCTCTATATCTCTTCAGGAGGACGATTAGCGTCATTAATATATATAATACATATTCTCAATTCTTTTGATATTTATTACAGTTCTCAATTTGGAATAAGTAGTCCGTAATGTAGAACTTTTCATCATTTTAGACAAATTTTTGAAGCAAGTAATTAACACATTTTCTGTTATATTCGTTGCTTTCTATTTGTCGCATCAGTTAATTTGTTGTGCTCCTTTAAGTAAGAAATTTTATTTATTTTTTTGTGCAACCGAAGCAGTTCATGTGGGGTGCATGGAAAATCATCCCTTTTATCACCGTTCTGGGAATTATGTTTGGACATTTTTATCTGTTATGTCAAATACGTTTATATGAAACCGAGCAACTGACAATGCAGCAAGTAACCGTTTTTTCCTTAGTTTGCTCTGTAGTTGATGTTTGACGATTTGTTTGCTTGAAATGTTATAACAACCTTTAATAAAAAGTTACATGGACTAAACACTGATTAATGCAAAATTTGAATTTATGTTTACTAATGGATACGAAATATCTAAAATCAAAACGTTAGCTAAAACCAGTGCATGTGGTWATGACACTATAAATGTTAATTTACTACTGAACGCTTTGCCTGTCATTCTTCCCTATATCACCCTTATAATTAATATTTGTATTGGTCTTAATACTGTAACCACAGCAGTTCCCATACTCAAAATTAAAAAACCTTCGGAATATAAGGATCTTAGGCATATTTGCCTGCTATCCATTCTTTCTAAAGTCCTTGAAAAGATTATGACTTCCCGGTTGTTGCCACATGTTGCTCCCTAGGACCTTTGAATATAGAACGTAATAGAAGGACAATCCAATGCTTTTAAATGTAACGCTAGAAAGGGCGTTAGAAGCTCATTAGTTGGGGCGTTAGTACTGTAGAGGCGCTGTCTCGGTGCTGCAAGCGCATTTACAGATTCTAACAGACGCCTCAAATAATGAACAGCAACCACTATGTCTATTCACCATTAGAGGCGCTGATTAGGAATCGTCGGCTGGTAAAGCAAAAAACGTAAACTATATAATCGGCCGTACATACGGTTACCAAATTTTCATTTATATCAGTACGAGATACTGTAGATTGACTGAACCTAATGTTACTAGCAAGCTATTGTTTAAAAGCGGACTAAATGATACCCTCTAAATGAATGTTATTTCTATTTGTGGTGCAACATAAAAATACTATTTGTTATAACAGTTTATAAGATTTTTCGAGAGCGCCGAGCGCGTTAGGGTAGGATGAGCGGAGGAAGTAAAACATTTTTTTTGTATATCAAAATTATGGTAGACTTTCAGGTGAAATGGAAATGGCAGCATGAATTACACACAGGAATCACGTTCATAAAAAAATAAATAACTAAATACGTTAACCGCAGACAAATTCTCGAACGCGATGTATTGTAACGCAAATAAACACGGGCAAAACATAAACTTCAATCCGTCGTCAATGGGATTCGGGAAGCGGGACGCGGGACACCCTAAGGAAATTACGATGTCTTAATAATCCAGCATTACAAGCGAGCTCATTCGTAGTTCGGTCTATGTAATAAGTTGCATTTCTAAACTGTGAGATTTTTTGAGTAATAAATACTGCGCCAATAAAAAATGTCAACTTTACGAAGTGGTGTAAAGTGCAGCTATTTTAACTGTAATAATAGTGCTAAATATGTAGAAGGACTACGTGTGTTTGGCTTTCCAGTGAAAGACACAGAAAGGTGCAGAAAATGGATTATTAATAGTGGTAAGTAACCCTTATATGTCCTAACTGTTTGTTTTCAAATAAATATTTATACACAAAATTGAGAAAATTATTGTTTTTCCATTGTTTCTCTACAATATTTGTGTAACAGTTGGTAAATTATGTTTTTAGATTATTCTGGAATTGGTTTTAAGAACAATTGCTTTTTAAAAGTTATCACAGTTGTTTCGGTAGTAATCTATATGCTATATAAGTGCTCGAATGACATAAAAAATATATATCGGGTTTTGTATAAAAAAAACATTCAATGAGGTCATATATTTTTCATAGTAATAAATTGCTCTGTTTCATTCGTTTCAAAAACTCTTTTCAATTCTTTAGTTACTTGTTTCAGCAATTTTTCGAATTTTTAGAAGTAACCTTATTTGAATTTCCTGCATTATTTAATTGATACTTAGTAGAAAGCTGGAATACAGTTATTATTGTATCGAACATCTTCATTGATTAGTAAATAGTCAGTTGCCCTTCTCTATGCTAAGAAAAGCATACCTACGGTTCTTGAATCGCATTGCAATATCTATAGTTAACTAGGGATTTAACTTTTACGTAATTAATGCTCCTAAAATATTATAAACTATGACTCAAGTTTGTTTTAGTTGGAGTTATATTTAAAAAAATCTGGAGTTTTTAATGTGCACTTTTTTCCATTGTATCAACACCAAGCAATAATAGGGTATGATCAGTAACTAGGAAGGGCACAAATAAGGGTTGCATGAAGCTGATTAATCTCCACCAATAATCTTACTTTTATTTATTTTGTATTGATTATTGTAATTATTTTCAGGTAATGCAGAACTAATAAATCTGCCGGCAGAATCATTGAAAAAAAGGTTTTTGTGTCATTACCATTTTCCTTTATCTGAGTTTATGCATCCCGGTTCAAAATATCTCAAAAGAACGGCAGTTCCCACATGTTATAATGTGAGCGCAGCATTACAAACAGATACTCCAGGTCCCAGTAGTGAATATAGCGCACCAGATAAAATACCCTCACCAAAAGTTCTCACCCCAAAGAAAACATATGTTAAACATAAAAGTATATCTCCAACTACATCTGAAATTCTTCCTACAGAATCGGATCTGTCACCCAGTACACGCCATTTTTTACAAAACGTTACTGATTTGCCCACACCAGAATTAAAAGGAAAAAAGGTCAAACGAAAACTTGTTTATTCGGGTGATGTTTCAGAAGGCTTAATTACTCCCAAACGAAGAAAAATAAGTGAATTGCAAAAAACAATTGCTCGACATGGAATACTCCTAAAGAGAAAACGAACCCAAATCTCACGATTAAAATCAAAACTGGAAAACAAGATATTTATTACCGATATTCTGCATACTCTGCCATATCCTTCACAACATTCAAAGACATTAGTGACAATGCAACTATTGCATAAGAAAAAGGCTGTGTGGAGTCKAGACGAAAAGGAGTTTGCAATAGCTTTATATTATAAATCACCCACAGCTTATACATTTCTAAGAAGGAAAAATGTAATTCTACCTGCTGTATCAACAATAAAGACATGGATAAGTGTTTCCAAGTGTTTGCCAGGTTTCAGTGCGGAGCTATTTAAGCAAATAAAAGTAAAGTCTTCCACAATGTCTGGAATGGAACAAACGTGTGCTGTATGCATAGATGAAATGGCCATAAAGGAATCTCTCGAATACTCTCCTTTACTAGATCTCATAGAAGGCTACGAAGATCTTGGTCTTTCTATTGGGCGCAGTAATAAGACAGCCAAAAAAGCCCTCGTCTTCATGGCCCGGGGCTTATACTTCAAATGGAAACTACCACTGGGATATTTTTTAAGTAATAAAGGTGTTGATGGACCAAATCTTGCAATACTCATAAAAAAGTGCATCGACAAATTGGCAGCAGCATCATTGAAACCGCTAGCTATTGTATGTGACCAAGGAACACCAAATGTTTCGGCTATCAAAATTTTGGGCAGTACTACAGAAAAACCCAATTTCCTACATAATTCACATAAAATTTACACCATTTTCGATACACCACATTTAATTAAATCCATTAGAAATAACCTTTTAAATGGTTATTTTCAATATGAAAACAAGACTGTGCGATTTCAAGATATAATAGACACTTATAACATTGACAAGGGAAGTATTTCGGCACGAATGCTTACAAAAATTACTGATGCACATGTATCACCAAATGCATTTGAAAAAATGAATTGCAAGTTAGCATTGCAGATATTCAGCAATACCATGGCTGCAGCACTGCGTACATGTTCTTCTACTGGTCAGTTGAAAAGTAATTCTGCTTTGACTACTGCAGATTTCGTTGAAATGTTGGATAAGACATTTGATTGCTTGAACAGTCAGTATCGTTTTTCTAGAAATCCATATTCCTGTGCAATGTCATCAAAAACACCGATTGTTGCAGAAACATTGAAAAATGCCAAATACGTTATGGAAATTATTCAGAAAGTTAACTTTAATAGTGGCAAAACTTCGCGTCCACCATGTTTTGACGGACTTATAACCACTATTAATGCAATACTTTCATTACACGAAGAACAGGTAAGCAATGACTTTGATTACCTTTTAACGTACAGGCTGAATCAAGATATTTTGGAAAACTTTTTTTCGGTAATTCGACAAAGGGGAGGGTACAGTCGTAACCCTACTGCCAGAATTTTTAGGTCCTCATTTAGAATTGCTGCGATTAGGAATTTAATGCAGCCTCCGGAAAGTGCCAATTGTGAACAAGATGATGACCAATATTTGCAAGTACAGTCGGTAACCAATACTTCATTACCTGAATCGTCGGCAGAAAATATAGATCTGTCTGACAGCGTTTCTGGTTCAGAATCCTCGTCTAGCTATGAAATTCAGCAGCCAGAGGCATCATTTGGATTAATTCACAACACAGCAGAAGATTGTGCAGCAGCCTATTTCATAGGTTATTTGTGTTTTAGATGCATTAAAAAATTCAAGTGCGCAGATTGTGAAGAGTATTTAATTAAAAGTGATTCCAAACTTACAGAACCAAACGAGTTGTTTATTTTAAATAAATTATACACTACAACTAATTTCAGTGATTCTTCAATAGCATTGCGCTGCCCACAAGACAATGTTGTGGAAATACTCACTCAGGCACTATCCATTTTTGCAGATGCATTTCAAACATATTCATATAAAAGAAAAGTTCTGCATAAAATTTATAAAAAAATTGTTGCTAGAATAGACCCAACATTTCTTGCCATGGACTCTAGATGTTTACAACATAGACAATTCATAATAAACCTTTTAATTAAGGTCAAAATATTTAAAGAATGTAAATGGTGTCTACCTGTTAATCGACGCTTCGCAGATCAAGCCAAGCCGCATCAAAAACTAAAGATATTAAAAAACTTGTAATTTTTCTAGATTATATTTATATTTTTTTATCTATAGGCATCAGTGTTTGATTTATTTGTTTATATAAAGAATAAGGTGAAATATTCGTTTAATAATACATGTATTTTCTTTTTTTTATTAATAACTTTACAACATGCTGTGAGAGTTTCCAATTCCTGTACATAGTTTTGTTTTTTGGAAGGCTGCTTTGTTTGGCCACGCAAAATAAGCTTTTGCTTACTGACATATCGAACATTAACAATCTTTTCTGTGTATTTTTGCCAGTCGATTTTATCTAATGACTTCAATTTATAAATGTTCAAAACCTACTGCGTTCTTGTCAAAATTACTGGTTTCTAAGATTATTGTTGAAAAGAATGTATCCTAAGTTGGTTATATTTATATCTATTGTATTTATTCTGAATTAGTCAGTGTGTTTATAAAGTTAGTATTTTTTATATAAAAGTTCTTAACCAATTTTTGACGCTGTACATACGTAGTTTATATTTCAATAAAGTAAGTATTTTTAAAATCACTTCATTCTTCTGAATACGCCCCATATTTATATTTTGCCTGGACTGAATTCCAAACTGAAAGTTTTTTTTAGCTTACCGAACTGCAAGTACATATGTATATACTATAATATTCTATGTTCCTTCAAAATAATCCTTTTATAGTTTAGTGGCGAACAATTAATTTTTTGTTCACATAAAGATTTTAAGTTTTATTCTTTCCGCATCTTCTAACGAAATGAACTTCCTAAAATTGGCTTGATTAAAACAAAAATATTCGTCAAGTTCTCAATTTACGTACCTACCACCGTTAAGAAATACCTACCCAGTTTTGAATTTAAGGAAACGTTTTCTTTCGTTCTAAAAATGTTGCTGACGACCGGCGCCCGCTCTAGGGTGGGCAACCCACACCCACATTTGTCCTTAGCGCCAAAATTTTGGGGGGCGGTGAATTTTTGCTATACCTAAGTGTGCGAAAAATATGGATGTGTTAAATACCCGATTAAAAAAATCACACCGATTTTTTCGTTCGCTAATAATTTTGGGTATAATTTATATTGTCTAAAGGCTAATAAAGATATGTAAACTAATAACTACAAGTTATTGTATATATTCTTAATAAAAGGCGGCAATTTGTCTTTTTGCTCGGGGCGACGTAACCGATAGAGCGGGCGCGGTGATGAGCGATTCTTAAAATAAACTTGAATGTTGAATAGAAATTCGTCTCAGTGCGTGCGCTAGTGCAGGTGTTCATTGAGACAATAAATTACATTTTATTGCATTTGGAGACAGGTCCGGCCGCTAGAAGAAAGCGCCATCTCGTGACCTATTGCGACTCACATGTGTCTGCTATTATATTTAATAAGTGTTCTGATCCCTACTAAATACTAAACAATTAAACCCTTTAAAACACATATGCAACCCACCTTACCCGCGCACTAATATTCCCGTAAGCGTTGACCTTCTATTACGTTCTATATTCAAAGCTAGGACTCAGTCTGGATTCCGAAATGGTTGTGAGACTGCACTTATGAACGTTACAGGTAATATCCAATATCCTATCAGCCCTAGACATTGGGAAATTTTTTTTGTACTTTTTATTATTCTAGAGCTTTTGATATGCTTAACCGTTGCTTACTTACTGCTATCTTGCATCATCTAGGTATAGAGACCGATGCCTTGAAATTATTTAAAAGTTATCTGTCGGACAGTGTTCAGATTGTTAAAATTGGTGACGTTCTATCGGAACCATTTGGTGTAACTTGTGGTGCCCCACAGCGATCTATTGTGGGTCCTATACTTTTTACCTTATATACGTCTGTTCTTGCTCGTGTCATTCGACATGGTGAATGCCATTCTTATGTTGATGACACTCAAGTTATCAAGTTATTTATTATTCCAATAGACATACTATTTTGGATCCAGTACATAATATTACCTACTGTTTTTTTTTGTGAATTCTGGTCTACAATATGTTTTTTCCTCGAAATTCGGCCAGATTTCATTTGCCTTTTAAATAACATTTTTTATTGCTTTATTTTACTCATATTTATAATTTTACAGCTAATAAAGATTTTATTTTATTTGTTTTTTTTTCGTTTTCAGTTAAGTGGAAGAACAGCTGTCATTTTCTTTTAAGCGGCCTAGAACTTTGCCGTTTTGCAAGTGTTAGCACCACTGCAATTGTATATTTATGCTTGAAATTATGAAAATTGTAAACGCTTACGAATAAAAACGCATTATTATTATTAATATTATTACAATGGCAACGGTGACAAGTAGTACCAACTTCGTGCACAAAAAATACCGAAACCAAAATTCAATTAAAACAATTATCGTAAAATGCATAAAATCAAATTTTCCCGCAATATAGAAATTTCTAAGAAAACTCGCATCGTTTTTCCATACTTGCCCATTAAAAAACTACCTTCAGCCTCGTTTTTAAACTTGTGGGAAAATACGCCGTACGATACTTCTATTTTAATATCAATAACATTGTGGCTTAAAAATTTGTTATTAAAAAATTGAAATTAGAACTACCTAATTAGGCAGTACACAGAACACGAGTGAGGATCGTTCATTCAGCAGAAAGAATCTTACGCAATGCACCGACCGTGGAATTCATCTCAGTAAAATTAGAAACTTAGACGTACCTTTCATCTACATTTCAATAACACAATGAGTAAGTGACCGTTACTACAGGCGGGCAATTATCAAGTACTCAGACAGTGCCAGCGTGCTTTTTTCGCATTCTCCACTGAGAAACGGTCTAATGGGTTCCTGGCCGAGAATGTAATAGGCTTGTACTCTGTCCATCAGATTTTAACGTTCTCGGCGAACAGATCCTTTCATATTCGTGTCTTGGGGCTGTAATAGAGTATTGTGGCGTTGTGGGATCTTTCTCAGGTTAAATTCACGGGTTTTTAATAAGTATATTTGTTTGTATACAATACTGAAGCTGTCTATGGTGTTAATTAAGTGGTATATCATGTTTATCTGATAAGAATTTGTGATTTTCTGAGGAACGTTTTCAGAAATTATTGTCTGTTAGTTTAAATATTGTTTTAGTATCAAGTGAGTAATTTTTTTTTAGTGAAAATGAAAGCTTACGAAGTCTACAACAAGTAATATATGTGTATCTTAATAATTGTCTGGAGAGGTTGCAGCCCTTTAGTTTAAGATTAAAACTGATCCCTTTGGATATCAATTTTTCTGAAATCCCCTTGCTTGCACATTTTTTTGAGACTGTTAAACTACTTACAGAAAACCGGAGTCAAAGAAGTACTAAAAAAGATAAAAACCATGGACTTGGCTTTTATCCTCAATCTGAAGAAAAAGTTGTGTATTGTAATTCTTCAAAGAATGGATAAAATTTGTGAAAATATGTGAGAAGTTGCCTCCTAAAGCTTTAAGGATGGCTTAATTTATAAGATAAATATTCATACAGTAACCTAAATTTGTAGAAGAGATGTTTCTGCAAAATAAAAATAAAAGAGGTATTTAAAAGGTCCAACAAAATTACCGGAATGCGTTGCTCAATGTAAAGGTTATTGTGATAAAGCTTCAACCAAATATGCATTAAATTTGCATGAAACCATGTGATGTTTTAATTGCAGAAGAGTCCTGCTGACTAAAAGGTATTTTTGCAAACTTTTCGTATGATTTCGAAAAGGAGAGCACTTTAAGTACGCCACGTTGTTAGGATATTTGCGGGTTTTCTAATGTATCGGTTTAAACTTGGCCTACGTTCACACAATGATCAAATGAATACATAGCACGTAATTATTGTGCCATTAATCCACTGGCAACTATGAGAAATATGCTTAACATTCTTCACATAGTTATATTATCTATATACTATGTTCTCACGCATCTGTCTATAAATATAGGTTACTAATAATTTTCAAGATCAACATCTGTTATCCGTTAGGAAATATAGGTTTTAAAACTCTTTTTTCAAACCACATTTTTTCAATGTTGAGGTTTAGTAATTATAATAACAAAAAAGAAACAAAATACCTTTGTTTAATATCTTCAAGGTTTGTAATGTAACTTCAAGGATTTGTTATCAGAACTGAGCAAAATTGTATATTTAAATTCTTAAGTTAAGTAGGAAATTAAGTAGGTCTTTGTTACCAATGTACTGCAAAAATCAAACACTACTCTCATTGACAAAATCAAATTTAAGTATACTGTACTTTTTAATTGTCTCTGAAGAAAAAATCTAAATGAGTGAAATCTGGCAATCGGGGTGTGAATTCTGCAGCTCTCCTGCGATCTAGCCACTATTAAAAAAAAACGTCATCAAGGAAGCGACATACCGCCATACCTAAATGTTGCTCAAACTAAATATCTTGGAATATCATTGTTCAGCTCATTCGGAAATATTTTAGCCAGTGCAGCTACCAAATCATCTCTAAGAAATTTTAAATACCTACCTGCCGTGAGATTACCTTAAAAAAGTAAGTAGTGATAATGCGTTGATCAATGGTGCCCAGTAATGACAACTGTGACGAATGTCGTTTGAATAAAAAGTTACCTCACTGGAAAACAGAATGCTTCTTAAAAAAGTTATGGTCTTCATCATATCTTCTCATCAATATTTCGCAACAATGTAAGCTTGGGTCAGGATCGACCTCCTGAAGTTTATCGATCAGTCGGATTTTATAATGATGAAATTTTTACCTTTGATAAAGTTTACCCGCTATTGGAGATGACTAGATCTTGACAAAAAAAATAGTATACCATCGTTTAAATTTGGATTCATTCAGTCTCCGTTAGACGCACCATTTTAATTAAACCCATAGCTTACAGATTTACTTATGCCATTATCGCATTCTTAGAAAATCGGCTTTTGCTAATTGTTGCATTACTTCAGACTGGTCTAAGCAGTTGCTGAATATCAATAACTAAAAAAAGAATAGCATAAACGCGATTGGTACCAGTAAAAATTCTGAATTCTTTCACTTTTACTGGAATATACTAATACTATACAGATGATAACTTTTTGTACGTTCATACTAGTGGACGTTTTTGCTACATTTAAAGCTGTTTTCCTTAATTATATTATATTTAACAAGCGCATACTAGAGTCAAAAGGAACATAAAATACCAGCTCGTTTAATTCAGGTTACTCTTTTGAACAATTTCATATGGATCGATTAGATATGTCAAATTTTAAATTCACTGTTCGTACTTTAAACATTTGCTTGCCTACTTTTCTATGTATGTATTTATTAATCACATTTTATGCACGTGTTAAATGACCATTTTTCCAAACGTTTTTTATGTCAAATGACGTAAGGGTTGAATTCCTTAGACAATAAGGACTCGAGCAACACAAAAAATACGTATAATTTCATGAAAAAAATTTGATAACTGATATCTTCGTCACTTTGTTCATTTTAATTTGGATCGTGTGCCATAAAGGGCTCAACCGCATTTCTGACTATAATATTTTTCTACAAATAAGTATCTGGGATGTGCGAATACGTTGTCAGTATTTTTTAAACACATCTCTGTCCGCGTAATACACTTTTCTTTTATACCATTGCATATCCAGCTTTTATGTGTTTTCGACGAGATTTTATATTTGTTAATAGGTACTACAGAATTCATGACAATTGGCATTCAATATGCATGTACTTCATTCTTGCCCACCAATAATAATGAAATTCGAAAAGAGAATATGACAAAAATAAGTTTGATTTGTCTAAACTTAAAAATAAAACGTCATCTGCATCAGAAATCAATTTTCTTTACATGAGATGTCAACATCGGTTAGTAACATCGACATTTTGCTTGTTTTAGGTCCTCTCCCAACAATCCAGAACGTAACGTAACTAACAAGACGCCACCGACGATGAAAGGATGGCGGGCACACCCAGATGGGCACCCAGCGTCCATCTGGGGGCTCCAGTGAAAGTCCGTTGACATCGCCCGGTATATAAACCTGCACCCATCCAGTTTCCATCATCCAGTCGGTTGAACTGTAACAAGTTTCATCTACCATTTCCGTTTCCGTACACGAACCGAGCCAGTGTACAATGAAAGCCTTCGTAAGTTGAGTGTGCAGTGAGATCGTGGAGTGTTGGGCTTATTTCAAGGGGTTGAAATGGATTACGAGTCGCTACCGCTTGGAATTGTTGAGCACGAGCCGGATTAGCCGGCTGAGAAGTTGGTGAAAACGTAATTCCAGTAAAACTTCTTGAAATAAGTGCATTTTGTGTGAGACTAACTTGTAGAAATAATTGCTAAGCATTTTGTGTTAAATAAGTAAAAATTTGAGTGACTGAAATGCTTAGCACAAAATTTTATATTAATAACGATTTTGCACAATTTTCCACGGTAGCAAATAACTAGATTAAGAAAATGCATTAGAACTCACAAATTTTACTTCTTAGCTTATTGCAAGAATTATCAAATTGATTTGTGTTTTCCATCTACAAGAATAGCTTACATTTAATAATTCTAATTTTAATAGCAATGTTAAGCCTAAAGTAAATTACATTATATCACTGACTTCATAGAAATTAAACTTTTACTTAGGACTATGATTATTGTAAACGTATAATTATTGATCCATTCTTAAAAAGATTTGTAATTTTAAAGTTCCTGCAAAAAGTGGTCCATACAAAACCTTCTACCTGTAAGCAGAATAATGTATAAACAAATCAGGAAACTTGTCCAGTACTAGCCTCGAAGTAGATGTCATAAAAGACAAGAGTTCAAGAGTCATGCAAACTAGTAAAACATCTTAACAACTCGGCCATATTGTTTGGTTTAAAAACAAATGTTTAATACATTTCTTTGTGATTTTATATATAACGAAAATATATGTTCTCTTTTAGAAATTGGCATTCAACAATTTTGCCAAATTCTAATAGCATATAAAACTTGCTTATTATAAATGAAATTAGCATATTATTGAAATTATACAAAAAAATTTGTGCTCATTTTGTAACATACAAAGCGGGTTGATTAGTATTGCTTACACAGTATCTCAAAAATTAATATTCTAATTGATGTATCTATGTTACTGTTAGTTCTATGATTCATTTTTTTGGTACAAAACTTAATTGCAGATTCTATCAAAATATATCCTCATATTCAATTCATTCTATTTTGTCCTTTATACCCAAACCGTCAGGTGGCGTTTCAAGGTTTGTTGACATTATCAAACATGTCCATTTGCAACATTGTTCCTAGATAAATTTTTGTTTGTATTTACATATTAGCAACGTTTGTTTAATCAATTTAAGTTTTACAAATATTCCACATTTTTCTCAAATTGATTTTTTTGTTGCACTATAAATTACCAATGAGAAATTGAACGTAAAAATCTTGAATCTCTTAAGAATGTAATCAGCTTGCCTGAATAAGTAACTACATTAAAAGGTATCATCATATTTTCTAGTTTATTACATATTTTGAAGTTTGAATCAACATCGAAAGTGGTAACATATCCGCTTCTAATTTGTTTACGAAATTTTTATTCAAGTGAAAGTGGACGACCAGTTCTGAAAATATTTCAATTAATGCTCATATGCTAATGATTAACATCAAATAAAGACAAGAAAATTACAACTAAAATTTGCATCTAGCAAGAGGTTCAAGGTTCTCGCTTTTCACCAGATGATTGGAACATCAATCGACATTAGAAAGAAGTGCATTAGGAAAACAATTATCTCAACAAACCGTTCTGTGAAGCTGCACTTTCCCATTGCACTGGAATTGTGCTCCGACTACTTTCTGTGAATTATTTTTCCGGTAGTCACGATTCGCGGCGGTAATAGCGAGTCCATTTCGGATGTAATTTGGTTCGCACATTAAAAGTGCACATAATTGCAGGGGCAATCAAGTTCTAATTGCAGTAGAAATCTGGGAAATCTGCTGCTGGATTTGATGACGGATACTTGAATGGAATTGTAATTTAGCACTCGAATAGCTGAAATCGAGCAGATGGAAGTAAAGTAATGAGCACCATAAATTTAGTTCAAAAAACCTTTTTTAATACTTGACTTGTATGCAAGCTTCTTCAATCTTAATGATTAGCATCTATTATATTTTTAACCAGTAACGACTAACAATCCAGTTAAAACTTGTTCTTCTAGTATATTGATACAACAATTAGTGCTTACAAAAGTTATGCGGATATTACCTAAAGCAAATTATCTTCATCAGTTTTTTTGCGGTAATTTACTAAAGTAAATTCTGATGCACATATCAAGCCTAGGAAGCATTCTTCATATCAGAAGTTTAATGAGGTGTGGATAGTTTCAAAAGCTGTCCTAATGAATGAAGCCTTAATCTGCTTGCTGAATATTATTTCATATAGTGTTTAAATGATTCAATGCTGTTTGCTATCTTTGACACAGAAATGGGTATCTATAAAATGAGAAACTTGTTCTAATGATAAATTTTAGTGTTTCTAATCAAGTAACTTTAAATAATGTTTACAAATGAATGATCAATGATGATCTGTCTTTAAAGACTATTTTGGCGTGACTGAATTAAATATTATTGCACCAACTTACAGGTAAATAACAGAGATTGGTAAAATATGGGTAGTTTAAGAAGTTTCTGTTTTACATAGTGTAGCAGAAACAACGATTGTTACTGAATTTAGATAAATGCTACGTTATTGGTAGTTCCGCTAAAATGTGCCGTCAATACCTATTGCTAGAGTCTAAATGAAATGGTTTTAAACATACTGTCTGAGATAATAGACTTCACTTTTGGTATTAGCTTCCATTCGACGAAAATGGCCCTTTTGTAACATATGCCTTGTTATTAAATTTATAATAAGTTGTTGATCTAAAATTGGTTATCAATATAGCATTACTTTGTTTGAAATTGAACAGAAAAGAACAGAAATGCAAACGCGCTTTCAGGTGTAAGCATTTAGCAGACTTATACGTGAATAATTGTGAGTTTTTGTGAGAGTTGCAGTATCATTTAGAAATGGTCGTACATGTTCCATAAAAAAATCCACTAAGAGAACTCCTTTTTGGCCCCAGAACTCAGAAGCCATACGCTTTCTGGTGGAGAAGGTTGATTTGMTAGATTTMATGAAACATGGWTCGACCATCACTACAGCCTCATATAACAAGACCCTTCAACATCTACGAAGGACAAATAACAACAAACAAAGAGGAATATTGTCATCAGTCAATATCCTTCTTCATGATAATGCTCGGCCGTACTCTGCAGCTGAAACAAAAACTCCCATATACCGGTATCAATAGCAAACGTTTAATTAGCCACCATGCGGTTCAGACTTGGCGCCGTCCATAATTTCTTTGCTCATACTTTGGCACAGACGAGCTGCTAGTGTAGACAATTGAATGAATGCATAGGTGGCTGCGTTTTATGACGAGGGTGTTGGAAAATTGGTAGCATGCTATGAGACTGATATTTAAGTTGGAGCTGCGACTACCTACATATAGAGAAGTAGCTGGAACTGTAGCTAAATGTTGCAAATAACACACCTCTTTTTATGATTACTTGCTAAGTCTAACAGCTTAGCTTAAATTGTAAAATGCTTCAAAATAGTGTGGTGCTACTTCAGTCTTATTTTATTTAAATTCATTAGTGGTGTTGCAATCAAGTTGCTGTTGTCTAATCCGTTTTTTTAATATTATAATATAAATCTGACCACAATATTTTGGCTTCACATTATTGTTCTATTATTCTATCCGAATATTTGATATTTGTATATAGTTTATTCATTGTGTTAATGTTATAATATCCTAAAACAACATCGTTTGGTTTAAATATTTCAGTTAAGTTGTATGGCAGTTTACATAAAAAGGAAACGTATTAAAGTACGATATTTGGCTGTTATTAGCTTTTTTTTTGAATAATTATAAAGCGTAGCGAAACTGTTGGCTTCAATAAAAACTCATCGACTGCTTGTCCAATATACACGACCACGTTAAACAGTAATATTCAGTGGGATGAAAAATCTGTATTCTAAACTCTTTAACAATTCAAAGTGTGATTTGTCGTATTGCTTCGGAAATATAGACGCGAATTATACAATAGTGGGCCAGTAAAAAAACCTGCGGTACTCCATTACTCGCATTCAGCCCGATCATGCTTCTTCGCCATAATTTTGCACATTTCTGCTTAAATATGAAACTGTAATTGTTTATTTATCCTTTGGTTGTCTCCAGGTATGCGTAGCYCTCTGCCTCTTCGCAACGGCTAACGCCGGTTTCGCGTACGGCGGCGGCGAGGAAGACTACGGCGGCGGCGACCACGGTGGTGACTCCGGTCACGTGGTGCACCAGACGGTGGAGARCTCCAKGCCGGTGCCCATCCCAGTGTACAAGCACGTCGGAGTGCCCATCCCCCACGCGGTGCCCGTGCCGGTGCCCAAGCCGGTCGCCGTCCCCGTGCCGCAGCCCTACCCCGTTCACATCCACGTGCCGCAACCCGTCGCAGTGCCCGTCATCAAGACCATCACCATCCCGATAGAGAAGCCAGTCCCCTATCCCGTAGAGAAGCACGTACCCTACCCGATCGAGAAGCCAGTGCCAGTAACAGTAGAGAAACACATCACCATTCCAGTGCCCAAGCCCGTTCCCGTTAAGGTGCCCGTCTACAAGGTCATATACCATCATAGTAAGCACTGACGCGGAAATGAGTGAACCAAAGGCTGTTTGTCTTCATCGTCTTAGTCATCTCTCATCTTCATCCTTGTAATTATAGTCATTCTTGTTGTTATTTTATTTTTTTGTTATGTTTTTGTATTAAAATCTTTTTTATATGAAGGAGTTTTCTTGGTAACCCATTCTTGGTTTTCTAAAGCATTATCAAATTCTTTGGTGGGGTTGTTGAATAGCTGCTGAACTTGCATCTAGTTCTAAAGTTATGTACACGTGCCTTGAACAATACAAATGAAATAATTTGGTGGATTCTATCACAAAGAACATACTTTATACTTAATTGAGGTATGTGACCTCCTGACACCAACCAGCGTTAAATTTTGTGACTTGTTGAAAGCTCTGTTTATGATTATCTATTTTAATCAAAACTTTGCATTACATATAATTTCCATCGCGATAGTTGCTAGTGGTAGTAGGTACCTCAATATTATCCCAAATAGCTATAATCAACAATACTGTATTTAATGTAGCTATTGTCATATTAGGTAAAAGTACAACAACACAAAAAGTACTAGAACAACAATTGTGTGTTTATTGTTAACGATTTTCTACTCCACATAAAATTAATTAACGCAATTTTCTCCACAGGTGACGTGAACGACATAATTTTCAATCAAGATATAGAGCTATGTTTAAATAGGGTGCAGTTAATCGACTTGTGCAGTAGAAGTATTATTTAAATTTTAAAAAAATGTATACACGGTCGCTACAAAGTATGGCACCACCAGGTTCTGTTCGGCCGATTTTTCTGAAATTTTGCATGGACCTATGGGTAATGAAAATGCATTTTCTGAAAATTTGTCAACTCCGTGTCAACTCCGTGTCAACAATTGTGTATGGACTATTGAAACGTATTTTCTGGAACTTTTTCAACACCGTGTCAGCTCTCGTTTCCGAGATATGGGCGCAAGTTGCATTTTAAAAAATGGGAATGGAGGTCAAAAGGTACATCATTGAAAAGGATATTTTTTCTTGATTTCAAAAGTGTATCACAGAAAAAATCAAGTGGCGTCAGATCAGGGGAACGTGCTGGGCATTCTATCGCTGCGCGCCTACCAATCCATCTGTCTGGAAATATCGCATTCAAATATCCACTAACGTTGACTCCAAAATCACTATCTTGCTGAAACTATATCTGTTCAAAACGACGCGCAGCATTTTCACGATTAGGGAACAGGTGAATAAGTTCTGGTATAATGTGTTCGCGCAAGAGCTGTAAATACTGGACCGCATTCAAATTTCCATCGATGAAAAAAGACCCAATAATGTACTTACCGATAATACCACTTGTTCCATCCAATGTGGATTTGAGTCCGACCAATATCTCCAATTATGTCTATTCACATTACCATTGCGACAAAAAGTCGCTTCATCAGAAAACATAATACAATTTATAATGTTTCCTTCTTTATCTATTATTTCATAGCAGTTTCGCAAAATTCTATCCTACAATCGAAATCATCTTCGTTCAGTTCTTGTAATAAGTGAATTTTGTATGGATGAAACTTCTTTTTTTCAAAATTTTCTGAACAGATTTTCTGTTTATATGGTGAGTCAGAGCACGCTGTTGTACGGAACACTTGGGATTCTCTTGCACATCTAAAAGGACATTCAAGCTACTTTCCTCACTCGTAGCAATCTTTGGACGTCCTGATTTTTGACGATTTTTTACACCGCCGGTTTCATTAAAACGTTGCAATGTTTTAATAGCTGTTGATCTGGCAATTGGTTCACGATCTTCATGAATTGCATTGTAGAGTGCAACTACTTCGGGATAACTTCGCCTTCTATCTCCATAAGTCCATAACCAATCATCATCAACATTTCGCTGCGATCATGTTCAGTTAACTGAGACATTGCGATTGCAAATAACAAAGTAAATGAAAATTATCACCATCAGACACGAGGAAAATAAAGACACCTGGAGTTCTTGTTCTTACTTAGCGATAACGAATATGGTTGTTATCAGACTTTTCTCAACTCAGAAGCAATAAATTGTATAAATGGGATTCATTTTTTAAATCAGGAAAAAATATCATTTTCAATAATGTGCCTTTTGACCCTTTTGCCATAAAAAATGCAACTTGCGTCAATATCTCGGAAACGAGAGCTGACGTGGAGTTGAAAAAAATCCAGAAAATGCATTTTAATTACTCATACGCGCATGCACAATTTCAGAAACATTGGTCGAACAGAAACAGAAATATCCTGCTTATCCATACTTTGTAGCGACCCTGTACATAGTTCCCCACATAAATAGCGAAATATATTTTTTTACGTTTTTTTCCGGAGTAATCCAAAATAAAACACTTTTGCAATTTTCAAGAAACTATTGTGCATTTTGTTCTTCACAAAAAAATTGTTCAAAATATACAAAAATTATAATTTCGTCAAGTCAAGAACCTAGCCGGTCAACTAAGATGTCCACTACGAACAATTCATTTCACGTGGAAAATTCTGGTTTACAAAAATAACAGCTTTGCTATTACATTATGTGGAGATCCCTATTTAGGCATAAAACCACATGCAATGTATTGCGGAAATTAGAAGATCAAATAACTGATCATGCATTTGTTCTTTGAAAGTATACCTTTCCCATGAGACGACCACTGCAGGATTGTGACTTCATATTGGAATAGAGAAATATTTACGATCCTCTAGTATGATTTGGAAGTCAATATCAGTTAATTGCTAATGAAGCTGAAGTCGGTAGGACTTGTTGTGCAACACTGCAATTGCTCGTACACTTCAACATGAGTCTTCTATTACTGAACCAAGAATTAGAAGTTTATTTTCATCTATTACTAATTTGGCCTTTCTAATTTGTGATTGATATTCCATATCTTTAAGTTTCGAAATATCTCCAATAGTTGCAGAGGAGATAGTCCGCATTGCTGTTTTTTATTTGGGAATCGGACCACGCAAACTGTTAAGACCAACACTTACTTAGAATAAAATGATATCAACTAATTCAGAGATTGGAAGAGATTCTTTCAAAGCGTTGACATAATAACAAAAGCGAGAAACACAGCAATATTAAAGTAAGGGAGCTCATTAAAAAGCAAGAAAAATCGATGACGGGAACTGACATTTTTTACAACAATCAAGTGAAATTAATTATAATTTCGGATGCTATTTTTTACATTTCTCATTTGAAAAAAAAATAGTTGGGCTAGAGTTTTTGGAGCATAATGTTCACTAAGCGACAAAATTTTTCGTTTGAGCTTCATGATCACATTTTGTATCCTTTTTTAAAATATGTTGTTAAAATCTCACGGTTAGGTATATCGTTTTACTTCAAGTTTCAGTTTTTCGTAAGTATTGCAACCGTCATCTGTTTTACAAAATCTCGAATAAATTGTTCATTCATGGTGAAATTCTAAGAAATATGTCGTAACTACTTGAGCATCCTGTAAATTTGCATTCTAACATAAAAGTATAAGTCTCAACAAACGCAAAAGCGAAAAATTCAGCAATGTTTTACAGGTAAATTCACAAGTTCAATGTTACTATTCTGTCGGTCCCTGTCCAGTTTGAAAGTCATTCAACGCGAGTCTAAACAGTATACAAAAAAGACCAACTGGAGTTTTGCCGCTCACGTTTACTTAAGTGGATTGGCGATGTATAAATAAATCATGTTAGTTTACTCTCACTTGGCGCACAAATACTTTCGATAATCTTAGCCAGCGTGTGGTGTAATTTATTGGCGACCGGACTAGTGAAGGTTTTTTTCCGAAAAAACGTAGCGGGAGGGGCCACAGTTTTAGCGTGTTATAAATCGCACAAGGCAGCTTTCTAGTCGTGGAAGTGCTGTGTATCTAATGAAGCATTTATTAATATGTATTTTCACTGAATAACAGGATGTTCGCAGCTTTAAACGTGAAATAGAATCTCTAAGTTTTTGCAAAAGTAATGACACAAACAATATAGTATGAGAAAACAGTATAATTGTTCAATACATTTAAGATATTTCGAATTGCCCTAGTTTATAGTTTTACGCAAAATTATTTTCTAGCAAATGTAAATATATTTATTATACTACCACCTAAATTTTTATAGCAATGACGGTATTAAATTTGGTAGGTACCTACCTACCTAGGTAATTCACATAATATCACGTACAACTTGTGCATATAAGTTAGAGTAACTGGGGGTGATAGTAATCTGAGCATTTACGATGTATTTATTATAGTATACGCTTAAGTATTTAGATACCTATTACTTATTATATAGGTGAAGATGCATAATTATGTCAATTAAAAAAATTCAAACGCGCCGCCACTGGACTCCTTGTGTAGATTAAATTACAGCACTAGTAGTTCAAATGAACAAAAGTGAAAGTAGGCACGAGTAATTTGTCATTTAAATGTCAAGGTCTTCAGAGTGTAGCGGTTATGTCCGACAAATCATGATGCTCTAATTCTAATTTAACTCAGTTTATTTTTATCTGATTAAACTATTCCACTTTGGAATAGTGCTGCAATATAGTGTACTCTGTTTCTAATCTGCTACACTAAAAACGTCGAGTTTTTGGATGTGTTTCTCATAGCTGTAACATATGTTTTGAGACAAAATACTATTGCACCATGGAAGGTAGGGCTTGTATCACTTTCTTATTGCTGAAAAATTATATTGTTACTTTGTAGGTAAACAGGGAAGCAAAGATGGTTTATCCAAAAAAGAACGTAGAGCTTTGAAAGTTAAGGCTAAACAAGACATTAATCAGCAGGGTGAACCTAATGTGAATACTCAAAATGCAACACAGCCACCTAAAAAGCAAGAAAACAATAAGCAGCAGCAAAATTGCAAGCCACAGAGCAAAGAAATGGTAGAAAACAAGGCAGATCTGAAAAACGAAACAGCTCAACAGGCAAAAGCAAAAAATGACGAGAAAGAGCAACGTAGAAAGGAATGGGAGAAAAAAATGGCGGAGCAGAAGGCTGCTGAAGCCAAAACAGCCGATATTGCCAATAAGGAAGGGTTAAGTAAGGCTGAATTGAAGGCTAAACGAAGAGAGTTGCAAGAGGCACAGCGGCAGGCTAAACAGGCTGTGAAAGTGCCAGAAAAGCAAGCGGTCCCGCCAGTTAAACAAAAAACTGAAAGTACAGAGACTGCTCCTAAAAAAGAAGCGAAAAAAGTTACGGGCGTCAGCAAAGTTCAGCTAGTTCATCATTTGTATGTAGAAGATGGTAAAAAGCAAGAATATGACAGTACTGTTAATATAAAGGGTGTCCATCCTGCTTTCGTTAGGCTTGGAGCACAGTATGCTGCTAATACTGTTTTAGGTGAGTTGCAATTGATACTTAATCCAGGAATTATTGTACCTTTCAGTGCAGAGTTATGTCTGAGTTGAGTGTTCCGGAGTTTTCTCCACATTTCTTCCACTTTTTTGTCATGTGCGCATTGTTGAATGTTCCCATTTGATCCCTCTTCTTTCAGCTGCTGTGTGCACCTCCTCCCTTCATGTTTCCTTCTGCCTGCCTCTCTTCTTTTTTCTTATTTTTTTTTTGCCTCATATTTGTCTGATGAGTCTGTACTAACCGGCCTTGTTCTGTTGTTGTTTCGACAACAAAAAAAATCTTACAAATTTTTCCAAATACTTGATTCTATTTTGATCCAGTCTTCTTTTATCCTCTATTTTTCTTAAAAACACATGCCTGTACTATTGAGTCCACTTTTCTGATTTTTTGTAGTTGTTCAAGATCCATGCGTACATTAAGGTTGGTTTTWCATTTCTGTTTTTGTTTTGTTTTTATACCCAAAAAGTTGCACTTTATTATGTTACATAGTCTAAACGCTCTGGCTTTTCTTTCATTTACTTCATATTCTATTCTACCTTTTTGTTTAGTAATGGTTTCTATTTCGTTGTCGTATTGTCATAATTTATATTTTTACATCCACAACATGATTTAAATAATTTCTTCTAGGCCATTTCCCTCTTTCTTTGTTAATGTTATCACAAATATATGAACTTTTAAATTCTTTAATTCTTTTACTTTCTCTATTTCTTTGTCTATCATACCTTTAAATTCTATATACCTACACCCACTTTCTTTTTTTTTCGTTCTTTTTCCATCGTTCTTTTTCATTGTCCTTTTTGTTCCACCGTCTTTGTATTTGTTGTGTCCATATTGGCAGTGTTAGTTTATTTTTCTAAATATAGCAAATTTTATTTTTTAGGTTCAAATGCAAGGTGTTTGGCTCTCTTGTCAGCACTAAGGCAATTAGTAGAAGATTTATTAACTCCACCGAAACAGGAATTTCGGAGGTACCTCGAATCGATATTGCAGAACTGCGTTGTGTATTTACAAAGCTGCAGACCTTTAGCGGTATCTATGACTAACGCCTTGCGGCATTTTAAACTTCATCTTACAAAAATCGATACGAATTTGTCAGATAATGAGAAAAAAGCAAAAATTATCGATGTAATCGATACGTACATTCAAGACGATATCGCCAAAGCAGGAGAGGCGATAAGCATGAAAGTTACAGAGAAAATCTGCAATGGTGATGTAATTCTAATATATGGCTGGTAAGCATTTGACATTTATAATATTTCTAGTTGCACTTACATTTTCCAATTGTAGCTCGTCTTTAATTAGAAAAATACTCCTCGATGCACACAAAAATGGCAAACAGTTCGAAATCATAGTCGTCGATGGCCGTCCTCTGTTGGAAGGCAGGGAAATGCTGAGGCGATTGGTTGACGCAGGATTAAATTGTACATATGTCATGATAAATGCAGTTAGCTTTGTCATGAGCTCAGCCACTAAGGTTTTACTAGGAGCACACGCTTTACTCGCCAATGGTTATGTCATGTCACGAACGGGTACAGCACAAATTGCATTGATCGCTAAAGCTTTTAACAAGCCTGTTCTGGTATGCTGCGAGACCTACAAATTTAGTGAGAAGGCACAGACGGATTCGTTTGTCTATAATGAAATTGGTAAGTTTTTCGACAGTATCACGAAGCTTACTTGTTCTTATGCATATTATTCTGATCGATGAAATGTGACTTTTGTTAAACATTGGCTAGGCAGCAAAGTGCTTGAGTTCAATGCACAACGTTTATTCTGGCTTCTTCAAATGTATTGCTTTCTATAGTTCTGGCGGCATTCTCTTGTCTTTCTAAACATAAGAAGAGTATTTACCTACTAATGTTTTTTACCTGTTACTATATCATTTGGTGGTTAGAAGTCTGTAAAGAGAGTCCTTTACATTTATATCTCTAATATGTCTGGCCAATATGCTAGTCAGTTTGTTTGTATATTTTATTGATATTTCACTTTATATCAATAGTACTACAAACTTGCATTATATTTTTACCTTCTCGCGAGATAGTATGACCTGGCAATCACTTTCTGTATGTTACCTTTATGGTCTGTATCAAATTTTGGTTCATCAATTAGCCTGCAAAAATAAGACTAAAGTTGGAATTAAAATTAGTTTGTTTGAGAGAGGGAGAGAGAGAAAGAGAGAGATATAAAATAATTTATTGAGTGAACTCAAAGGGCTATCGAACGAAGTCTTTCGGCCCTAGTTTGTTTGATTTTTTTTTATAAATTGTGTTTATGTAAAACAAAGTATCATGTTTAAATACTGCATGTGCACATTTTAAAATAAATCTGATTGATAAAGATCAATTATCAATTTGCTAAATACTAGCTAAACATAGAAGAAAGAAGAAAGGGAGCTTTATTTGACAAACCAATACAGGTATAAACAGCGTTACAGCGTCTAAAAATCATAATCAGACATATTACACACAACTACATAATACATACAGGAAACACATACAGTGTTTCTCAACAATTGCTTCAATTTGACCTTAAAGTGTTTTTGGGTAAAGCAGCACTTTATCTCACTAGTTTTTGTGCACTTGTTTTGATGTTCGCAGCTGTTACATCTCGGTGCTGAGGATGTCTCGTGCTAAGGCTAAATATACATTTCCTCTCATTAAATATTTAAAAATGTTTGTGGAGTTTTCTTTGTTTTTCTGTCGTTTACCATGAATAATAAGGTAACATTTCTTTCTTTATGTATTTTTATACCAACTGCTAGTAAATAATTCATCAAAACTCATATATATAGAGAAGATTTTAGTGAGGGAAATAGCTTACACTTGAAAAGGAGTAAGTCCACTTTGGTTGAAGTCATAGTTTACATAAGCAGTTGCTTCCTTGAACTGTTTTTGTATTGTCTCATTCTTCTTTTACAGGTAATCCAGACAAACTTGTCACCATTGATACTTTGGAGGAAGTCAGTCCAATTGCGAACTGGAAATCGAACAGCTGTTTAACGCCACTCAATTTGCTTTATGATGTCACCCCACCTGATCTAGTCACCGCAGTTGTCACAGAATTAGGTTTCTTGCCCTGCACTAGTGTACCAGTTGTTTTAAGGATCAGGCCTGTCGAAATGACCTAGCCTTGAATTGTATACTTAATTATTTTAATAAAGCATGGATGCAATAAGTTCTTTGATGATTTGTATTTGGTAAAAGATAACAAAGGGATTTTGAAAGTATGCATGTGTTTTTGAATAGCAGTGCTACCAGAATAATTAGTACTAAAGGAATTCTCATAACTTACATAAAAGTAATTATAGTATTTGTAAAGTGTATGTTTTCCTGTAAATGAATACAAATTTTATTTTCCTCTATTTTTTTTTGTGACGACCTTGTTTTGCATTTATTTATGTTCAACTCCTGTTGAGGAAGAGGAATCCAAAAATTGCTTGGTACATATAAGGAATGTTGTTAATTCGCCAAAAGTACATAAGGCATATTTTTATTTTAACATAGTGTTGCTTATGCACTGCAAACACTAGCTTTTAGGTAACTAGTTAAAGAAAAGTAGTACTAAGTTGCGTTTCTAGAAACAGTGTTATAAGAGAAATGGAGTTTACACAGCATAAAAAACTTGTTTATTAAACATTAAATAAAATTCAGACCTGTTCGTAAACTTTAAGCTAAAGTCATAGTTTTGCAGTATCGTTGAGGTAGTTACCTACTTTAGGATGATGTGATCATATTACCTATATTATTTACAACAAACCTGTCTGCTGAGAAGGTCGAAGATTTGTTCGATCGTCTTATTTGACAACAAAAACCAACGTACAAATAATCAAATAGGATTACATAAGCCTATAAGATAGATTACCTTTCGTACGAAGTCCTTGCATATTAGGTTGCCCGCCCTTCAGGTATAACTAATGTGAAAAATTAATAGGCCTCCTAGGAACCTATTGTGGATACTCCGTAATATGTTCACTTTTATTAATAAAAGTGGTGGATGAATAGTGTAATAAAAGTTTTAGAGACATTTTTAAATTTAAAATGAAACCAACCAATATTAGTCTTCAATTCATTGGGTGCTACCTACCTACTTATATTTTACTGAACCTATAGCAGGCTTATTTGCAAGAGTGGCGTAACTAACTGAACTCTCTTGTAGTATGTAAATATGCTGATAAGAACACCCTATAAAGTTTCCATTTCCAAATAAAGTTATGGTGTCATTTGATTAAGGGGAGAAATAGAAAGAAAGAAAGTATGGGTCATTTATCTACGGTCCAAGTCAAGGTCTATGCTATCCAGTTTTTTCAACTATAAAGAGGCGTTTTTGGCGGTCCTAATCGGATCTTTTGTGCAATTAATTTTCGGATGCTTTTGAGATTGCTTTATTTGTCTTTTAAGAGAAGCAGACAACAMGCATCATGTTGAAGATATGTCCTCTTTCACCAATTATCTGAAATGTCGTCTATAAAGATTGTCGAAGTTGTTCAATGCAATAGGCCCAATGTTTTGTGGATATGGAGTTCTTGGGTCTAAGAACCAGCAAGAGGTACGGGCGCCTGTGTTTTTTTTATTAATTTTAGCCTAAAGATACCGATTTTTAACAAGCAGAGAAAAATGGTCTGTCAATGGAACGCCAACGTTCATTTGCATTGTTTTCTTTCTTTCTACTTTGTATCACATCCCTAACTGCAGAACACCGTCCTCAAAGGCTTGCTTGGTGCACTGCCACACGAAATTGGTGACGAGTCCCGATTTTGTTTAGGGACGAGTTATGCTCGTAGGATAGTGTAGACGAAGAGATGATGAGAGACTCTGGAATGGAGTGGGCACATTATATCGGCACATTATGGTATTGGTTGTAATCTCCTACAGTAGTCGGATGCCCCTGGGACTTATTTATGACAATATGACATCAGTACCTAGGGGAAACATACAGGAGATATAGTGTTGGTTTCCTATTTACGAACACTTAAGGGACCATTTTTTTTTATTCAGCAAGATATGCTAGACCTCACTTTGCAAAGGTTATCCTAGACTTTATGGATGTGTTTGAAGTTATAACCGTCTCTTTGGGTTTCCAAGATCAAGACTTATGTATAGCCCATCGAACATGCATGGGATATAATAGGCTCAAGGCTGTCCTGTTTCACAAACGCTCTTCCTCAAAATGAGATTAGTATTCTCGTTGCATGCCCAGACCCTACAAGGGTGCATCAGAAATCGAGATATTTTGTAAAGCTCAGTCCAGTTTATTTCAATGTCATTATTTCACTAGCTTTGCATAACGAGCATATTACAATGATTAGCTATAGTTTTTATTTGTTTTGCGGTGTCTTGTATTTTTAGTCTTAGTATACGCGCAGGTATAAATGCAGTTATTACATGTTACATACACTTCTGATGGGTTATTATTTAGCGCATTCTGCTTGATGTCGGAACGCTTATTTGGTTTATTTGGCGTCCGTTCATCCCTTAATAGTGAGGTTTCAACTCCTAAGCGTCGAATTGATCGAAGTCTAAATTCTGTAGGTGTGCACAAATAATTTTTTGCTGCCTCTAGGGTCAAATTGCCCATTTTTATACAAAACTTGATATATTGCTTCAGGGGGGGGGGGGTGTCTTTAAATGCGATTTTGAACGCTGAATATGATCTGAAATAGGTACTGATCTCGGATATCGGACAGATCAAAAAGATGATCACTCTAGCAGGGAAACGATAAAACAGCTGGAAAAAAGGTTTTGATTAATTTTTAATATGACCAATAAATTTTCTTGATACTTATACAGGGTGTTTACGCATACAGTCCACAATAGCTAACTTTCTTATTTGAAATTGTAGAATAGTTGTTTAAATGAGAAAGTTTCTTGATTTTTCGAGAAGAATTTGATGGTGTTTACAAAAAAAAAACAATTGAACTACGGGTTTGTTATTTTAAATAGAATGGCCCCATTTTTTATAGCGCACTCGATTAAGAGCGTCGAATTAAACAAAAAAGTACCACTACCCTACAGTCATTTGTTTCTGAGATATCTCAGGTAATATGATTTGTGTTCACGAAACAGTCTACAATAGCTAACCTATTTATTTGAAATAGTAGCATAGTGGTTTAAATGGGAAAGTTTCTTAATTTTTCAATTGAACATCATCTGTCAAAGATATTGACTACAAGTTTGTTATTTTAAATAGAACGAGCTCACTTTTTATAGCGCATTCGATTCACCACATTAAATTAAACAAATGGTATTAAGATACCAACATCCTATAGTCATTGGTTTTTGAGATATTTCAGGTAATATGATTTCTGTTCACGAAACAGTGCACAATAGCTAACTTTTTTATTTGAAATCGTAGAATGATGTACAATTGTTTTTTTGTAAACACCATCAAATTCATTTCAAAAAATCAAGAAACTTTCCGATCTAAACCACTATTTTTGACATTTTCGAAATATTTCCAAAAAACTCGTCCACACGATTTTTTTTAATTTTTCTATTATATAGAAAATCAAATTTCTGGTCGAAAAGCACTCTTGCATAATTTTGTGAAAAAAGCGATTTTAAAATTTATGGATTTTTGCTAATATCAGGAGAACTGTTTGTCGTAGAAAAAAAATGTGTAGAGAGAAAAAATGCTCAAAACCCTATTACTGATCGTATAATATAAGAAATAAAAGCGCAAAAATGTTATTTTGAAAATTGTATTTCGGAAGTAGTGATTCAATTTGCAGCGGTTTGTTCTTTGACGCGTCAAGAAACTTAAGATCTTACAGTTGTCTTAGAAACAATATTTATTACAAACGTTAGGTTTACATAGGAACAATTAACAGAAATGCTTTGCAGTAATTATTTTACAAACCGGTAATTAGGTAATTAAAAGTTGATTAATTTCAAACGAGTAGCTAAAATTTTCAAATGCCTCTTTCTGTAGATATTTGAATCATATATGAACCTTTTTCGGTCTAATCTAACCTCCTGATAAAACATACCAAAACAGAGAAAACTTTCTTTGCAAGATCGCCTAGCAACAGAAAAACTGAACTGGCTGTAAAAAAACAAAGAATATTGTTTACGCATCTATGTTTTTAGTTCTTTAGCTTGAAGTCAATTAAAGCTGCACTTTTTATTATATATTTCTTCCGCTTGCTCTACCTTAAAGCTTTTCATATTCTGCATGTTCACATGAACAGTGCAAGGGATGCGCCTGCCTTTAGCGCTTAAGCTGCGCACAATCAATAAATCGGATATCCTAGTGTTCCCTTAGGCCGTCGCCGTTTCCAACCGAAAAAATACTCGAAATACGCTCCAGGGAGGGATCACCTGACAAAAATGTAACTTTAATGTGCTCACTAAGTGTTGTTGTATGTGTTAGTGGTGGAATGAGGCCTACAAGGTAAGAAACCCACGGTAAAATTGTTCAAACAGTAGAAGACGGGAAATGATAGGTTTTTCCTTGATTTGGAGCAATTCATTTGGCAGAGTTGCATATTATGATTAATCGAGTACAAATTTATGGTTTAAAGGCGTTATTATTCTGTTGAAGTGAATAAATAACGTCATTTTTTGTCTTTACTGCAGTGCTACAGTGTCAAACATAATTTGGAGGAAACTATAGCATTCAAACGCCGTAAAAAAATTTCAGTATATACGTCCACGATGTTCAGAGAATTATTTATTCTTTAAAGTACGCAACTATTCCTTTCACCTGTTTTAATGCAAGGTAGTCTAACTGGGCTGGTGTCAAATTTTCCTACGGGTCAACGTGACGTACTTTGTGGCGATCAATATTGTCTCGTTACGTCACAGCGTCGCACGGCGTCGGGATGACTCAGTGAGCGGCGTGACACCGATAGCGTCGCGCCGGTCCAAAAATTATGATTAGTTTTGAAGTTCAATGACGAGTGTGTTGACTGCGGAACAATTGTGTTCTTTGACATTTTTTTAAAATTGTGAAGTGCTTGGCAAAATACGTGAGCATTGTCGGACGCCAATTCTGTTACTATGTTTAGGTGTTTTGATGGCTTTTGATGAGTGAAAAGCACCCTTGTTTCGTGAACAATACAGTGGTCAAGTCACTATGTAGCGGAGGTATTGCCATTTGAACTTTGTCTCCACAAAAAAGCTTGATTTCGCCTAGAAGATAAACCTAAATTTATTTAGTGCAACAAACTTTTGAAGACAACAATTTGTGGTTACTGAAATATGTAGGAACCAATAACCCTAAATGCATAAAACAAAATCTTGTAAACGAGGTGTTTAATACATCTTTTCACTTAGTTTATAGCAAGCATTACCCTTTAAAATTTCTTTGCCTGATAATTTTCGAGAAGACGGCAACAATGAGACTTAAGAATTATGACAGACTTTATTATGTCAGTGAATACGTTCTCCATAGTGAATAAAATATTATAATGAAGTGGTATAGCATGTTACGATTATAAGCGTGATATATTATTTCTACTGTCAATAGCTGATGGGCTTGCTAATTGTTCAAGTAAATTCTTAAATGTTTGGTGGTCATGGATTTCGATGTAAACGAAAGTGATTAAATTACCAAACTCTTTTTGATTTTCGAGTTTCAAACCCTAGTAATCTACAGCAAATCAAATTTCCAAACTTTGAAGAGATTAGTAATGGTTTAAGGCTGTAAAACTTCACACGTGTTGTCTTTATTTTGAACTACCATTTCTTATTTTACATCCTTGCACCTCAATTTTTGTTATTAATTTACATATATGTTAGTCTTTTGTTCTTCAGAAAAACAACTAAACATGTTGATGATTGCATAATTACCGTATCGATGTTATTATTCCGACTATTCATATCAGCCAATTCTCTTAGTATGTCGCAGCTCAGTGTTCTTATACAAAATTTAATATTGTTAACTCTTCTTTGTATTAATACAGAAAATACATTAGTAGTAATAGCTACTTATAGTTATTCTTTTTTCAACATACTTTAACATCCTTTATCCTGTAACCCTTTCATTACCATTTTTAATTATTCTGTTAGATCTTTATCATATTCTGCTGCAGTGTACATACGCGATATTTTATAACTATTTTCTAAACCATTTGCAATCTTTCTCTCTCGCCCTTTGTAAAAACGACTTAAATATGTACACTGCTTGTTCAGCTAGATTATTTGTGACAAGTAATGTCTGTTTTAGAAGCCTCGATGCAACGTAGACTAGATAATGCACAAGATAACCAAAGGCCTTAAGAAAAAGAAAAAAGGCAAAAAGTCCAAACACAAAGAAGACGATCTCTTCAAACCAGAAGAACTAGAAGCATACCGGAGGGAGCATCAACAGACAGCTGAAGGAACAGAACCAGCAGCTTCTGGAAACGAAGAGTGGAAGAAATTCATCGCTTTAACATCGGGAGTTGATGACATACTAAAAAAGACTCAAGGTACTGGTTCCAGAAATCCCGCAACTACACAACTACTATGACAGTATTTGATTGCAGGTGATTTAGACCGAATCAAAAGTACTTCGTTTTTCCAACGGATCCCTCCTCCTAGCGAAACCAAGAAGCAAGAAGAGGAAGAAGAAGCGGCGGCTAGAGAAAAGGAAAAGGAGGAGGAAAAACCGCCAGAGCCAGAGCCTGGAATTGTCCACGTATCAGAGTCTGAATCTGAAGAAGAGGAAGATGATGACATCTTTGATACAGCTTACATTGATGCTATCGCAGCTGGAGAAGTAAAACTTGCGTACATTCCAGGTAAGTAAGTAATTCTCAATTGCTGTCGTCCTTCACTATATCCTTTTAGAGTCACCAACTGAAAAACTTGAAGGCGACGATCCCTTCGACACTTCTATAGCTGAACGTGCAATCTTAGGACCCGCTGTTGAAAGAAAGGGCAAGAAACTTGTACCTCTGGGTGCTGCTGTTGAAGTCCTTACTGGTAGAGTTCAAGCACCGACCTGTGCCACTAAAAGACCTGTTTCTAGGAGGCAAATACTTAAAGAAAAGGATTTACTGCTTGGAAGCTTTGACGAAGGAGCTCAGCGCGATTCTTCTGCAAAAGGTTTGCTACTTCTATATTTTGCATTAGTACTACCCAAGTTTAATCAAAAAGCTCCTTCAGAGCAGCCCGTGCTCTAGCGGTTATGTCTCCCAAACAAAAAGACGAATTGCCGTCTCTTAAGAATATACACATTTTGTGATACTGTTACTCTTTTATTTATTAGAGATCTGACAGATCTTAACCATATTATTAAGAGATTCAGTATCGTTTAAAGACTTTCAGTCTATGGCTTCAATATGTTCATTCACTATATCATACCTTGCGTGTTTAAAACTAAAGTATTCAAATCGCACTAATTGTTGAGTGGATACATTTATATCATCAATGGTTATAGGAGCGCTTACCCTTACTAAAACACATCCACCGTTTAATGTACAATCAATAATGTTTACATTATTAGGGGAATCTATCTAGCGAAGATCCGTCTGAATTTTAAGCATCTTTGGTTACAAATCACGCAATCAAAAAGTGTAATGTTTGACTAAGAAAATAATTTTTGTTTTTTTGAGATATTGTCCTGTATTAGTGCCCTACGTTGCGAAATTTTTACGTGAATTGCACAGGTACTTTGTAAAAAATTGGCAAACTTTCCTTAAAATGCAGTCCCTTTAACTCACAATTTCTAAATAGTTATTTAATTAATTGATAATCAGGCAATGTACGAAACTCTAGCAATGCTTAGTCTATAAACAAATCTAAATTTTGTAATAAAATCTATAGCGGCGTTTACGCAATTTAAAACCAAAAATAGCAGTTTTGCGGTTTGCTTCAAGCGGTCGACTGCAAGAACACACACTAACATTGTCACTCGCTCCTGTATGTACGTCAGGCCGGTTGGATGCATTAGCCTGTGCGATGCTAATAGCAGTTACTGATTAGTTGAGCCGAAACAGAAGATTGTGTTGACGATCCCCCTTAAACTGAAACAAGTCGGGAATTGCAACATTATCGTACACAAATTAGTTTATAATAGAAGGTATATCATGCAGTAACAAACAATAATCATTTTGATCATAAAAGAACCATCTACAACATTAACATATCACCAGGATAAAGCCTACAACTGGAGTTAATTAGTGAACTCGGAGCGAAATAGCAATACTTAATGATCAAAAACGCTTTGTTTAAAACAAAACACGCTTAATAAGACACAAGTGATTTGTGGACTGCAATTGGCACACCGCACCCTCTAGATTTGTCGCTAGTTGTTGCAACACATCTTGCATCGAAACACTCAGAACTGAAAAACTAATTATTAAGCCACGTTTCAGTCAATACAGTATTATTATACTCATCCGATAACACCGCATTAAATAACACATCAAGATCCGATATACGCAAAGAATTTGCTGGACAGTTTATCTCTTCACCCCACGTATTACTCCAGTAAGATATAAATGCCCTTTTCTGTCTCCTTTAGTAACTACGGTAAATCCGTCTGTCACCTTGCTGTCCCTTTGAAGAGGAAGTGACCCCAGTTGCGATAAGAAACCGCTTACGTGTATTACCTAGCCATACATTGTTGACTATATAATCTTTTACAATTTGATGAAGTGCAAATAAAAAAAACAAAACAACCAAATTCAGTTTCAGATTCTCCGCTAGAAGTCCCGAAGACCCTTTTAGATGAAGACGCTCCTCCAGAACTATCGCAGGAGCCAGTCGACTTAAGCAAAACCTTACATCAAATTGTTACACCAGCAACTGAAACACCTAACGAGCCCACGAAGAGCAAGTCTGACATACTCGAAGAGTTTGACGTAATCAAGAAAGAGGCAGAAGACGAAGAGGACCAGGAATTTGCGTTACTAGCTGCTGAAAGCTTATCGAAAACTCCGGCTGCGGTTGTCACTGTATTACCAACACCAGAACCAAAAGCAGTTGATGTTGAACAGTGGGATGCTTTCAATGATGGGTAAGAACGAACTCTCGCAAGTACAGGTGTGGTTATTTTATTTTCATGTGTTGTAGTTCAAAGCCCGCTACAGAGGATTTAGACGATTTCAATGATATTGACAATGATCCTTTTGACACTGCTTTTGCTGAGAACATTCTTCCTGGAAAAGCAGAGTTAAAGCTTCTAGAAAACGAAATTTTGAATGCCAATGAAGAAAACGCATTCAGACCAGAGGATAAACTCAAGCAAATTTTGAACAGCAAAGTCAGTATCCATCTAACTAATCCTGGTGGAGAGAGAGAATCCATATCTTCGCTTGATCGTATTGCAGGTAAATGTTTGTATTATGACATCCAACACTTCAACTTACATTCTTCATTTTCTAGATGATGAATTAAACACCATCAAGCCTTCCCACAGAGACTTGCTTGGAGGCAGCAATACTGATTTATCAAATCTAGGAGATACACCTTTAAAACCGGCAGAGCAAATCGATGAAAATTACATTGAATATGGTGACCCCTTCGACACAGAAACTTTCACTGTGATTCCTGGCCAAACGGAACTAAAGTTTCTAGAAAAAGAACTGCTAGCTGACATCAAACCCGAAAAGAAAGATTCGCTAAGTGACGACGACTTCGATCCTCGTGCTTTGGAAGAGAAGCCAAGGGAAAGGACTCAATCCAGACCGGAAATTTTGAACATAGTACCGAAAACCGTGTCCTTTGATCTGCCTTCACCAACAGAAGAAAGTAGCAAGATAGTGAAGCCACTTACTCCGTATTACGTTAGGGAGAATTCAATTCCGGCAGAGGACACTGATCCTTTTGACACCTCTTTTGTCCCTACCATAGCTCCTGGGAAKGCGGAGCTGAAGGTTATAGAACAAGACCTCTTCAATCCACAGCTTGAACATAGCATTTCAGATCAGAATTTTGATCCAAGAAACGATAAGGTAGTGACCGCTGCAGCAATAGTACAGAAAGTCGAGGAGATATACAATCCCAAAGTTGAAGAAAAGAAGGAAGAAATAGATTTGTTCGCTTTAGAGCACGGAACCCAAGGAAAAGTGTTAACTCCAGCAGCTGATAACAGAGCCACCGACATATCAAACGATTACGTGGACCCTTTCGACACTTCAATCGCAAATAACATACTACCAGGCAGGACTGAACTGAAGCTCCTTGAAAACGAACTCCTACCTAGTGCCACAAAGGATCGCGTAGAGAACGACTTATTAGTGGGTGAAGACTCTGTGATTGACAAACCCTTATCTCCAATAACCACCAGCGACCAAGTTGAAGAGAATTTCGAAGATTTTGATCCCTTCGATACCAGCATAGCCAATAACATCGCACCAGGTCGTTCCGAGCTTAAACTAATCGAATCAGAGTTGATCTAAAATGGCGGCGAACCCGTTCCTCTTTACCGAAGATGAGTACAACTCCCCCAGCTCCGCGGGATCCAATCCGTTTTTAATGAACGATGCTGCTTATCAAGTCGAAACGGAAAATCCGTTCTTCTCCCAACCGACGGGTGGAAATTCAACTAACCCGTTCGCGTTCGATCCCGAGGAGCTCGAAAACACCCCGTATACTGTGGAAGCAGTCGTGACTACTCAAACTTTTTCGGTTACCGATAGTTTTGGTGGAAACCAAACTCAAAACGTCAGTTTGAGCTTTGCAGCTTCGGTGCCCGATGCGAACGTGGTTCAGAAACCTACGGATTTGGATCTGAAGTATACTAATACGATAGCTGGCCATGAGGATGAAGGAAAAAAGGCGCCGCCACCCAGGTAAGTGATGATCGATCTTTTATAAATTTGACGCACTGGTCGCTTGGTTAGGTTGTGTTTAAGATTTTGCCAACAAATTAACCTTTGTTGATATACAAGTAAATGTGGTATTTTTTTTTCTCACTTGGGCTGATTAAAATGTAGCAAAGAAAATATTGTTTCGTATTTCGTAGGTAGCATGTAGCAAATAAAAGATTCGGAATTTCAGTCTAAAGGAAGTTAATTCATTACATTTTTAGATTTTGCAATATTACAGAGTCGAGGAAGTAATGAAATACGCGAGTGCTTTCCATATTATACTCGAACCCAAAATTGACTTGCTTCTGTACAATTTTAATACTTACGGACACTCTCTTATAATATGAAAAATAACGCTAATGATAACAAACCAAAAAAATAATTTTTTTTCATGTCATATACATGTGTATATAGAAATTAACATAATCAAAAATCTGATTTAGATAACCACGCCACTCTATCAGTTTTTTGTAAGCAAACGAGGACCTAAAACAATACTTAAAATAGCTCATCCACGCAGAATTAACAAAAGGTTAGTCTATTTCAGCAACCTTCTCGCTAACCGCAAACAACTTTAGAATGCATCCCTCGATTTATACTTAAAATTGTTTGCGGCGTTACTTCAAATTCCTCACTGTATGACGAACCAGTGTACAATATGTCATTTATGATATGCTGTATAATAAATCAACGTAGGTAACTGACGGTCCAAAGCCAGTTTGTTGGAGATACTGTCTTTTTACAATGTTGTCGAATTTTAATTATTAAGGTCAAATTACATACAGAAATCGCTTTCAATTGCTTTATGTTTTTATTATACCTATTTTAATAATAACAAGAACATTAATTGTATACCTACTGGCTGATCAGGAATATAAAAATAAAAGTTATCTTATGCTGACGCCACGCTACTTTATTACATGCTTCTTCAGAGCTATAAAAACAAGGAGCAAGTCAACCTGTTAATTGTCATAATGATAGTATTGGCTGGCAATACCTTTGAATATAAAACAGACATGAAATGGCAAATTGTAATTAATGCTAAGTCATCTATAACCATCCTCAACACCATGATGTATCCTTTGTTAATTTAATCGTTTTGGATTATAATGAGTTAATTAATATCTTGGAAGAGAACAAAATATATTTACTTTTTTAAACGGTTCATGCACACATCTGACCATTTAAAAGAACAAAAAACAATCATTTTTTTTAGATTATGCAACAGTTACAACAGTGTCACATTATTCGAAATGAACTTATGACGATATTTTACTAGCCCCAAAAAAGATTGCAACTGTTTAATAGGAATAAGTGCATTTAACTTTTTTGAGCAAAGGTGTAAACCTTCATTGTCAATTTTATAACTTTGATACTTCAAATACGGTTTATAAAGAAATTTACACTTTTTTTTTGATAGTAAGTCCTCATTATTCCAGTGTCTTTAAGATTTGATGTACCCTTAAAATATATTTATTCCGACCCTTTTTGGTTAGGATATTATCTAGAAATGCGACTGTTCCCTTCTAAATCATACAAAACGCGCTCAATTGTTCTTTGAAAGGTGTCTGGCCCGTAGATAATCCGAAAGGTAGATGCTTGCATAGAAATAATCCTTCATGCGTGGAAATAGTCGTTACCTTTTAAGAAGTTCATCTAAAGCTAGTTAATAGGCTTGTGAAAAATTAATTTTAGAAATGGGGTTTGAATCGGTTTCTAAAACAGGATTTAACATAGTTTCATAAATTTGAAAAATTTTAATTATACCCACCAGCTATTTTCATAATTAAAACTATGGTGGTGACGTGATTAATCCATGGCCGGAGTCCGTACCAGTAGATGGTTATGGGTTAGTTGGCGTTACATTTATATAAAACATTTTAATAACTGCAAGCTGGGAAAGTATTTACTTTTATCTTTCAGGGAAATAACAGAACCTGAAACCCGCGCCCTAACTAAAAAATCATGGGTTGTTCGTTAATTTACATTAATTACTATAAATATTGCCTCATATCTTCTTGTACTTAAATTAAACATGGTGTCCATGCCTGCCACAAACCTTGCCAATTTCAAACTGCGTGCTGTCTCGTGACTTAATGGTTGGCTCTAGTTTTCGGAAAGTCGTCCTCTTCTACCAGCCAAATTATAAACTTTTGGTTCCGATTTACCTATGAATTTCAGAAAATAACGCAATTGGGTATTATCACTTTTTTTGAAAATTACGTAAAATGAATCTTGAAGTGCATATATAACGTACGCCATGTTAGAAAAAACAAAATAAATATTTGTAGATAGAGAATTTCAGGTCTGAAATTCGAATCTTAGGAGTCACCGCCAAAACGCTTCTATCCAAGGTTATTCAACTTGTGACGTCAAGTGTCATGTAAACCTTACCGAGGAGCGTGCTGTTTAATGGTGTAGTATCAGTCTTGTATTGGAGAAGCTTTTGTGTGGTGTTTATTGAAAGGACGGTGTAAGAGGTCGCACCAAAAAGTGATTTGTGTAGTTTTACAAGCATATATTATGTACGGAAAACAAAACAAGTACACACATTCCATAACAATGAACATGCCTTGAGAAGTCGTAACTCATAAGTATTTCACTTTTTCTTGGTCTATTTCAATTCGCTTGTCACAAAATGAACGCAAACAACAAACTGATAAATTGACGGGCTGAGGCTGACGCGTGACGCGCTGACCCCAGATGTAAACAAGCGGCCATTTACAAGACACCTGACGTCACGGCCAATACGTTCGCGTTTTGGCGGTCTCTTTAAATATTCACATTTTTAATATTAAAAATACACCTTACGATCAATTTTTTCGAATTTATAAGCTGTCACAGCTGTTTTGTGGATTAGATACTACCTATTAATATGCAATTTAATAAAATATAAATACATAGCAAATACCCAATTTCTAATGAACCATCAAAGGTTATCGTCTCAACATTTTCGATTAATTCATCTATAACTGGTCCTTTGCCAGTTTCCATAATGAATTTGTTAACACTTTTCCAAAGCTGCTCCAAATTTAAAGTTATTGTCTCCCAAACTTTTAACTCTAGATGTCTACTCTTTAATAATTGACTTTTCAGGAAGGCGAAAGGCGTTGAAAGATTTGCATCATTCAGAAAACATTACTTTTGCGGTTTTAAAAGGCTTATAAAAAGCATCCACAACGCCTTTTGATGTTTTTTTCTGTGAATTCACTAAAAACATGAGGTTATTATAGCAATTGAAGCCTAGCTTCCGATCAGCCGTTTATCYAAAATGACTATCAAATTTCCCTCGGTAACTTAATTTTAATTTTTATTTTTTAATTAGTTTTTTAAGATTGTCCTACAGGATTGGGTTTTATTTATATACACACCATTCTGACGCTGTTAGTTATCTTTATTGATCAATTTTTCACCATTACTTTTAGGTTTTCAAGGTGCTTAGTCACTTTCCCTCGTAGACAATGTAATATTTTGGAGTCATAGAGAAAACATTTACTTTTTTTATCACTAGCTTATTCGCGTCATCAAAAATACAAAAGTTTAATATAGCCGCACATAAAAACAACTTATCGCACAAGCTGTACTATATTTTGGTCGTTATTTACGTTAAAATTTGTGTGTCAGCAATTAGGTCTTCCAAATACTTTCACAATATAATTAAAAAAAAAAAATCATGTTCTACATGCAATTCCTTAAACTCTAGGCCACCACCATCCAAGGAGACTCAAGATCTCCTCATGTCCGTCATGGGAGCAATGGATGCCACCAGCTCCCATCTTCTCGACAGAATTCCTCCAACAAGGTCACCGAGTCCCGTGTCCGTCAGAGACATCCATTCTCCCAGTCCCACGCCGGAGCCAGTGGGCGATCTTCTGGACGTCAGTGATGCAAAACCTCAAGAACAGAACTTGCTCATGCTCGACGAGGACAAGAAACCGGAACTGGACACGGGGCTTTGCGATGTGAACCAGAACCCTTCGTCCATTCACGCGTCGCCCGCCGGATCTCAGCATGAATCTAGAGCCGGATCTCAGCAAGGATCTAGAGCCGGATCTCAGGCTGGATCGAGGAGGACCTCACAGGACCAAGGAAGGCCACCGCGACCCGCTCCACCGGGAAGGCCACCGAGGCCACAGCCGCCCAAACCACCGCCTCCGACGTTTGCAAATCAGGTAATTCACCGATCTTTCTCTAATTATATACTTGTTTCAACCTCAACTTTACATTATCTCCTTACTATTTGGGTTCCATTTCCTTTGGCTCTTCTTCTTTTTTATCACCTTCGTTTCACCCAAACTTTTCGTACTTGACTATTTTTCGCTTGGATATATGAAGCCTGAACGTAGACACTGTTACATAACCTACCCAGGCCATGTATTTAAAATTAAGAAGTTCTTAATACTTCGAGTAAGCTACTTCTACGATCAAACGAACTTACCTGTGAAGTTCGATCGTAATTATATTAGGCATCTCGCTCGAAGAGATCACTATTATTTCACTAGTAGTACCGCTATTTGTCGCTAGGTGGCCACAAGTTTAAAGAAAAACTGCACGACCGGCAAGGCCAGATCGCACAATATATCACATCTGCTATTATTCGCTTATCCAGTTTTGCAACATCGCAAATCATGAGGGGAAAAATTTAGGGTAGGGAGGGAGTGATCTCTTCGAGCGAGATGCCTAATATAATTACGATCGAACTTCACAGGTAAGTTCGTTTGATCGTAGAATTATATTACGGCATCTCGCTCTCGAGATCACTATTATTTCACTAGTAGCAGTTTAAAGAAATCGATGTTGCAAAAAACAGCAAAACAGAGCACAGCGTCAAGACATTTGTTTATGTCTATAGACATCATCTGGAATTGTTAATACAACAAGATAAGCAAATGAACTAAATCTCTGGTTACAATCCTAGTATAAAAATATCTAAACCAGAGAAAATGATCGGTTATAAACCGAAAATTTCAAAACGGCCTTTCGTTCATACCTGGGTGGTAGATTCTCTAGTTACCTGTCAATCTAGGTCTTCCATATATGGTTAAAAAGCTGAAAATGTTCTCTGAACTATCCCTGCTAATGTCAGTGTGTCCTCTTTCCTTGTCTTAGAAAAGGTCTCCCTGAGCTTAAACGTAGTAATCTTATTCGCCCCAAAAGAATCGATGAACGATCATGCAATTCACAATTTTCTTTAATTAATGATTCCTATATACCAAGGGCAGACATAAAAAGAATCAACTTATTACACATTACAGCCCTATAGAAGTTGTAGCTATTTTAATTTTTATCCATAGAACATCGGTTAATCCAAATGCAGTAACCTATTTTGCTATAAATTTAAATATTTTAAAACCTGTTTCTAATATCCCAATCGAAGTAATAAACTTCTGGACGTATATGCTATATATGCTATTATGCTATATGCTATTAATAAAATAGCACTATGATAACCAAATTGATCAGAATAGTAAATAAACTGAGCTCAAACAATTGTCAGTTACAAAATAGCAACCAAAATCTATAAAAATATATTTCTAAAATTACAGCATCTGACTGAACAAGGACTTTAGTCTTCTGAGAAAATCTTCATCACCCATTGTGAACTTATCGATTTGTTCTAAACAACCTGAGAAAGACCTATATTGATGAGATCTTCTGCTATTCCTCCTTCTGAATATCTTGTCTGATAACAGTCTGACATATAAAGGAAGAATGGTTAAAATTGATAATTCCCAAAGGAAGGCGATAACATATCTACACCTTAATCCAATTCTGTTCCTTTCAAGAAAGGAAGGAATACAAGGCGAATATTTTTCTGAATATGCTAATGCCTCATAACTGGAATAATCCAGGAAAATCAGAAAATATAATCTCCAAAAAACAACTAATTGTTCTTCAATTCAGTTCTGGCAGAAACCTATTGATTCAAGCTCAGCTTGAAAATTGACTTAATCTTATATAAGCTAGCRGAACCTAGCACACAGATCTGCTTAATTAAATTCTCGTTTAGATCTTCTAAACGAACAACGAAACTGTATGTCTTAATATCACACCCTTTGTCTATTCAGTGTTGACAATTAAACTAAAGTAAACTGACAAATAAAAGACCATCAATTTAAATCTTAATTATCAGTATTTGTGCCCTTTATAAATGCAAGAAATATTTAATGGGTGCATAGTAACTAACCTCCCAGAGGAGAACCCTGATATCAAGGCTAAATAGTCTACAACTTGGCCGCTGAACTCTCGAGGATCTCCCAGCACCCAAAATCGACAGGATTGGAAACTAGCCAATTAAGTAAAATAAGTAATGAATTAATGTATGTACCTAGTCATATAGATCTATTAAAATATGTCAATCGCCATACGATAATTAACTAGAGCTATCAGAACCTGATTTTGGAATACTACCCATTTTCTATGTAAATAAAAGATGCAAACAATTCTAAGTAGGCAATAAATAAATCCTTAAAAATTTATAACCCCGACCTCTGCGGGTTTACAGGAACCTAAGTAGCGCCCCACCTTTGGTGAACGCTCTGTGTCTTAAAAAACAGTCTTCTTTTATTTTATTGGCAATAGGTACAAACTATATTTTGCCAAAACACGTCTGTTTTTTCAGACAAAATTTTTGCATTAATTGCATAGGGGATATATCAACAATTCTCATTGAGAAACTGAAGACCAGACAATATCTTACTATATGCCTTACATAACAGCTCTTCTAACTCTGAAGGATTATGTCTCTATATGTAATGCTTTTTAAAACCATCTTCCCTGTTTGCCAGATGGATCCTCCAGTGTCTATCTTGGTCCTCTCTTTCACCTAATTCTAAATGCAACAGGAGTAGTCTGGGCATTTTATGCCTTGTAAAGTAATTACATAATTTTAGTTCATATTTATGTCGCTATTACCAAATGTATGAAACGTCATGACAAAACTAAACGACTTCAAATGATAAAACGTAAGATAATGATGGCCGGCAATGCAGGCACCGCGTACACTCTGCTGGAGAACCAGCGAACTGCCATCCAATGCACGACAGACCGAGAGCGCCATCTATCGATGACTGAAAGCGGAGGCGCATGGATCTGAATCTGAATTGGTGCGCGAATTTTATTGTTCACCTATCTTACTTAAAAGCTGAAAAATGCTGAAACAGGCTGAAAAGTTTGAAATATATAACGAAGTTTAAAGAGTCTGTGATGTTATAAAGAAGGTGGGTGCAAAATTGCTAGTGACTCTACAATCTTATGTAGAAACCTGGCCTAAAGTATAAGCTTTCATTACAAAATTTAAGATGAACATCTTTCTGTCTGGTATAATAACCAAGAATAGAAAGTCTGCGCAGCTGATACATGAATGCTACCCTTTTCACGACTTTCCTCAATGGCAATAGAACGACAGCTCTTGACCTAAGATGAGGGTATACATAATAGTATTCTAAGGAGGTTAAAACCAATGCAGAACAGGAGGAATAAAAGGAACTTTCATGAACGAAGAGACTTAGTCTACTTCTGTTTCTCCTTCTCTCCTAGTCTATGCTCTCTCCCTCCTTTATCTAAACTGATAACTTAAAGATTTTGCCAGCTTAACAAAATTATTTTTATGGCTGGGTTGAAATATATCCTGGTGAATAAGGCCAAACAACCTTCTTCCCTGCTGCTTCTGAAAATAATCCTGAGTGTCTGCAAGTTCTGTTAGAACTTCAAATAATGTGATTATTTAGTGAGCTAAAAAAGCAGTAAAAAAAAAAAACATGTAAACAGCTTGCGGACATCCTAAGCGGTCACCCATACAAGTACTGACCGCGCCCGGTGTTGTTTAACTACGGTGATCGGCGAAAATCGGTTTATCAACCTAATAATTTTGCCGATGCCGTCAATATGGAATAAAGGCCTTCTATCCTCTGCTCCTGAATGAGGGCGTCTGCTGACCGCACAAAAAAATCTATCTCAAACAGAATGATGAGAATGACAGAGTAGGTAGGTACATACACTTTTTGTAAGGCATGGTGAATAATGCACTGCTCATAAAAACAGGCGTCTTTAGGACCGCCTGTAACTGCAACTATGATGTCGACAGTAGTCGAATCAATCAGTGCTTCCTAAAAAGAAAAGCCTGTGGGCGAAAAACTTCTCGAGTTCGCCGTCTGTGGAATCCCAGCACCCTGACATAAGAGGTGGCGCTGATGGACCACCATTAATAAAATCCAAGCTATAGATAATAGTCGTACTTGGATACGAATTGATCCAGGTAAACAGTCCAAATCTGTTGCTCTCTACCACGTCTTGTGGACCGTGGTTAACCCCTATGGACACTAGGTCCGAACAAAGGGCCTCTAATTAACTGCCAATAGCCGAGCTGCCTACCACGTCTTGTGGACCGTGGTTAACGCCTATGGACACTAGGTCCGAACAAAGGGCCTCTAATTAACTGCCAATAGCCGAGCTGCCTACCACGTCTTGTGGACCGTGCATGGTTAATAACTATGGACACTAGGTCCTTAAAGGGGCTGATAGACCGCCAAATAAAAATTCTCTAGCTGAACTGTGTAGAAGGAGAGCTGTGTCATGTCGACAACTGTCATCCTTTGCTAGGTTAAAGTGCTACTAGAGCTTTTAACACCTAGATATGCTCTGCCTGGCAAACGGTCGGGTGACGGAAAACTGGGCCTTATTCCTGCATACTTTTCCTCCTAACTAGAAAAAACAAAGGATGGTAAAACGAAACGAAAACTTACCGCTGTGCGAACATGTGAACACCACCAAGCACAAAAAGCGAATAATAGCAGATGTGATATATTGTGCGATCTGGCCTTGCCGGTCGTGCAGTTTTTCTTTAAACTTGTGGCCACCTAGCGACAAATAGCGGTACTACTAGTGAAATAATAGTGATCTCGAGAGCGAGATGCCGTAATATAATTTATAATTGTGACCTTTTAGTTATTAGCAGGACCCAAAATTACGTTGTGTTTGAATTAGTTCGATATGAAGCTCAAAACAGAAGAGATAAACAAAAATATATGATTCTGTGTAACATATACATGTTATAATATATTTTGCACCGAAAAACTGTGTCCTACTTAAGATAGACCGGAGAAAAGCCGCAGGAAAATACTCCAATCTCTAGATTAGTGGTGGAACAAAATTGACAAGTGCTCTGAAATAATTGCAAAATTAAGCTGCAAAGAAATTATATATGACAGGACCGAAAGTTGCACAAGATTAAGACACTTAAAAAAGATACATGAGGAAGGAGACAAAACACACAAGAGAAGAAAAAACAAATAAATAACAAATGCAAATAATGTATGGGGGAAACATACACACAAAGACTTCGTATGACTAGCGTGATTTTCAACAATACCTTACATCCGAAATACAATATGCTGTAGCAGATGATGTATCGGCATATTTTTACGCACCACTGTCTTTCACGAGAAGCCTTTCGAGTTTCGAGAGCACCCACGTTGTAGGCCGTAGAGGTTGTAAAACCTACAATGTTTTACATAGGCTCACTTGATGTTAAGGAAAATCACGATTACTATTGCACAGCTTTATTACAGCTCCTCGAAAGTCGACAAACATGGCACTTTATCAAGTAAAACTAAGTAAATACTCGAGCCACCGAATCGCACATCCGCCGACAATGGATCATCGGCTAGCTCCCTCTAATCTAACCTAAACAGTTCCGACGACACTGCTAACTCTCCTAACTCACATCCCTACCGTAACTAACCACTCTTCTTACTGCAAGGCTATTATTATTATTCTATAGCGTGTGATGTCGAGAGCCTTCTTCACTTAAGCTTCAGCTTATTGTTCCTCTAGTACCTCCTAAGAGGTATTTTAGCCATTTAATTTGAATTCTCAATAAATTTTAAGGTAGTCAATGGGTGCTTGTGGCGTCTCCTCTGCTTCTTCCATGCAGTTCTAACATGTAGCATCATTTGCTATACAAATAGATAGATAAGTGTTTCTTAAACTGCAACTTTCCGTAGGCAGTCCAATGAACTCTTCTTAGATGAGACCATCTTAATTACATCCATCCTATAAATTTTACTTAGGACAAGCTTAGTATCAACATTCCTGATAGTTGTAATCCAGCGACATCCATCCGTTAAAGTTAATATTCCCTTATCAGCAGTTCTTTGACTTATTTTCCCCCATGCAGACTGATATGTCTCTTTTCAGGTAGGCTCAGACCTTGCTAAGGGTTCTTTAGCTTCTTTTATCTAGCAGGTCGGCTGTCTCGTTGTCATCAATTTCTTGTTGTCTACAAACCCACTCCAGAAGTGCATCTAAGCATTCATTTACCCCCTTGGAGCGTATACTAGTGCTGTCCAAGGTTCTCAGTGCTGCTTGGCTGTCGGTCATGATTGGATCTGCTTATTATTATAGGGCGTTCGTTTCATTGCCCTAACACATGCTGTGATTGCCATGGCTAGGTTTAGGCTTTCGCATCACCGAATATTGTACATACATTCCTGCCCACCCTTTGTTTTTGAAGCATCCATGTGCCATGTCTCCCCTAATCTCGCTATTCTTTCACCGACAGTACTGTGAAGGGTTTCTGGTAGACAAACATGATTTCATCATGATTCCTCTGACGTTAAATAAAGTCAAACGGAGATAGATGGCGGCAACAATTTCATGGCCGCGTAGGCACTGTAAGCATCTCCACGTAGTTCGAGGCGTGCAAGTCAGCAGCTTGCTCAGCTTGCCTTTGCGCTTTCGTTAATAGATTTGTGCCACTATACTACGGACGTGGGTAACTATCGCAACCTTTTTTGGTGCCGGTCCACATGTTCTTCCTGCCATGCATCTGTAGGCCCATATAGATTCTGTTGAATTATTGGTAACTCCAGATATTCAACCTCATCTTCAGCGGTACGTCCTGTCCCTACAAATTTCAATCACATCAGCTGTTGAAGAGGAATGTGGTGAACGCTATTAATTATGTTATTTCTTTATTTTTTATTTCTGTACAGTGTTTAATGAATGTTATGCCGGATTCAAAACGTTCCGCACACCAAGGTAATGGCGATAAGACACTTTCTCGCGGACAACCATCGTTATTTCTCTGATTATATGCCCTAGAGAAGCCCTGACATCTCTGTTTCTAAGCATGGAGGCGTGTTTTTGGTGTCCTGGCCGCCTTAGGTTTCTGCTAAAGGGAATCTGCAAATATTTATGTTATCTAATGCTTCGTCGGTTCTTTGGATAATACAAATGAGGCCCTTGCGGGGTAATCGCTGCAGGCTCAGAGTCGTACGAGAGGTGGTAGCTTGCTAAATAGTAGCGGAGCGTTTAGCTGTGTTCTCTGAGAACTACGCCTTTGTTATGCGAAAGGGATTAGATCATGACTGGTGCATCTCATGCATTACTTCATTTTTGGGGCACACTATGGCACCATGTTAGAACATAGATAGGTATTTTACCATGGGTTGCCTGCTGCGAATTAGAATTGGCAAAACGGGAGCTTACCAGAAGGAGCAGTTTCGGATTTAACTATTACAGAGTTGTTTCATTCAGAAGGCACTTCGCGTCAGAAGCCGATTAACTCCAAAACGTTACTTTACTCGGAGAACTGGAGCTCGGTTTCAAGCTGAACAACTACAGACTACCTAGTCCACAAGGACCTTAGCATTACCAGGAGACAGTTTCAAAACGTCGCTTTGTTAAAAAAGTTAGGAGAAGCTCGCCGAGTGAACGTCAGCAAATAGCAGATAGTCGGCACTAGTTTTTTTGAGAAGTGGTCGAGACCTCACAAAAGAGCTCAATTGATGTTGCAGCCTTGGGGCTGTTGTTTGTATGCGAGTGTCGTGGACCTCGCTATGGAAGGGGGCACTAGTTTGACGCAAACATGCATGTACACATGTGCACTCAGGACTTTTCTCCCGGTTATTTGGACCCTCAGATGCGCGAGTTAATAGTATTTAGGGGTAATATGTATCTTGTATGCAACATGCAAGTGAACATTTTAAGACGTTTCAAGAAGTAAGTTTGTGGTTCTCTTAGGAAATTCTATGCTTTTTTATTATACACTTAAATTTCAGATTCATACAAATACTAACAAATTTAGAACCTTATAAACTTTTTCTAAACTATCCATAATAGCTTAGAATGAGTAGATTATGGGTGCTTTTCGAATTTCATAATCGTCCTCGCATTGGTTTTATGTGCTAAACAATTTGTATTCTCTTTAGGTTGCATCACCAGTTCAAGCACCACCCAAACCACCTCCACCAACAGTGCAATCGCAACCAGCTTCAGAAATGTTCGACATGTTCGGTATGGATTCGACACCTCCGCAAAAAGCCAAAGCCACAAAGGCAGACATACTAAATCTCTACAACGTGCCATCAAAACCAGAAACTGTAGATTTGCTGTTTGATAATGTGGAGCCCGTGGTTGCGGAACCAATCACAGTCCCAGCTAAACCAGTAGAAACAACAGAGGTAATTCCAGTGGCACCAGTAAACGTCGAAGAAAATGCAAATAATGTAGAGAACATAACACCTAATGCTCAAGAAGGATTTCTGTCTCCTCAGAACGACTTGCAAATGGACACCAGCGGAAGCCAAAGCAAGGAATCGATCTCCAGTGTCACCTTTAATCCGTTCGCTGCTGAAGAAACGAATACATCGAGGAAAGACTCGACTACCAGCGACACGCTTCAACAAAACGCGATCAATACGGTCCTCGATTTCAAGCCGGCAGATCCCTTCGCAGAAACAAAGGCACCGGAAACCAGTCCATTCATAGAGAGCGCTTTTCCGCAAACCAGAGTCGAAGAGGTGAAACCAAACGATACTTTTGACGCTTTCGCTGAAAAATTCGAGTCTGCGGCCAAGGAAGAGGTGAAGAACGGCGCTTTTGACGCTTTCAGCAACGATGCTTGGGGCCAAGGAACGGATTCAGGATTCAACGACGGTTCTAGTGGATTCGATGGAGAGGAATCGTTCGATGCTTTTCTCGCACTACAAGAGCCTCCAGCTGCTCCACAGCCAACTCCCAATAAGATGAGCAAAGGAGGATCCGAAGATTCTGATGAGGATAAGGATTTCTCCGTGTTTATAAGGTACCTACGTTATTTGTGTGATATATTTTAGAATGTCTTAGGGTTATTTTTTGTTTCAGACCCACAGAAGGAAGTGATCTATCAGGTGGAATTGTTCCTGCTTTGGCTCCACCCCCTGTGACTCCCGTGCAGGCGGCTTTCAATGATACGTCACCTAGATTCAATCCATTCGATCAAAGTGAAGTGGCTTCAACTGCAATACCAAGTCTTGAGCAGGCATTACCTCTCAGTAAGCACTATAAGGACTCTTAAGTCTTCTTTTATAACAAATTCAACAAAAATGTTGCTTAACTCATACATACAGCAGCACAGATGTAATACGGCAAGCGGTGAGGATAAGATGTGCAGTTTTAAGCATTAGTTCCCTTGCACTACTATACTTATGCTAGTGGCTGGCACCGGAAATTCAGAAGAAACCTAATTATTATATTTTTATTAGATGGTAATATTTAGTTTATTACTAACTCACAAACAAAAAGTTATATGGTCCTTATGAAAATTTAAAATAAATCGCTACTATATTAATTATTATTGCAAATAGCTACTGTAAACGACAAAAAAAATAAGTAAAGTAAATAAAACTGCCTTCAGAAGCAGTACCGCTACTGTAACTTACTCATAAATTATATTATATTGTGCTAATTATATTATAAAGAGTCTCTCACATCACTGAAGAAAAAACTGCTTGCCCAAGACATTTTTCGTCAATGTTCCTAACGTAATTACATTTTCGGCTATTTTTCTTGTATCTTCTAATTTAACTGCTGTATTGTTTATGGGAACATTGTTTTTAATTTTAGCCCATATTAAATCAATGGGGTTTAAATCCGGATGGTAGGGCGGTAAACGTAAAACTGTACGTCCTTGATTTTGTATAATGTGTCGAATTTATAGGCAATGTATTATTTCTTGCAGCGATTTATTATTTCCTATAATAGGGATTTCAAACTATTTCGATGGAAATTATGTTTCTCTTATCAAGCGACCCAGCCATATAAGTTTTCTTAGAATTTTATGATGGTGTGGGATTTTCTTATTCATTATAATAAGGGGCATTATCGACAAATATTAACGAACTTTTCCTTAAGTTGGTGGTTAACTTATACTTCACTGTATTTAATAATTCTCTGGATTCCTCTCGACATGATAGTCACAGGTTTTAGTGTCTGATTTAAATATTAAGAGGCATCTATGTAAAAATATATTTTCCTACTTAGCATGTACCATAATCAGTTGCTGTCTTTTTGAGACGTCTGTCTAATTTTTTGGGGAAGTCTGCCCACTGTACAGATAAGTTTGGTCCAAATCGGCATATTTTGACTACGAAAGTATTTCATATTTCTCAATAAATAAGTAGGTACTTTTCGATTGTTCTGCATTCTAGGTCCACTGAACCCTACATGATGCAACAAAATTCTTGATGATTCGTTCGAATCGTGCCATACGGATTAACGCTTTATTGTGTTGTTCAGTTTAGCTAAAGTAACACGATTTTCTTCTGTTTTATGAAATTTGTATACAGTATGACCTAAATCAGTTATCTCATACTCTGGCAAATTTATTGTCAAATTGCATGAAAGCTGAAACTTTGCCGTTTTCGGATGCACTAGAAACACTAACAATTCTCTCGATAGATCTGATCGAGATTTCCGTTGCATCTTACTTTTTTCGTTTAATACTTTATTAAGTATGTGAAGTGCACTTTTTATTTATTTTTTAAATAAAAAAGGAGACATTTGCTTCTGCGAAACTCTTTTCTTTTTACTTTCTAGCATATTAACGTAATTTAATGGCACTACACACCACTAACAAGCCACTGCTATCCGAACACTGTCTTATTATCGTGTACCGGGGCGTAACGCGAATTTGTGCGGACCCTACCGCTTACCGTATTTCATCCGTGCTATGATATATTTCTTCCGGTAAAGTGATAAATTGGAATATGGGTAATGTAACTGGTACGCAACAAACATCAACTGCATATATCGCAGAGTCTGACTCTTCTTTTGTTACAAATTAATATTACAGCAGTATTGAGTCCATTGCTACCGTTTGTTTCTTACAATTTAACAAAAAACACAAACTGTAAAGTTCCAAAACTGAAATAAATTCAGTGATATTATTATTATTATTTTTCATAGTTTTGTAATTTTGTAAATATTTTACGCACGTAGACCACCTCAAAATTTAGACAATAACATTTTTGTAAAATTGAATGCGATCAAAGTTTTGGATCCTTACAAGGTGTTTTGTTTATTTTTATTTTACGCTATATAGTGTAGCTACATTATGTCACCAAACTAATAAGTTGCAAATTATTGGACCAGTAATCCATGCTTAAAAATAATTYATTTCGAGCAATGAGTCGATACGAACTTTTGTTTGGAATTCGCAAACAGTCCCAAAAAAAGAATAAATTATCATTAAAATTCTAGTACTTAAGATGTAAATTTMGAATTTTGAATATTCGAATAGGAGATTTCTGAAATTCAAAGGTTGAGGAAAAACTGGCAACATCTTGAGTTCAAAATGCATGTCTATGCCAAAAACAAATTTTGCTAACGTCCTTTGCTTCGACTTATAAACAAAAATTGGCATATAAGCGAAATTTTAAAAAATATGCCTTCTTTGTCATAAAATATACACGTTTGCAATAAATGAACTTTTTACGAAGAATTTAAACCATTGGTTTGGCTGTAATAACAAAGTTGTATTGTAAAGCTTATATTTATTATGCCTTAAAACTAGTTGCTTTTTATATCTGCTAGTTTTTGATTAAAAAGAAATATTTTCAATTTTCATAGCAGTGACCGATTTACAATGTCGTTATAAAATTAGCAATAGCTAGACAATGAAAAGAATAACACAGCAGCATTAATATTAATGAAAAGTTGATATCCTTTGCCTCTGTAAACTAATTGTGATATAGATTCGACTTACACTTTGAGCGACATTTTCAAAGATTTTTTGTATCTTTTAGATTATTACATTTTGTTTCATAAATATCTTTCCTTAAGGATTCTCACAAAAAAGTCAAGGGGTGTAAGATCGGGTGATCAGACTGGGACTTGAACGTTTGTCCATTAATTTCGAAAAATCCCATTCGGAAATTAAAAAAATATAGTTCATGTACAATGGACAGGTCACCGTCCTGGCAAACTTATAAATTCTGATACACGCAGATTAATATATTATTTATTGTTGGCTCCATGTGGTCTTGCAATGTAATAGTATAGCTTTCGGTATGTGAATTTCCACATACAGGCATACGATTTATTATTTATTGTGTTAAATGGCAACCCACGTGTTAAAGCCAAATCGGCCTCGTTAAACAACATTGTCCATTATTCTATATTCATATTGCTTTATTGCTTTAGCAGCGAAAATTGTTTCTGTTAAAAATTCCACCCATCCATTCCATTCCAAAAACATTAAATTTGATGTGACATACCTATGTATCATTGACAGAAGTCCATTCGTTGCTCGCTGCCGCCTGGATGTAGCTGATTACTTTTGTGATGTTTTGAAGGACAAAATTTGTGCTTCTTCTAAATACTTAGATCTTCTCTCGATCATCTTTTCTTTTTGGGAAATATTAGAATTTGTCACGACGTTGTATTACTTATCCTTCCTTTTTTTCGTTATATTTGGACGTGGTTTACTTAAAGCACTAAACAACTTAACGTGGCTGCTTCTTTGGTCGTCCTCTTTTTCGAAATTCTGTAATTCTGCACATTTACTTTAGATTTTCAAAACGCCTACGGCTTAATGACATTTGTAAAACAAAATGTGTAACTAATCATATGTTTCCATAGCTAACAACGAACATATGCGAACATAMATTATTTTGAAAAGTGGGGTTAGCGTTGTAATAAGATTACTTTGACATCAGTTGCAAGACATTTGTAATATATTCTAAAATTTGCGATATCCGCTTGCTATTCACCGTATCATTTAATCAAACCTCGTAGATGACATTAAGTTACTTCTGGTTATTTTAATTAATATCTGTTTATGTATTTTGATCGCCCTTGGAAGTATAAAGGTTAATAAAACCTCCGTTGCCTTTCTGGAATCCTAATTTGTTTTGTGCAATTTTCTCGTATTGGCAGTTCCTTTTATGCGGTGGTGTAATATTTAATTACTGGCTGTTCGTGTGGGTTTAACTTTATTGTATTTCCAAGGTGATGCCTACGTACCTCGTACAGATTCGCAAGAGACACCTCCGACTCCACTTTTTGACGAAGACATGTCACAACCCCTAGAACCCTTTCCAAGGGTCCACTGCGATAAGGAAGGTTGGGAAATGCACTTGCGACAACCGAATAAGAAGAAAATTACGGGACAAAGGTAAATAGAGTGAATCGAATTTGAAATCCCACCTTAGTACGTATTTGCAGATTTTGGAAGAAGATTTACGTTTGTCTGGTGCACCAGCCAGATTGCGTGCTCCTTCAACTATTCAACCAGCAAGGTGACAAGGATCCCTTCCAAGAGTTACCCCTGCAGCCTTGCTATTCAGTTTCGGACATTGGCACCCAGCAATACGATCAATTCGGGAAGATATTTACGATCAAGCTGCAATACATATTTTATAAGGAGAGGCCAGGTGTTAGACCAGGTCAAGTCAAGAAGGCTGAGAGGATAACCAATAAGCTCAGTCAGTTTGCTGCTTACGCAATGCAAGGAGATTATCAAGGTATTATTGTTGAACGCGAATAAGCACGAGTACACTCCGTCTGTTTAGGGAAGAATATAGGAGCGTCATCATTTGCATGCGCGATTTGCACGTCATAACCAGTGTCACCGTCGTTAATAGGGGTCATAAAATTTCAATTAAACCTCCATTTGCTATTTACATTTGAGGTTTCTCCTTCACCGACATGATGTTGTTAGATAGCTTATGCACTTTTCACTTTTTATGGGTATTTGAATGCCCTGTTCATCTTCAGGCTACATATACTTCGTTACATTCCTAACGATTTCCTTGCCTTTTCTGTGGATAACTAAACCTTTCTCAACTGATTGCTTTACTTGCTTTGAAGAAGCCATGTTGTTGGTACAATGGACCGTTGCAGCACACAGCAAGAGGATATATTATGCATGCAAAAACTAATAATAAAGACACTACGCTGTATAAACAGTAAATGCGTAACCCAATAATAAAAACACACTCTGAACGTCTACACTAAACGAAATTAGTCGAATTAGTCAAATACAAGCACGCCACTAAATAGTACGGTTACCTAGCAACAACGGTTGGCGTCGTGTGCGAAAAACGGTTTGTGCACATGACGACACTGATGGTGCCCTGTATCCTTCTTTAATGAAATAAAGTGTATATCATACTTAATCGTATTTTCTAGGTGTTAAGGAATTTGGGAGCGATCTCAAGAAGCTAGGTCTTCCAGTTGAACATGCTCCCCAAGTTTCACAATTGATGAAGCTTGGTTCTCTCAACTACGAAGATTTGAAGCAGTTTTCTGTCGCGATTGAAGAAGCTCTATTCACATTAACAGCTCACAGGGACAGGGCTCTGCATTACAAAATGGAAGAAGTGCAGATCACTGTAGTTGACGAGTTGTACGTTGAACAAAGCGCAGAAGGTTAGTAAAAGCCTATTCTCACAGATAGTTTATGATAGATAAAGCTACAGTCAGAGAAAGATGTGAATTTCTATTACTTTAGTTTAGCTTATTTCCTATTGTATTATTTTATTGAGTTCATAAGCACAAATATTCATTTTGAACTAGGTCTTCTGAAGGTATTTTATACTTCAAAATATAATGAAACCACACACTTAGGTAGTCATGGCCAAAATCGGCAATTAAGTGAAGAACAAGGATTTGTTGCAATACTACCAACGTTTTACTTACGTAATTTTTGTGATACTAGAATTTGCATTTGGCATATAGCCACGTTGGATATTGAAATTAACGTATGCAATTTCTGTGTGAACTGATGAAGTACCGTTATAACAAAACTACAAATTATGAAGTGCACTTATTTATGTCATTGCGCTCGATTCTGTAGACGATTTTTTAAGAACTTGTAGACTTATACGGCCTTTTAAGCATAAACAGTTTTTCTTTAAACCTTGCAACCATTGGTTGACAACCCAAAAATTTTGCACTTTGGAAACAATACTTTAAAAGATTATTACCGACACAGATGCTTCAACGAACACCAGAAGTATTTCATATTCTGTTTTGGTGCAAAACGTTTTTGAAAATCTATAAATAGATGCTGAATGTTATTGCGAAGGAAGTTTTACTTGTACTCCTAGACCCATGTGTAGTTTTAACATTATAAGTGAGCTAGGTGACAAAAGAATTTTGGGCGCAAAAACTAAAGCTATTCTGTGCGAATCCTTTATTTAATCACATCTTAATTATGGTAAGGTTACAGAATCTTCTTTTATAGAACTGTTATAAAATAAGTAAGCATTCATAGCGTTAAGAATAAAGTTAAAGTACAAGTTACAAGTTAGATGGTGCTTTTGAAAATATGCTACGCAATGATATTAATAGAAATACAAGAAAAACCTTTTTGTGCTTGCTTTATTATTAGTTGTAGGAATTGGTATATGTACCTACCCTATTTTTTCTATTTACTTTCAGTTTCATTAAGTTTTACACCCAGCCATCCAACCTGGTCTAAACTTCATTTTAGATGCAATGAGTCTGGCTTTTTTATTACCGAACACATTGTAAGATTGTATATTGCCGAACTTAATAAAACAAACAAATATTCTATTTTCAGGGCATATCGACAGACAGATCGCCAGAGTACGACTGTTCTTCTTAGGCTTCTTAACAGGAATGCCCGACGTGGAATTAGGCATTAACGATATGAGGAGGCAAGGCAAAGAAGTAGTAGGACGTCACGATATTATACCAGTCGTGACAGAAGAATGGATAAGGCTTGAAGCAGTAGAGTTTCATTCATGCGTCCAGCAGGATGATTACAATAATACGCACATTATAAAGTAAGAAAATATCTCGAATTGACCTGTGGTTATCAAGTTTCCTTTGCAGATTCAAGCCTCCGGATGCTTGTTACATAGAACTTCTTAGATTTAGGATACGGCCACCTAAAAACAGAGAATTACCTCTACAATTAAAGGCAACAATTTGCATCACTGGGAATAAGGTAAATATTAAACTACAGCTCTTAGCTCATCTGACGCAACAATATATTGGGTTTTCAGGTTGAATTACGCGCTGACGTCTTAGTTCCTGGGTTTGCGTCGAGGAAATTAGGTCAGATTCCTTGCGAAGATGTTATGATTAAGTTTCCGATACCTGAGTGTTGGATATACATGTTTAGGGTGGAGAAGCACTTCAGATATGGATCGGTAAAGTCTTCTCATAGGAGGTAAGGCAGACAAAAATGCTTTTGTGTTCTATTCTATACCTAGAGTACTTGTTGCTTATTGTTATATTATCAAAACAAGCAAACTACTAAGTACCTTGCTGGTACCTGAAATCTCTTCTAAAAGCCTTGTAGTTTTCATAATTGCATTTTATTGATACTGTACAAGGGTAGAAAACCAATTTCATTTCATTTACACTCATGCAAAGTTTATGAGTGATGATGCGCTATGTTTCATCAAAGTGGTGTCCTCGATCCCCTGGTGTTCAGAAATACACTCTAAGTTAATTCACTTTTGCATGCTTCCAAAATACAACGTGTATCTGGGCATTGACTTGCCTGTCGGTAATTTTTTGGACCCGTTTATTATTATAGATTCTCTGTACATACTATTTCTGGAGAGCACCTGTAAATGCTGTGACTTTAACTTGGAAAAACGTTTGCAAACATTGCCTAAGTTTATGATTTCGTATTCTCGAATATTGTATACTCTTCTCACGGTTACATCCTATTTTTAGCCGTCGGTTTACCAAAATGTCTCAAGATCTCTCCAACGTCGTGTTGCTGCGACGAGCTTCTGCTACAGTATTCTAAGGGGCTTCTGGAAATATAACGTTACGCAGCTTCTGTCTGACTATATGCATATGCCACATGCAGAGCATATGATTGTTTATCGTGTAGCCATCCATTTAATGTCTTGAATATTTCGATATGCGTTCCTTTCCTAACGAGTGTATCTTCATGCCCCGCAACTTTAACCTATATGCTGGCATCAGTAGTCTCTATGTAAGGTGCAGTGGAGACAGATCCACCCATGCAAGCTTTTGTAGCTTGCTTAGCTTGCATTTTCAACTCTTGCTGATGGATCGGTGTCACTATACTAAGGACGCTTATGTACTTATATAACTGTGATACAAACCTATTTAGTCATTTTCGGATATAGCCCCTACGTTCTTCCAACCATGCTTTTGCTGGCACATAAGACATTTGTCCCAGATTTTTTTTACTTCATTCTTCAGGACTATATCCTGTCGTAAGAGTTTGAGTCCCTTATTGCAAACCTCTTTTTGCAGTATAATCTGGATCGATACTACTTTATTTGAGTGTTATATTTCGCTCTCAATTTTATGAAGCGTAGTCATTCCTTGATAACATTCTTTTATAAAGTGTTTAATAATTAAGTCCATACTAAGTGAATAAAGTTTAAACGTTTCGTCATACCTGTCAACACCGTATCCTCAGTCGTATCTTTTTTTTTCAAGCAAACTGCCAGAGTCACCGTATTTTCATTGCACATATTAGGTATCGCTTCCCTTATTTCTGTATCCAGGCTTACACTGAATATTGGAGACCTTCTTCGCTCTTAATTATGATGATAATGATGATGATACCTATCATTTCTAGAGTATATGGGTGTAAATGACCTTTTTGGTTCCTAGGAAAACCAGATTCTTCTTCTGCATTAATTTATGGAGAGAATACGGTTAAGAAAATAATTTGCTTCTGAATTGGCACAAAAATATCACTCTGATCCATAAAGCAATCGGTTGTCAAGTAAGAAAAATTTGTTTGTGGAGAAAGTTGATTAAGAGGGGCATTTACTTGAGCGATCGGGCAGAAATGTAAACTATGCAACCCGTATTACCCGCGGGACATGGGACGTAAGAGGGTAGCCGATAGGTTGACATCACGCAAAGATCGTACGAGCAACAGACGGGCTAAACTAATATTCGGAAAATTGCTGACTGTAGGGTGTGCATAAAAAAGTAACCATGATATTAGTAACTTACTATGATATTATACCAGGCTATTCAAAATATGGAATAACCCATTTATTTCTGTAAATATGAACTATATACCATTTCATTCTAACTGCATGTCGACTATGATTTCTGGAGGAACTTTTATAATAATTTTTCTTCCGCCTCCCCATTGCTTCGGCAGACAGTAAATTAATGTGAAATAGCTTTTAACATTAAACTTGTCCCGTGTAATTACTAATTAGACATACAATCTTAGAAATCCAGTCATATCGGAATAGATCGTATACCGCCCGATCATTCCCGACAGGATTGTATCTTAGCCTTACTGTTCAGTGGATACCACGCGACGGACCTGGTAGGGATTGGCATTCGAATTTCGCTCTCGTGACGGATTCGTGCGAAAGGGTTTGCGGTTTTAGATTTTTTGAATGTATTTATTCATTTATCGTGCTCATGTTTTTGGTAGTGTACAAAGAAGTATGTAGCTACAACGTGGAATTCGAATTTTTCGTTTATGTGCCTTAGTTTTCGAGAAATAGCTCGCCAAAAATACGCATTTTTAAGCAAAATATAACAACAAATATTTACATTACCGTACCAAATTCAGAAAAAACTCGAACTCTACGTTGTAGCTACATCTTTTGTCATTGCCATGTCGAAATTTCACTTCGAAAAAGTTTCGAATAACTCGGTAAAATATAAAACGGTAGGTGCTTAAAATGACCCGATTCGCTCTAGGTAAACGCCCCTCTTAAGCGCTTTCGTAATTAGGCTTTTTAGAACACGTGACTTTCGAAGTGGTAGTCGAAGGGCACCCATAAAAAAATGCTGCCCATTACTTAATGATAACGTCAGTCACTAGAGCTAGGACATTCGATTCGATTCAAATCGTTTACGAATCATTACCGAGAACGAGTTACCCAACTGTTAGACCTGCTTAGACATTGACTTTGAAACGTGTGTCGCGACTCGCAACATAATTCGCGACATAATGCCAATAGTCGTTTACCTTACTTGCGAGTACATCTTTAATATTCGTTATTGTAGAAAACGGGTAAACAAGTCTTTACGTACTACACTTCACAAACGGCACATGTCGGTTGTTCCTATGGATCACGAACAGAAAGTCTCACGTCGTAATACAGCCTCGTCCGCGTCATCTCGTCTTCGATGAACGACAGAACGACTCACGAACGTTGCTCATTAGCTGTGAGCCGAATCAAGACATGTGTCGTTCAGTTTGAACAACTTGGTAATGAACCACTTTGTGAAAGACTTCTTAACTCTATCAGTATCAGTCACACGTCACACCTCATTTTGGGTCTCCCTGGTTTCCTATGAGCGCAAGCTATTATTATCATATTTTTTTTTTACTTTTACTACTCCTTTCACAATCTTACAAAATTATGTACTTAACAAGAATAATAAAACTCAAGCGCTTATTTGTTTTTTTATATCGAATATATATTGCAAAATTATTCTAGGACGGGCAAAATCAAAGGAATTGAGAGAATTCTAGGCACCGTAGACACCCTTCAAGAAAGCCTCATCGAGGTTACCTCTGGTCAAGCAAAATACGAACATCAACACAGAGCCATCGTATGGCGATGTCCTAGGTTACCAAAAGAAGGACAGGGTAATAATTTCCGCTAGTTATCCAAACACATTCTAATACTCTTTTTAAAGGCGCTTACACTACGCATAATATGGTATGCCGCTTAGCACTTACAAGTTACGACCAAATGCCTGAAAAACTGGCGGAGTATTGTTACGTTGAATTCACTATGCCAGCAACGCAGGCTAGCCATACTACGGTGAGGAGTGTAAGTCTTCAGAATTCCGATAGCGATGAACCACCTGAGAAGTATGTTCGATACCTGGCTCGACATGAATATAGGTAATTTTCTGTGATTGTAAAATGGAATATATTTTTAGCTATCTTCTGTTGTTTTTTAGTTATTGCTTGATTAAATTTTCGTTCAATTTGTTTTTCTCCTTTTTACCCTCTTCCTTCTTCATTTAATAGTGATAGTGTTACGTTTGCTTAGTTTACGTTTCATTTTGTATACAGTACGTCTCTTCCAGTTTTTTTTAGAAGTTTTGTTTAGCTTTTCAAACTTGATCGGATTACCGCAAAGATTGGCCCCTTTCATGGAAATTTTTGGTTAATGTATAATATTTCCGAGTATAAAGAAAATCAAAATCGACAATTTATTAAAAGAGAAAGGTAAAGTAAATATTAAATTGCTAGTGAACAAGAGAATTGGCAAAATATTAATTCGATATATGCAGCAGTAGTAATAGGTACAGCTTCTAAGCTTTCGCGGCCAGTCAGATTGAAATCTCTGTCTTTTTGGGTTAGAATTAGAACCACGTAGGTTTTGGAAATATAGTAGACGTTACGGCCGTTCTTGTAAGGCACATCATCAGGACGAAAGCATGGCACAAACTTGATATGATTATCCATCTTGATGCCTCTTACAACAGTAGGCAAAACGTTGACACTATTTGCAAGACCTATTTCAGGGTTCACCATTCTTCTTCTTCGTATACAAATTTTGGGTTAGAAATGGAAAATTATTACAGAAACACCTTGCTTTAACTTTTTTATTAATATGCCCACAAAACTGTATTTTTCATAGTGAGAAAAAGTTTATTATAATAATACGACGAAAACCACTGGTTTATGGAATAGCCTTTGTTTTTAGAATGCAATATTGGTCAAATAATACATCTTTGATAAAAAACTAAAACATAAGTTTTTAAACAGTTACTGTTTGTAAAACAATGGAGCTTGTATCATACTCAAATGCTATCTACCTATATTTCTGCTAGATGACATCACTCAAGAAATTAATTGCATGTACGAGTTGAGGCATTCAGGTTTTTATCAAGATTTTGTCTTCGTTGAAAGAAAAACCGCGTTTCGTTACCTGTGGTAAACGTTCCAGTTCTCTATACTGTTTTTCAATTTGCACATGGTACCTTGAGATATGGGCGCTAATTCTCGAAACTGTTTTCTAAACACCTTCTACCATCTGGTGACAAAATAAAAAAAATTGTTTTTGGAATGAGAGGAAAACTTGTTACCGCTATTCGCTTCTGAAAGCAATAACCTAATTTCTCAGACATTACACGGGTACAATATTCTGCATAATATTTATGGACGCCAATATTTACTAATTCAAACAGGAATAACTCTTGCTACATCAGCGATGGTTGCTAGAAAAGTTTAAATCCGGCAATACTTGCTAGCCCATCTGTCGTGAGAGGAAAAGTATTATTATATCTTTTGTGATCAAGGATTAAAACTGTAGAGATGGCGGTACCTAATATACTTTTACCTTGGTTGGAACCAATTGTGCTGTTTTAGAGTAAGTGGCATATTTCTGCTAAATCGTGTAGTAGAGAATGTAAGTAGCGATTCCTCTTAGCATTTTCAATGAAAAAATATGGTCCAGTTAGGTGTCGTCATCACGTTCAAAAACTACCTGTAAGGGCCTGATCCAATGAGGATTCTTAGTACTGTAATAATGGCAGTTGTGCCTTCATACAAAAATGTAGCTTACTTCGTAAAAAGAAAATTATCAAAGAAGCCGTTTCTGTGTTGAATATTGAGTAGAGTTTATTCAGACATCTGCAATCGATCATTGAAGTTAGCCTAAATAGTTTCTGAATTTAATAAGTATGATACCGGTAAAATTATTTGGATTGGCTAATTGTACAGGGTCGCTACAAAGTATGGAACTAGCAGGTATTTCAGGTTCTGTTCGACCGATTTTTTCTGAAATTGTGCACGAACTATTAAAATGCATTTTCTGGAACTCCGTGTCAGCTCTCGTTTCCGAAATATGGGCGCAAGTTGCATTTTTTACATGGGAACGGTGGAACAAATGGCGCATCATTGAAATGATGTTTTTCCTAATTTCAAAAATGTATCACACTTGTACAATTTGTTGCTTCTGAGTTGAGAAAAGTATAAATACAATAATTGAGTCTAACGAAGAACGAAAAGAATGAAAACAATTTTCTTTATCGCTAAAATGGACAAAAAAGCTAGGTATTACCATAGAAAAACATGATTCCGTGAAAAATGTAATATTTTTTCAGATTTAAAGTACAGAAGATGCTCAAAATGTGCCCCATTTACTTCCTCGTACTAATGCAGCCTTGAGTAAAAGTTTTCTAATGTTCTTTATGGCATATTTGGAGGTAAGTTCTGAATTTTTGCCCTGTTTCGTTCTTTTCAATCTTCTGCATTATGTAGCCGATCGGCATAAATACGATTTTTTAGATACCCCCACAGGAAAAAATCAAGCGGCGTCAGATCAGGGGAACGTGCTGATGGGTATTCTATTGATCCGCGCTTACCAATCCATCTGACTAGAAATATCACATTCAAATATCCACGAACGTTGACTGCAAAGTGGGGTGGTGTACCATGTTGATGAAACCATATCTGTTTAGAAGGACGCTCAGCATTTTCACGATTTTCAGGCGAATAAATTCTGGTATAATGTGTTCGCGCAAGAGCTGCAAATACTTAACTCACCGATAATATCACACCAAACATTCACTTCCTGAGGGTATTGTGTGGACTTGTTCCAGTCAATGTGGTCAGTTTTATCAGAAAACATAATCCAATTTAAAATGTTTCTATCTTCATCTATCACGTTCATAGCAGTTTTGCAAAATTCTATCCTATGATCGAAATTATTTTCGCCCAGTTCTTGTGATAAGTGAATTTTGTATGGATGAAACTTTTCTTTTAATATTCTGAGTAGATCTCCTGCTAATATAGTGAGTGAGAGCACGCTGTTGTAGGAAACATTTGGCATTCTCTTGCACATCTAAAAGGAGATTTAAGCTACTTCCTCACTCGTAGCAACCTTTAGACGTCCTGGTTATTGACGATTTTTAACACTGCCGGTTTCGTCAAAACGTTACAATGTTTTAATAACTGTTGATCTGGCGATTGTTTCACGATCTTCATGAATTGCATTGTAGAGTGCAAATACTTCCGAATAACTTCGCCTTCTATCTCCATAACCAATCATCACCATTTAACTGAGGCATTGCGATTGCAAATAACAAAGTAAATGAAAATTAGCACCAGTCACGAGGAAAATGGAGATACCTGGAGTTTTTGTTCTTACTTAGCGATAACGAATATGGTTTTTTGCAAGACCCAAGTTTGTTTTCACACTTTTCTTAACTCAGAAGCAATAAATTGTAAAAGTGCGGTACATTTTTGAAATCAGGAAAAATATCCTTTTCAATGATGTGCCTTTTGACCCCCCTGCCCATATTTAGGTAACCAGAGCTGACACCAAGTTGAAAAAATTTCAGAAGAGTGGCAGCGTGGTTTCCTTTTTCCTTTATATATGTATATCACAGTTTTTGTATATTCGTTCTGCTTGAATTTTACACAGCCAGTTCCAGTTTTATCAAACCTCTATTTCAAAAAAAATGATGCTGCAATGAAATAAAGCGAAAAAAAGAGTTATTCATGTTTGAATTAGTAACTATTTGCATGCATAAATTTTATGAAAAACTATTTGCATGCATAAATGTAGGTACTCCTATAACATATGAAAGAGTGGCTTATTCCTTTCAGAATCGAATTGCTTTTGTTTAGAAAATTATGAAAATGGTGCCACACTGTAAACATAAAATTTTGCGCAAAATGCGAAATAACTCGAAAAAAAAATGTTATTTAGACTATATGTAATATTAACAAACTGGCATTTATATTCAGTCAAATGCAATAATAATAAACAGGGTGTCATATTTAAAATAACGAGGTATAACCGGATGTCCACCATCTTTGAGAATATTATTATTTTGTGAAACTTTTTTATCTAGGTTCAATTACGTTTTCCTTATAGACATGTTTTTGCTTATTGACTCATACTTAGAAGCCTTCCATGGAAGAAATGTTGCCACAAATCCTTAGCTCAAATACATGAAACAGCCAAAAACAATATAAACATGAATATTAACTCATCTGCACTATCACGCTCATCGATAAGATTAATCTTTTTATCAGAAGCAACCGTCAGAAATTTATTTGTTCCCAATAGGGTCGGGATAGAGCACACCCAAGGAGAAGGTCCAAACGCTTACACAGTGGCAACCATTGTGAAGCCAGCAACGGTGCATGAAGAACCTGCAGCTCCAACTGCACCTGCGGCTCCTAGCTCCAGTTCGGATAGCGACTAAGTAGTTACGTATACGATCTCCTAGTCGTAGGTAGATGCGATCGTAGTTATTCCAAGACTGACGAGATATTAGATAGACGCGCTTCCGACAAAAAAAAGAGATCACCTCGTTCCTCTGAGGAAGTTGGTATTCGAGAGGTATCCTGCTTAGGAAAGACATTAGCTGTTAAGGTTAAGGTAATAAAAGTAAAGCAAATATTTTTGACGTGTTTAGACTATTTCCAAGTGTTTAAGTATTTTTCCCAAGAGCTTCGTACTCAAGATATCCTAGGTTAGGGTAGTGCTCAAAGCACCAATAAGTAGGCTAATTCTTTCGTGTATAATCTTTTGATAAAAGTTACCCTCTGTAGTGGGAGCTTGTCACAAAAACAACGGACAATACTGCATTTAAATAAGCGATAGAGGTGTTGAAATTTTAGGTGTTAGTCTAGATTTGTCCAAGAATTTGTGATTTCAGTTCTTACATATCAAATGTTTTCGTGCGTTTTGCTGTGTTTTAGAGAATAAAACACATACAGCTAGCATCACCAAAGAATAAGTACCTATACTATAATAGTAGTAATAATAATGTGCAAGGGTCTGCGATGGATGTCCAGAAACGTTGACCTTTTTGTGAAAATTCAATGTTTAGAAAGTTATAAGCTTTGTTGAGAAATCATGTTTTATATTGGCGATGTTAACTAGTTCTATTATAATGTGATCCTTATTTATTTTTATTTATTTGTGCGTTCTAAAGAACTGCTTCAACAGCAGTTCTAAGCGAGTCATGATCTAGTCACCATGGATATAAAAGTGTAAAGATATAATCGGTAGTATTTAAGCAGAGATCTATATAGTCATTTGGATGTATAAATTTATGTATATGGCGGTATAGTCTACAATGTAAGAAGTAAATAAACCGAAAAATAAACGCTTAAAAGAATCACTGTTCTCAATTTTTGATATTTGAACTTGTACCGAAAGTTATTACCAAATATGCTGTTTTCAATGGTACACTCACTTTGAAACTTTTTTGCTGTTTACTTCCTTTAAAGTTCGCACACTCATGTAAGGCTCTGCGAAAGCGGGTATCTGCAGCCGCCATCTATGACCCAAAGTCATAAGCCACCGAAGAGATGACATATTCCCGTGCTTGTGAAATATTATTAAAAAAGACGCACACGCTGGTCTTTAAACACATTGCTGCATATTCTTACTTATTGAGCCCGGAACTGTTACTACAATCGTTTTTTCCAAATTTTCTTTATTTTTAACTTAAACCGTATGTATCGACATCGATGTTTATTTATGCGATATATCGATAGTATCGAATTCTGTTTTCAGCTAGGATTCAATGTCGATACATCTATGTTGCCCTAATATTTGCCATCCTACTTGTAATCAGCGTTGCTTATTATATTATTATGTCTGAATAGTGAGAAGTGCAAGTATATATTTTATAACAAGTCGCTCAATCGGGCAATTACCTGTCAATGCCGTTCTACAGTCAGTATATTTGGAGTAAAGTTTTGGCGGGAACATTCAAATTTCCCAATGTTTGTCTTTCTCTACCGTGATCCATAATGGGTTTTATTCCAATTCGAATCTAAGTAAAATTAACATTGGGAAATTTGAATGTTCCCGCCAAAACTTGAACTCCAAATATGGCGGACTTGGCGGTAGTGTATTCCATTTAGTTACTGTAACTGTTACAAATGATCGAATTTATCATTATACCACGTGACCTAATGAGCGCCACTGCTGATCGTTCAAATCAACCGATATTTTCTAGTTTGGTAATTTTTATACCGACGCATGCCGTTTTAGTAACGTGCCCAAGATAATTTCTACTATTCTTAGTAGTCTGGCAGCATCAGTGTTGTGATCAAAATAAAAACAAAATCAGATCACATTTACTGCGAATTTATGAAGGAATGAAGGAAATCATGACGCTGAACACGACTATACTTTGCAGCATCTGTCAAGAGCCCAATCGTCAGCAAAAACGTTTTCTTACCTACAATTACATAGCTGAATCTTGCGATTAACATTCCTTACCTCTTTTCTTGGAGTTACCTGAAATTCAAACTTTGCATTTGCAATAAACTTTTGCACACTAAAATTATATCGAAAGTCGAGAAACACCTGGTTATTTGGTAAAGTTTATTAATAACTTGTCATACAGCTGGTGGTGTTGCTTTAGCGACTGCACCTCACGAAGATTCAATTAGTTTATGATGGAATGGCGAGACACGTTTTTCAGAGTGATCTGTCGTAAGGTGCAGACAACATATTACAAAAATAAATGAACAGTTCAAAAATCAAACCGACAGAGTAATAAATATTGTTTAGCTTTCAAATTTTGTGCTTTTTTTGCTTGCGATTTTGTCCTTTTTTGCGTAAATAGCTTAATTATGTTATTGTGTGAATTAACTTAAACGAAATATATGTTTCGCCCAAATGGGTGTGCCAATTATGGGTGGTGCTTCAGTCGCACATTCCGATGTATATAGATGGCCTTATTCTAACGACACTTAGTAGACGGCAGCTGGAAAAGTAACGTAATCGATTAGGAGAGTTTTTGTTAGTTCAATTCCGGTTTAGTAGATTTTAAAACTGACCCACAAAAAATGCAAAAATCTAAACATACAGGCAGCTACTAGTGGTGCAGTATGTACAGTGTCATTCATGCTTGAATAAGAGGCAAGTCCTCAAAAAATTGCGTGTCTAAACGACAACAAAAAGATAGTTTTTTAAAAAAATCTAAAAGAAAGATAAGAAAAATTGAACTATACCTACTTATCACATTTTGAAATATGTGCTGAAATCTGAAATACAAAATTATTCTATTTAGGAACAAATGCTATAAATGAGAAACACCATGAAAAAGTTTATGGAATACAAAACAATTGATTAATGTTAGGTACAACCCCTCGACGATCTAAACGAATACTGAACCAACATACGAGTAGCAAAACATTTTGTTAGAATAGTTGTGACTATAAATTGTTTCGTGTGCTATTGCACTTGATACTAGATCCTGCAGTACTACTCCTTTCCATTTCTTTGCATTTTTTTCATCAGTCCAGTTATGTATCGATCCAAGTTTGTTACTGGAGTCTTTGAATCAGTTGATTGGATCGACACATATCTAAATATGCGGGTGTTAAAAAGTGTAAAAATAGGTAATAGTATGGACCAAAATAAACAGAAGAATCTTAATAAACATGAGATCGCGAAGTAACGATTTCGGAGATATGAAAAAATTTCTTATAGTAGTACCATAGACCAAAGTTATCAAATGTCCTCAAAATATGAAACCTAGAGTGTTTAAATCGGGTGATCTTGCAGTTAAAGATTCGTCCTTTACTACCCATTTACCTTAAAAAGGCAATGAAAAAATGGGATGGAACGACATTTGTTGCTTCTGGTCCAAGTGATCAAAGAATGTCGTCCAAAAGATCATCCATTGCGTTCTGCAGAAGGTTTGGTAAAATAACAGGACTTATAAACATGTCCTATACAATATACATCCAAACGTTTAATAAAACATGTATCTGAGGGCTAGATTTCATTAGAACATAGGGATTTTCGTCGGCTAAAACATGTATATTGTGGAAATTAACAACTCAATTCCCTGTGAACCCGGTCGCATAAGTAAAAAGAATGTTAGCAAAAAACGGGGATCTTCAGCACCATTGTGTATAACCAGCGAGCCAAAAACAAAACTTGTTGGCTGATCAAGTTGTACGTGGTACGAGTAAAGCAGCTACTCGTGGAAAATTTTCCAAACAGTAATTCCTACTTCGGCTAATATTTTCCACACACTCACCCCCAGACTATGTTCCATCCCTGCTGAAATACTCTTTCTGCTGTAGTAGATACCCACCTTGGTCTTCCGGATAAATAGKKTTTGTTGCTCAATGAGCCAGTACCATGCAATAGTTGGTGAATTCTTCCAAAACATACGATATAAAGGAATCTGGCCATTCAGATAAGCTTCATCGCTTCTTGTATATTTTGATCTATGCTATAACCTCTTACAATATTTACACTCTTTTTTCAACACCCGGTATAAAATCGAATACTAAGAACGCGTGGAACATTAATTTTATGATGATCAAGTTAGGTCTTCTTACAAGTGCTGTAGTACAAAACGTACACTGCCAATACACCAGTACATACAGTGGTGGATCCATGGGGGGGGATAGCCCTTTCCGAAAATACTCTCAATTCTGTTTGAAAACTGATTTTATTTTTGAAATCTATCACGTAATTACTGACTCATTAGTGCGCGCATGCGTCACTTTCGCGCTCAAGCCTGTCGACATTACCACAAGAAGTCGAACACTCTGAAATGGGTCCTGCATGCTTTTACTCTTTGTGTAAAATTTTGAATAAATTTACTGAAAATTATAGACACAAGAAGCAAAAAAAACAACGTAATTTTCCTAACGTTTTGTTTGTTACTTTATTGTTAGCCCTCCCCAACAGCTCCTTCTAGATCCGCTACTGAATACATATGTATGCCTTGAAAACTGATAATTRGTCCTAAAAGAACTCACGACTTCAGTGGCCTTATATCCAAAGTTGCTACTCACACMCATAGGTGATATTTTCCTTTGTAAAAAGCGCTGCAGTCTACTTATATTCGGTGTTGCATGTTGCAATTGCGTTGCAAAGAAACTGTTAGAAATTATGTACTTGTCAAATGTCCTATTTACAATTAGTCGGAGTTGCTCCAATCTAAATCTATATGATGCTATATGTCTTGTTTAACATTCTTCTTTACACCATTAAGGTTTTTCTTAAATTATGGCTATTGTATATCTATTGATCCTAATTTCTTACATTTACCATAAGCAAAGCAAATAATAATATAATATGTGCAGATAAATATGCATGAAAGATGATCAAAATATGATAAAAAAATTTAACAGAAATGCACCATATATGGAAAATTTTTAAACACTGTTTTCTCTAATTTACCATTTCGAATAAGTTTTCAGCAATGTTTCTTTATTTTGTTATAAACACAAATACAATTGAATTGTAGCAACTGATAAATAGGTGCTTTTTAATTGGTTAGAAGAAATAGAAAAATGTGTCAGTATCAGAAAATTTATTTTCCGTTCTACAAAGTTCAATTTTTTGGAAAACGGAAAGCTTAAAATCTAATTTGAAAAATAAATGTACTTTCTGGTGAAAATGGGGTGAGGAGGGAATTGTGGCATTGTCGTCAGCCCAGCACACACATTTGTGCCTCTTGACCCTTCGATTAAGTTTGAACTGAGCACCTTGGTACGACGTACGAAATCAGTAGTGATTCGTACTCAGAAATGTATTGATGCTGAAGGCCACCATATTGAACATTAATCTCATTTTTGTCACAAAGTTCAATTGTTTTCAAAATTCGACTATAACATTTACATTTCCAGAAACTTAACGTTGTAGAACAAAAATAAGCTTTCTATAACACTGTCTGTATATATACATTTCTTGATGTCGAGCTCACTTTACTCCATAATATGGATGTAAATTAGTACTGGAACTGATCCATTGGCATTGATACTTAACTTGCCATTACAGTTTAACACAAAATGCATTTGATCATTAGCCGTCCGTCAGCATCGGACCCTAGGCCAATTGCTGTATTCGAATCGGATCCATGGATTAATTGTACTGGATCTAGGACTTTGGTTGTTCAAATTTGTACGTCGCCAATATCCAAATAGTGCAAATTGGCAAAATATACTTAAACATGCTCTTGATAGAATTTTACACACAAGAGGCCATAAATATGCCAAACACGCAAAAATTTATAGGCTTAATTAAACTCCAATTGTCTAGATAAGCGCAGATCCAAAAGCTCGGATCATACATATTATTAATTTAGAATATTGATAATTACCTAATTGCATGTTTAATAAAAGCTAAACCAAAGATACTTTAATGTTGTAAAGCTGCCTGGTTAATCTATTTTGTGTTTGGTTTTATTGTCTAAAGTAAATTAATTTCTTTGATATGGTATGGAGGATTGAGTTTCTTAGAGTATCTCAATAAATCCATTGCTTTGATTCCATGCGTATATCTTACCATTCTCTTGGTGCTTCTGATTATTTCATTTATAGCATAAGAAAGAACTATATTACAGAAGAATACAACTAAAAGAGGAAGGAACTTAGCACGTTAGTTAAGTAAAGAACTATTTAGTGATTTTGTAAAACAGAGGTGTAGCTGTAACTTCTGTATGGACATAACATTTGTGGAAAGTATCTAAAAGCCACAACATTCACCATTATGTTAAACACGTATTAGTCTCATATCCACGTGCCAGAAACACAGAGAACTTCATACCACAACTGCTGTCCTGTTTCAAAAAAGTCTCAAAAAGGGGGCTCGGATGGGGTCTTGGTTAGATCAGGGACAGACTTACCGAAAGGTCTGATGGGGTGTTTGTCCCACAGGTAAGTCCTCTTGACGGGGGATAGGTACGAGTCACGGAGGTAGAAGGGGGACCTTCCCCAACTGCTGTAAGGCCTGTATGGTCTCAGCAATGGGTAGTCCCACCACCAGGGGTCGCGTGCTATGGCGGATATGGGCAGGGATGGGGAGGGGTTCAACAGATCGGAAAACAGTCTCTTACTTGGGAGAAAGCCACCGCGGGTGTAGATCGGCTGACCGGCGTAGTTGAAGGCGACCTCTGACGGGCGGGGAGCGAATGCACCGACCTGGAAGTTGAGAATGAATTAAGTGGGATGTTTCAGGCGGTTAAACGGTACTGACAAAAGCACGACAAGTAAATTTTACAAAAGCTTAATCCATTTTAGTTTATATATATTGTGTGTAGTTATTCTGTAGTGAATAAGTAGTTTATAAGTAACTTTATAAACACCGCAGATATTTGTCACTGCCCAAGTGCCCCGTTGGTATGTTCGTTTTCATAATTAAAATTAATTTGTATACGTAAGTAATTATGTTTGTCTTTGGATATATGTAGAGTACGTTAAATTATTGTTGCGAATATGGTATCGACTGTCATCTGTCGCTGCAATCTGCTATGTAGTTACCTATTGATTGTACAGATGGCATGGAATAAAAGTCGATTAATAGAACAGCCTAGAAATTTTCCAGTGGAGGTCTGATTTGAAAAGCGGGGTAAAATGAGCAAACAAAGCGACTCAATAAGTGTTACAAAGTGTTTTGGAGTGGTTACAATAAAGTGCAGCAGTGTTTGAAGAAATCCGCGTTTTTCGGACCTGAAGACTGAAGTGGAGCAATTTAACTATTTCTTCGGAAACGAATCATTGGAAGTAGATTAATGTAACTCCATATTATTAGATTCAAATAGTAAAAAGCTCTTGACTAATAAACCATATGAACTTTGATCTATTCGTTTCAGTTGAAATAGTTTATCAAAAGTAGATTTATCTCACGAATGATGATGACCCTAGTTGATGAAGGTGACACAGCAAATTATTTAGGTACGAAAATGGTTGACTTTAACAACGTTGTTTATCATTTGAAAAAAATATTCTCTTTCCTTCAGCACAGATTTACACTTCGACATAACAGTGGGACTACATCCAGTAATTTTAAAGTCATTAAAAAAACTATGCAGGAAGCATTAGTGAAGATACAGACAATGTTGGAATTAACTTCGGTTCAAAGCTGATCTCATCAATTCCAGAAAAAGTTATTAAGTCACGAAAAATGAAATGTAACTCACAGGTCTCTCTCATATACAAACGATTTCTACTAAATGTAACTGTCAAAATCCTAGGGATTAGAGCGAATCAAGCGAGCATTCAAACCATCAAAAACTGTCGTGGGTACAAAAGAAAGAATGCGATGTCTCAATTATTCCATATCCAGTTCTGATACATCCATACATAAACTTGTCCTTAAGATGGATTCGTTCAAGGTTGAAAGCTATTCGCTTGAAGATCGTCGTACCGAACGCACGCGACCGGAATGGCCTCTGAGAAACTATATACCTAGTGAATGTTGCACGGCCTTGCGTTAGTGAGCAAGCAACTCGTATTATTCTGCTAGACCAATATACCTGAGCCTAAACCCCTAAACACAGATGAAGACGCCTTTAACCGACAATAGATAGCCCACGCCAAAGATACGTTAGCAGACCTTAGCAAAAAAAAAGTTCGTAACATAAAACAGACACTGAAATAGATCGGGAGAGAAACCTTAAAGTGAATAGAGATATTATAATAGGTTTTACCATTACACTTCAAACATGCAGAAAATAGGTTAAATACAGCTACTCGATTACAAACTTGAGACAATCTTTTCCTTTCTTTTATTTTTCTGTTCTCGTTACTTATTCCGCATATTTTTCACACTAGTAAATACATAAAGCATTCTAGCTACCAATCCAGGTTAAAAAGGTGCACAATAATATGTCAACCTGATGAAAGCACTGAAGGACGGTGGACACAAACGAAGAAATTAGCGTTTTCTGGAAGTTTAGGGCATCGTAAAAAATCACTGTGATAGCTCGAAGACTAGGAAGATATGGAAACAAGTTTAACGACGGAAAATCTAGATAACTGCAACGAATCCCCGACAAAAAAGTATAATACTTATAAACCTGAAGTATCTCGTAGAGCACCATGCCTTCATCTAAAGGAAAAGTCGAGCAAGAAAACGGAATAAACACATACGATATCACCCAAAAAGCGTCGGCACCATCACATATAATCTAAGCAAGATACAGAAATCAAAACTGCTACCTGCAAATACAGGAAAACACGAAGGAGGTCTTGGAATCTGTACACAATTCCAGATCTGAGATAAGCCATCATCGAACACAGAAATATCTAAGGTAAGGAATCACTGGTTGGGTGGGTCCAATTTTCTGCTTTTCGTAACATGCGCTCTCCAACCCAGTGTAGTTTTATCCATCCTGGTGGTATACCCGGGAGTGGCATAGATGCCTACCGTACATTGGMTTCAATCAATCGATCAATTCAATCAACTAAATTTTGTGWATTCAACAATTCCTTTTCCAAGTTAGGACCAATACTGKGTTTCTTTCTGCAGTAGACAAAGAACATTTGAAATATGAATACAAAGAACAAGAACACTGCTGCTGATATATATTATATTGGATAAAATTGAAGGGTGAATGGGAGCAAATACAATTGGTTCTTGATTCCTAAAATATATAGAATATGTACCCTCATTTAACCCTGATGGTGCATTTCAGCCGCATTAAAATCGAGCCCCTATTAAAAGTGCTTGAATGTTACTTCATATAAGAATCTAGGATTTCAGGATGCAAAGCAAGTTAGCTGGATAGCCACAACAGTGTATACTGTATGGCCGTACCAGTTGAGTAAATGACGCTTTAGTTCTGCGAAAGATAGTCAAGTCAAAGATGTATTGTTAGAAAGGTATATACAAGAATAACCGGGTTCGCAGAAATTTCCAAATAATATTAGAGCAACAAACTTGATTATCTTAATAATCAATAAAGTTACCATCAACAGTTGATGAAAGAAGAAATTCAAGAAGGCACCTTGGGGACAACTGGTAGACACACTTTTGAATTAACATATAAATGTTCAGGGCAGCCTGTCGTATTTATTGTATCAAAGCTTTAAGACCTATAATCAACTTCAAACCGCAAAGCCCAAGTGGTTATTAAAAAAAACTAAACACAAATTCTTTTATCAATGGCCAACCTCGACACTATTCAAACACTTACTCTCCGTCTCATTGCAAAACTCAAAAATTATCAGCAACAGTCGAGACTACAATATTTCACTCCACTTCAGAGCACAACAGAAGAATGCTATCTCCAGATGTAAATCGTCCAATTTTTTGCTGCCCCACCAACCTAAATATCTAAATTGGGAGCACCCACACGAGGGTGTCACTGATATATTGATTTCGAACGGACGAACCTTGTCGCCATGGTATTTATAGAAACGCTTGACACCATTGGGTACTCAAGTCCAATTTCTAAAATTATTTCGCAAAGTGTGGATTGTGTTAGCAAAGCATTCGGCTGCGATTATTCTGGAATCGGATTCTAATTTACCTTCGTTGGTGTTGGTGATAGTCCCCTGCTGGACAGAGGGAACAGACTGGGGTACAGCTTGTCCAGTTCAGCCAAGCGGTCGAGATGATCCAACCAGGCGCGGTGTGGGTCGAATTTGATGTCGGATGGTGGTGGGGGACGCTTGCTGTAGACCAAGTAGAGCGGGTAGCGACTGAAGGGGTAGGTGGTGTGGAAGATGCTGCTGGGGTAGTATGGCTCCCTTCTTGACACTCTGTCCAGATGGTCCTGCCACGCCTTGTCAGCATCGAAGGCTTTTGGTTTCGTTACGTGGAACACTATCGAAAAGTTCGGTTGACAAATCCATGCAATGTTAGACACAGTTGTTTCGGGGTTATTTCACTCTATTTCTTCCACTTCAAAGTCTGATAACGTCATACTCTAATGTGTTTATATTCGAATGAGATTCAGATGCCAATTTTAAAATTGCTTTGCGTCATAGCCCATTTGTTATAAAAGTCTTTAAGAAAACAAACGTGGGGTATATTTAGATTGGATTTCGTGGAGACTGGGCTGTTTACGTCACTAATATTTTTATCATCGGTCAAAAAATGAGTGGCCTGAATGAAAAATTTAAAGGAAATTTATGTTATGCAAGGTACTTTAAATGAGTAGAAGAGCATGACTGTCTTTGTAGATGAGCAAATATGTCAACACTTTAAATAGGCGTCATATATCTACATATAAAGCACAAATGACACAAGTTATTTATAGAAAATTCATAATTTGTCAAGGGTTAGATGAAAATATATTTATCAAACCGCAAAAGAGGTTGTAATTATAATAGGTTAAGTTCACAAGCGTTGTAACTTCGTAGTCGAATTAGTAATTTATACAAAGTTAATAGCAATACTGATGTTCATTGAATTAATTGCTCAGGAAGAAATCGATATTTTGAATGGGTCGATAATAAGTTGTTATTGTCCGATTTTCCTCTGTCCTTTAATTCACTTTCTTATGCCAATATAAAGATACACCTGTTCCTGTATATACCAGGTGTTAAATTAAACGTGGACATCGTTCGTCTATTAGAACTGGTTTATTTTAGACGCTTACGTAAAAAATGATAACCACAACTGGTTGAACCGAAATCAAGAACTTGAAAACAAACACAATAGGTTTGACATTAATATTTTAATTCCTTTGTTTTCCAAAGCTTGATCTGTTTTCCGTGATCTGCTCAGTTTACAACATTGAATTAATTTAAGCTGTTTATGAGCATAAACCATAAGCCAGTACTATAACGTTCCATTTACATTTTTTAAATAAAGGAAAGGTAAAACATCTGAAATAACGTCTTCAAGCTTTTACGCTGGAAATGTACGGACGAAATGAGTTGAAGTTTACTCTCACAAAGATACATATGTATCCGCCTCTACTAAATACCTTAAACAAAAATTACGTAAAACTTTACAAGCAATCTGTTTTTGTGTCCTTTTAACCCACTAATCATCTTGAATTCTTAAATAATATTTCTGCATATGTATTTGTCCCCTTACGCTAGATGTATGAAGCTGAAACTATTTTCCCAAAACTTTCCAATATTACATTGGTTATTATTTTTTTTCGTGAGCTTTTATCATAAACCAATTCCGTCACTTGGAATATAGGAACTAAATGAATGCAAATAGTTTTATATGAAACTATTAAGCAATAGCATTTGACGTAATCAATAATGTTACTGACATAGGTAACTAAAAAAGTGGTCCCGTGACAGAACCCTGAGCAACGTCTTGTGTGAGATGTATTTATAAAGCCATCAACTTGTTTATGTTTCTAGTTACTAAACAAAGTATGAAGTACATTAGATTTGGTAAAATGGATGTACTAGAAACAAGATCACGTTGAAAATATGTTAATGGTTGTATGCATTAGGCTAAATACTTATGCGACACGAATTCAAAAAAATTGCGCAGGACTTGTAGAAGGATATGTTTTCAGATGGAAATTACCTATTTTCTAAAAGACGCATTTTACATTTTGGCCTTATACTGTTGTAAAGGATTGACATCTGAAAGTTCAGTGGAACTGAGCAATATTTTGGAAAAAGTTTGTTGAAAATTATCTGTAAATACAAAATAGTGAAATGTTTTTGGCGTGAAATGATTGGTGATCAGTGATGGGCGCGTAGAATACTCCATGTAGATTACGCCATTTTCTACGCGTAAACTATGTAATATTCTACTTTAAAAGTCTACTGTAGAAAATAACATTATGTAGATAAACAGCAAACTAGTAATATTTAGTACTTTTAACAGCTCCAAATGCCTCAAATGACAGTATTATTTTGTATATTATTATTTTTGTTGCTTCCTAACTAAACAAAATACTACTTCGTTGTAATTAAAATAACTAGACACACGTTAAACAACAATAACTTGTTTCGGCATGTAGTTGTTAGGGCCAGAAGGCACAAGCGTGCTTTGGAGCCCTCATTCGGTCAATAGGTTCTTAAATGACTGTAAACTATGATTTTATTATCTTTCTTGTCTACAAACGGAAGAAGACGGGCTATTTCATATGCTACCTAATATACTCGCAGAAGAAAAGACTTCGAAACGCATGTTTTGTCCCAAAGAAGTAAGAAAACTGTTTGGGTATTCTGATGACTTACTAAAATAAGTTATGCAAATTTGTAATTTAAATATTTAAACTGCAGTGATTTAAAAAATTTTAAGAATTGACCCATAAAACAGGGAAATTGGAACAAAATAATTTGCACAATACACTTAATATATAATAGCCATAATATACTCGTCTCATATTTTCTACTCAAAATCTACGCCAAAATGCTTTATCTACATTTTCTACGCGGGTAATGTAGAAAATTATAATTTACGCGTAAACGCCCATCAATGTTGGTGATTAATAAAATAATAAGAAAAATGGTTAACCAAAAGAAACAAGACAATATCAATAAGGCGTTCATTAAGAAAGTTGAGATTGGTGCAATTTGCAAAAAAAGTGAGAAAACACCATTTTATGGAATGTCGAAAATAAACGAAATATATCAACGTAATATGGACAGACAAAACTTAAAAATAGTTTTTAAGGGTTTTAGACGTATCAAGTATAATTTTAAATTAAACAAGTTTATTGTTTACAAAGACAGCATGCTAACCACACCCTGGATAGCTCACCAACACGAGAGAGGGCACAGAAGAGAGAAGCGTTAGAGCAAATGCGTTAAAAAGCCTACTTACCTGCGTTTACCACCGACACCACAAAAAAATCTCCACTGTCACCGAAAAAAAAAACTGGTGCTTCGAAAAAAAATTAAAAAAAGTGGGGGTGTAAAATAAAACGCCCATCCGCCCTGGCAAACGCTGGAGCGACTGCGTTAGGTATAAGCCACAGCACAGCAATGAGAAAAGTTAATGATTAACTCTTTAGCGGGGCGTCAATATCCGGGTGCAACTGCTCAAGCTTTGCAGGGTGGCATCTGTTACACGGTTCTCAAGATTTTATTTCACTGAAGTCCATACAAGTAATAGTATTATTTACAAACCTCTATAGCAAAGTTATCTCGGTGTATGGCCTACGGCCGTACATCTAAAAGCCTTAGTAATACGCGGGAGGCACTTAAGTAGCTAATTCTGGTGGTGTCGCTTCCCAAAACTTTAGGGTATGGTAGAAAGTGAACAGATTTGTTAATTTTTGATTACTAGAATTTTAATTTAACTGAAATCGGATATCAGGATGTACATCCCTGAAAAAAAAATACACCACTGGAGATCTGTATCGGTGACTTAAACGCCTGCTATAGGGTGAGCTACCGATAGGGTATGGGTCTCCGCTAGAGGCGGGTGGGCGGCACAGTCTATAGATGGCATTTTGTGCCGTCCACATGATGTCTTGTTTTCCAATCGCTCTACTTTAACAGCAAATAAGGGATCAGCTGGAGCTTTAAACAGTTCCACATCCTAATGCATTGTATTCATTTCACACAGGCTCCTTATTAGTAAGAGTTGCCTTTAGACATGGTTTCTTTCATTACTTTAAATTAGGGGCTAGAGTTAGAGTAAAACAAGCAGGATAMTAATAGAGGCTMCAAATGTGTTCAAGAAGTAATAGTTATTGTTTATGAGGCGGGCTGGTGGTAGGTAATGGTCCCCGCTAAAGACGGGTGGGGTGGCAGTGCCTATAGATTGCATCGTTTCACTCACATTATCTCTCGCTATCGGTTATTATTTAATTAACAATAAAAAATAAGTCCCTTAAGATAGGGATAAGGGACGCCACGCAATAGAATCGTTTTGTTAAGATACTGAGCTGATGTGAGCATTGTACCCTGAGGTGACAAGAAACCAAAACCACTTACTAATAAGAAGTATACAAATAGAGACAGACTTTGAGACAGACGGAGATTATTTGATTAAAAAAAACGATTTGTAGTTCCACAGCCTTCATAGAGTCGGGAAGCGACACCACCGTGCCCCCCTTAACATCACCCATCGCCTGAATAAGAAAATACACAGTATCGCAATGACATTTTTTGTTTTTGATTCTCCGTCGACAAGATTGAAACTAGAGCATGTTCACGTTGTCCTTGCGCCGCGAACCCCCTAGTACTTACCGGGTCGGTACCTGTCGAGGGGGCCGTAATTGTGGGGGTAGATCGGACGAGGAGAGTAGCCGTAGGTGTCCCTGTGCAGAGGGTCGTATCTGTAGCCGGGCACGTGGATGCGCTCGGCAGCGTGGCTTGGGTCGTCGTAGATCGATTTGGAGAACGGCCAGCCCGTGTGGATGTCGGGGATGTCGCTGATCGGCCTGAAGATGCCGCGCGGGCGCGAGTAGTGGCTGTCGGAGGCCCTTAGGTCATCGGATCCTGAGGATGGTTTGGATGGTTAAGGTCGAAACCTTTGACTTAAGAAGGTCGTTGCTTGGTCATCAGATGGAAAGATTTCAAAACTGTGAGCTTGTTTATGTTCAGTCAGGTAGTTGAAAATTTGTTTGTATGTTGTTAACTAGTAGCTAGTTCAAGAACATATTAGATGTAGTCACTAACTTTTATAAAGGAATCTACAAAATCACCTTAATTGAGGTTTGAATATGCAGATACTCTTAAAGAGAAGAAAATTATAAAATCAAGAACCACAAAACAGTGAAAGAGCTGTTTTTGATTTTAAAAAGACTATTTTATTCAATGCTCATTAGTTCTAGCGTGATGAAGTGATCGGATATATATTTATTATTAAACACACTATTTTTTAATTCTTATTTTGTTGAATTCAGTAATACCCACAAGCACTACTTTATTCCTTCAACTTTGCAAAAAAAGCAGTGAAAATTATTCATTCGCATTTTACATACTTCCAACATAACGTGCAAGTAGTACATTTTGAGTGGGAAACAAGAAAAAGGATGTGTCAGGTTAAAATGAGTACACCCAACAGTTGAAAATTTTCGCCAAATTAGTAGGTAGGCCGGATTGCGTAACAAATATTCCTGATATAGTGTAATAAAGGGTGACTCATATGTGTGATTGCATATTTTTTTAAATAACACGATATATAAGTATAAGAACTGCACTGATGATCTATAATGATAGCGAAATAGATCTATCTGCAGTTGGTTGCGGTGCAGACAGCACAGCATAGACATGCATTTTAACACGATATATAAACATGACAGAGTGGTTAGCCATCATGCGTTGTAGTATTGAGCACGGAATTTGTCATTTGCAATGGAGCAGTTTCCGGGTGACCACGATGCCTTTTGCATGTGCAGTTATTACGAAACCACCATTTATACGACTATTACCGTACAGAGACGTTTTCGAATTCAATATGGACTTCATGACATAAAACAAACGCCAATTCAACCAAAAATTCGATGGGAATGATTGTACCCTGTAATTTAAGGCTGCTGGACGCTCGCGAACAGCAAGAATCCCGGCAAATTCTGCAATTTCTTCAACGGGCATTATTGAGGTAACCTAGGGCAGATACATGCTGTTAATTCAGAATCGTAATTTCTTTGGTCTGGCTCTTCAAGTCTGGGAGAGATATGACCAGCAAGATGGTGCCATCAAGTCACACGGCATTAGAGGCAGTTAAAGAATTGTTTCCAAACCGGCCTATTTCGCGTAGAGGTGACATTAAAAGCCCACCACGTAGTCCTGACCTGGTTACACCTGGCTTTTTCCCGTTGGGATATCTGAAACATCGTGTTTAGGTGAATTCTACCGCAAATCTGCGTCAATTTAAGGCCCGTATACGAGAGGAAATTGCAACAATTGGATATGATATGCCCCAAAGTGTTTTCGCGAATGGAAATGGAAGATATCTTGATGACGTAATTTTTCACACATGATCTCCACATTTCATGCTTTAATTTGGTCATAATTACATAAAAGGATAATGAAAGATTACAATGCTCTATTGTTTTGAAATATGCAATCCATTTTGAGTCACCCGTTATATCGGAAGTTTTTGTCCGATTGTAAAAATCTTATATTGTTTGGTCGCGTAAAAATGAAGGTATCACGCCCTATGATTTTCGATGTGTTTTGATTTGACAACAATGCATGCATGAAAGGTTCAGTTTCTGTATTTGGGAATGAAAATAAATAAAAAAGCAACCGCATATTTCTTGGACCTCGTTGCTATCGTTGGGTACCTTATAATCTAACCACGACTCAAAAAGAACATCGATTCAAATGATGCAAAAAAATGTTAAGAAAATTTAATAATGAATCTTCCAAACATGTTTTCGACATTACTATAGGTAATGAATCCTGGATATACTCCTATGAAACGAAAATTAAGCAACAGTCGATAGGTTGCTTGTTTAAAAATAAAAATTAGATGTTTCGCAAGCAAATCAGGTCATGTTAAAACAGTTGCTATAGAGAATCGTTGTACAGTAAAAGCTAAATGACATTCAACAATTTGTTTGCCTAAACGTGGAATCATTCTTCATCATGATAATAATAATAACTTATTACTGCTGGCGCTATAGAAATTTTTTACAAAGCAATGATATTAAATTAATAACTCATCGACTGCGTAGTCCGGACTTCGTTCCAAGCGACCTTTTTGCGTTTCCTATAATTAAAAATAAAATACGTGGCTACTGCTTTTCCAATCCCCAAGATGCAGTTAGTGGATTCAAATCTCACACTTTGAGTATTATCACTTCAAAATGAAATAAAGTATTACGTACAATAAATCTGAACAAAATGCGATTGATTCGTTTTCATTTCTTTTGGGCACTAGGAGAAACATAGTTCTTTATGTAAATATTTCTGAATTGAACAAGTTGTGTTTTACGTTTGGTTTAAAAGGATATCCTATGACATCATCACGCGACAACAAATGAACATCGAGAACATCGAAATGCAGAACAAGTATCTGTACGACAACATTTCCTATTCAGTTTTTTCTGGAATAATAAATTTTTCCATACTCCATTTCTACACTGTATTATAACACAAGGACTTTCAATTGTACTTCTTGGTTGGTATATAATTGTATATTTTATTGGGGTATATATATAAAGCCTTCTAGTTACGATAGAAAAATGCTTTATGTTCGCCCACGTGAACTATATTGTGAAAATATCAACAGAGAGCTCTTTCCATACCGAGCAATAGGACGTCATTTTTGGGCAACTGAAATTCTGGGCCGCTTGAAGCCAGGTATATGTTGAAATAAGTTAAGGGAAAGTTGCCAAAACTGATGTCCTACATAAATTAAACAGAATACCTTAATTCCTTTTTGAAAAATTTTCACCAGTCAAGAAATCTTTTCCAAGTTAATGATGACATTCTTAGTGCAATGGCTGCATGAATATGGACCTTACCCTTGAGGGATCTGACGAAGGACTGCCAAAACTTGGCCTTCTTCGATGCCGTCTCATTCCGGCTTATCATCTCGAGATGATTTTTAAACATCGTGGTAGGCTACCTTTCTCGTTCGTCTCCTGCAAGCATCAAAATCGAATTTTTCTACCAGCTCTGTCTCTTACGTAATCGGCACATCCTCGCTCGCTCTATTTTCGCTTCTGTCACATGACGTTAGTAGCACTGGGTTAGTCGGTTATATCGCTTAGCTTCACTGATTAGCTGATGGCGAAGAAGTAGAAGGCCACCAGCAATAAACCGATCAAGTAGGTGACGAAGGGAACGATGACGTCCTGCATCAGGCTCGGATGACACGCCCACGCCATCTCGCGCCGTTGCTGCGCGTTCGCTGGAATTTCGGACTAGGACTGAACAGTAAATTTAGACCGCCCGACGGATGTTACAAATAAGCCCACACGGCCGTTTTCGCAAATCGCGGGCGTCGCATTTTGATAGCTTGGACGCAGCGCGATCATAAAATGAAAAACTGCAACGGTTTTTGGGGAGTATATTGGAAACGTAGTGACATCTGTACTGTAATAGCGTAGATACGTTGGCTAGTGTAGATCGATGGTGCTTGATGAAGTGGTGAAGATGGCTGGTTAGTGTCGTTGTTATGAATACAAGTATTTAGAACGGCCTTCAAGAATTTCCATAAAAAAAATTCAAAGAATTAGAAATGAGACCTGCTATGAGTAATATTAAGAAATATTAGGGACAACAACAATTGTCATCGTCTATATAAGTTACAAAAATAATCATCACACGTGTTACTAATTTTACACATTTGACGGATGAGAAAACCTGTGACTCACTCCATTTATAAAGAAAGAAGCTCAGAAAGCTTGAGATTTCTCCACGTGCATTCAAACCCCATCCATAACCAAACTCAAATACATATAGGTATTTATATAACGTAAAGACAGCTACCTTATTTATGGGCTAACTAAATCAGAGATACTATTGTTAGCCAGTCCAGACATTTAAGAATAAAGGTTGCATCTCATACAGTCTTTCACGGAGCCGAAAATTTTTTTTCCAACCATAATATTAAAACCTGGTTCTTTAATTAGATCAAAAGACTAATGGCAAGCGAAGTAATTTCAAATTCCACCAATCTGCATTAAATAGCACTAAAACAAGCATCATGTGTGTACCACGACAAATAGTTTTAATTGTAAGCAGTTGAGTAGTTTAGTAAATTGAGTAAAGTAAGTATTTATTTAAAAAATGTACTAAAAAATCTAATACTAAACCAATTGTTCCTTTGAGATTTATTCTCTTTGCATTAGATGATTTTAAAAGCATTTTAAACGTGAAGCGTAAATTTCTAAACTGGGACTTTCTCTTGAATTTTCTCGTTAGAAGCTACTTCCAAAGTAGAAAGCATCAATCGGCAAAAAAAATTACTCTCATTTAAACATAGTAGGTGCCTAATCATAACGCACAAATTTTAAACACTTTAGTTCCTGTACATAAACTAAACTATGTCGTAAGACCATGCACTTGCTTTAAATTATTTGTGCACTAAAAAGAAAACGTAAAAGCATTGTTTATAAAGCTATAAATATATAAAGTGTAGGTTCCTAGTCACAAAATATTTTTAGACTACACTAAATGCGAATCATGTAATATATTATAAGGTACCTAAACACGTACTATATAAAGTCTTATCTTCTTAGAAGTTTAGCCCTCAATGACTCTTTCTCTAGTTAAGTGAATTCCTAATACCAATTTAATTTACCAAACGTGACAAATTATTATGTATACATTGTTTCTTTTATCTTACCAATGGAAAGAGGTTTACTAATTATGACACTGATAATGCACAATAAACTGTCGAAGTGCTTTAGGATCATACCGAAAGATTTCTTGAAAATAATGCACCTTATATTATTTTAAAACAGAAATAAATTTAAATTTTCTAAAATAAGTAAACTTTTGCTTTCAGGGAGATAACTTTCGAGATAAGTTTTTGATAGATGGCGCTTACCCTCTGAACAGGATAGACACATGGTCAAAAATTTTAAATGCTTCGTCTTACTAGTGTTTTCTCATTTACAGGGTAGTGGATTAATAACTGCTATGAAGCAAGTTGTTTATTAATAACAAAATATAATCTCTTTAGATTATAATTTAAAAAAATCCATGCTAGAGCGCAAAGGTCTGACACAAAAAAGACGCTCAAGATACATTATTTTTTTAAGCTATTATTATTTGTCGTTTTTGCATTTAGAAACCCATATATCCACGAAAAGAAACGCTTTAGTTGTAATGACAAGAAAACTATAGAAATCCACGACCTTATAACAAATTCTTATAAACTCCACCACCCCTTTCCATACAATAGCACAGACGGTTTCCGAACTCTTGTCACAAATTTTGGAACGTTTTACGTGGAATCCTGCGCTCTTTAGTTGTACTTAAACCTTTCAGGATTGTAGGTTGTTTCGTAAGCCACGAATCACGAATTTTAAATGACCCCATAGAATGGAATGCATTGAGGTCAAATCGGACGATCGTGGATGGTATTCGATTGTGTTACGTCTACCAACTCAATGACCAAAATCTATAATTTTGGGTGTTTTACATTTATTAACAGTATTTTTTTATTTTAAGCTCTAGCTACTACAGGTTTTTGTTGTAGTTTAAAAAATTACTTTTTATTGAAAAAATTAAAAAATATTCAATGTAACAGGCAATTTGCTTCATTGTATTTATTGATCTGTTACCTCATAAATGAGTGAAAAATAATAAAACTAATTAGGTAGCGAAGATATATTGTTTTCAAAAAGTCACATGGTAATTTTAGCTGATAGAGCTGTTACAACGCCAGAAAAATCTTGTGTAGTTACACGAGTACACACACACAACTACAAGTTTCTAATCATAACTAACTAACATAAATAAAATATTTGATCTTGTATGTGGTTTTTGTATTGTGCCGTAGGTATCAAGCAAAACCAACGAAGCGGAAACAGCACGTGATTAAAATAAACCATACTCCTCTTTCATAAACGACTGCGTTGACTGTTTTAAATCTTTTGTTATGGCTGCAACTCTATATTTTAGGAATAAAAAATAAACAAATTTGATAAACGTGCTTTCCGAAGATCGGTGTTTTGACAGAACTTGGCACAGATCTCGCTCAGCATATACGTCAAAAAGCTCAATCGGACTTTGCTGGAATTGAGAACGAGTTTCGAGGCAAGTGTCAGGAACTGGCCCTGAAAATTATTTTGGTGCGCGAAGCAGCGATCTGGACGTGTTTTGTTGTTCCTGCTGGACCGTGAAGTTTCCTGCTCTCGTTATTACTTTCGCAGGTGTACACAGAAAAAGCGACTCGTAAAATCAGCTGGTCGGGGATAAATTTAGAGCAGGTGGCAAAGAAATACCGTTTGAGTTAGAAAACGGACCAAATTTAGATCGGTGACTTAGCGGGGAATTTTGGCAATGGGGCCAGATGACGTAGACTGTTTAAAATTGAGGGATTCAATTTTCAAGATTGTGTGATGGAAATGCTGTTGCTCATTTCTCGAAATAAAATTTTGATAAGTTACTGCTTTCGTACTAAAATGAAAGCCTGCTTAATTTTGCTTATTTATAGGTTTTAAATTAATATTTGAACTATTTCTCGCTAACTGTCTTTTATATAAAAGACAATTGATGCACATGAAGGAAGGAATTCGATAGATTGACATTGTTTATCTCAGATTACATAAGTGGAATAACTAACAGAGAATATCTCTTTCAATGAATTCGTGTGTTGTCTATGACCAAAATAAGAAAAGTTTAAGTCTCAATAAAATAAAAATATATAGTCAAAGCAACTTTTGATTTAACTGCTTGGCAAGGGATTTTGTATTTTTTACAGATAAAAAGGACTGTTTCCAATCCGATAAACAATATGCTAAACGTATTTTGGTTTGAAGGCTTCCGTGGTTGTTGTCGATGACATGTGTATTCTGGGCTGATCCCATGTTGCCTGTTTGGTCTTGACGTTTCGACACTCATGCCTTCCTCAGAAGTAGTAGTTTTCGAGGTACTTCTGAGGAATATACCAACATGAGTGTCGAAACGTCAAGACTAAATAAGCAGTGCTGAAACCAGCCCTGGAGACAACACGTCAATAGACTAAATGTCATATAATACGAAAAAGGCAACATATTTCAATTGCATAACTAGGGTCTGGCTCTAGCCAATAAGTAGGTATACGAAAAAACTACGTTTTTAAAAATTAAATGTCCAATTTGCTACACCTATCTTATAGAATTAGGAAGCTAACTAAAAGTTTCGGTTAAGAAGGAATTATCTTAGCTCGAGTAAAAGCAAAACACTCGGGATAAAACAATTTAGAAATATGTCAAGTTGGAGGATCCTAATTGTATTGTAGCTTTAGAAAATTTGGGGTTCCGAGAGTTATAGAAGATTTATACCACTCGTACAAAATAAACAACTGCAGGAACATGCTAAATTTACGGTAAGGAACGGTTAGTACTATCATGTTTGTATGTAAAGATATACATGTGAGAAATAGGTTAAAATAAAATATTTTGAAAAAAGGGGAACGAAACATGTATATTTACAGGAACGTTGAACCACAAATAACAATCTACTTCTTTAGCTCTGGGATCACAAAATAAAACCTTGAAATGTGACTAACTGGGGATTTACATTCTAGCTATCAGTTAAACCAGTAATGTCAGGAAATGAACAGAAAACAGATTATATGGTTGATCCTATCACTTACATCGACTAGAGAAAATTTCATCTTTGGTGCTAAGCAATTAAGAAATAAAATATACACTTTCTGAAATCGACACAATGATTTGCCCAATGCACGTACCGAATACAAAATTGCTCCAAGCAATAGATTCTTACGGTACGCCACAAAATATGATTTCTGTTTATAGTGAAACTATTTGTAAAGAACCCCACGATAATTTTTGTAGTAGCTTTAATAAATTATATAACAATTAACACATACCGTGAAAGTCAAAGTCAAAGGCTTTCTCTAAATTTATAAATGAAAAGGTATAGTAATTTAAGTAAAGCAGCGGAATGGACACGATTTTGATATCAGACATCGGTTTTGAAAAAAATCAGTACAAGTTATAACTTCAAACGCCATCTAATTAACAAGAAATAATTTATAGAGGACTGGTGATGTCTTCGCTTATTTATTTCGATAAAACGTAGTTGAAACAACCCACAAACGTAGTTTGGTTTAGTGTACCTAATCGTTCAAATTTTCAAATATTCAGTTGCTAAAAACTAAATTTTACTTTCACCTGTTTCTAGGTACTGTAATTGGGAAAACGGTTTGACTTTTGAATAAATTACACTTTAAATTGGGTCAAATTTACCTTCTTTTATATTTCTAGACTCTAGACAGTTTAGTTAGTACAAATTTTGAAAAACGGTCGTTTTCCTTAGAAGATATTTTATAAGAAAAAAGAGGCTATCTAAAGACCCTTATTTTGCAACGTAAAGAAATCTTTTCTTTTGTGGGGACTAAAAACGATTTAAAAAATGTAATGACGGAAAGCGCTGAACTTTAAAAGTTTTTATGTTACTCTCACATTAGAAGAAAGTAACCCCTCAAACTTACCATGGCCGACAAAGAATTGCACGGGTAATCGTATTGTTTAAAACGGATAAATTTGCTCATCTCCTACAAAAATATCTTAAAGATCATTTCAACAACAGAATAATCGGAATGTCATGGCCCTCTGAAATTTGATAACTGAAGCTTCTAATTTCGTCACCAGCTACGTGAGAGGCGACGACTGCACTCGTGCAAAATTTCAGGTTTTCAGCACGCTCCTAAACAGAAATTTTTGCCAAGTCGCCGTGAATACTTCGAAAGATATTCGAGAATGTGAATGAATAGTGCCCGCGCTGGCTGAAAAAGCAGCCTAGCCAATGTTGGAGTGGTCCAGAATAGCGCGCCAAATATAGATACACACGCTAACATAATCTGCAAACCACTAATCATTTACAACGCACCCATCACGCGGGCTAAATTTAGCACGGGCTGATTGACTTGGAATGTTTGGAAATCAATCTGGAAGAAGCTGAAGATGCACATGCAACTGGAGCAGTCGAGATGACCGGACCAACCAGATGATATTTTAGGTACAGAATGCGTCCAAGATTCGCCGTTAAAATCTGGGCAAGGTTAAACCTGAAATCCTCTATTCCAAAAATACGCTGCAAGGCGATACCGAAGCTGTTAGTCAAAAAAGCAATACACACTGCACCTCTACGAGTTACGTAACACACAAATTACGCAACCCCTTAGAAAAAATTGAATTGCACGCGATTGTCACGATTCTTCCACTTCTTCACTGATGTTACACACTCACACTGGCATTCTAGGCTTAGCAGAATAAGTAAAAGAGGAATTGTACTGACCTAAGTGTTGCGATAGCGAGTCGTTAGCGGCGACTGGTGTTCGGCACAAACTGGCCAGGGCGTCCCGACGCCCGACGGTAGCGGCGACGTCGGCGGCAGAGGGGTCCGCACGTCACGGGCCGTGGGGGCGATTTCGCGAGTTTGTTTATAACACCTTTCAAGGATTTAGATGCGGGACTCATCTCGGGATGATGTGCGTTCGTTTTGAGAGCTGCAGTTTCTGGGAGGTGCTATGGAAAGGCCTTCACATCGCGTACGGCGTCAACTAGATAATCACAAATGGTTGAACTTTTATACTAAATAATCCTTGGCTAAAGTTTCTTCTAGTTTCACTTTTTATTTTTACTATATTATATGTTTTACTTAGTGTCGCCGCGTCAGATTTTAACAATCTCGAATCTGATGTGCGTATTGCGGATGAATAAAATAAAGACAAAGTAAACCGACTCATTAAAATGTCGGTCTTATGAATCCATTCCTTTCTGTATTGCACACTAGAAATAATAATCTTTACTGAAACGAATTCATTTATGGAACACACAGGAACAAATGAAACATTTTACCTAAGTAAGAGCACATTTCGGCACTCGGCAGTTGGAAGTTAGAAGCTTTCCTTTTAAGTTACTTGCCTATTTACTATGTTTAAACTGTACATACAGTTTTATTGTTCTCTGACTTACAACATCAGATTATCATAGCTGGCTCATCCGCAAGCTCACTGACGGTGCTAGGATGTAKGGTTGTATGCATTTTCAGCATTTAACCATTAAATACGAGGTAAGATTTACAGGTCCTTCTATTAAATTGTTAAGTTCTGTGAGATATACAGCGAGGAAGTGACAATATTTTTAGAAATGGTGGTATTCACAATTCTGAACAAAAAAACTCATGTCGACTTATGCCCTAAAGCGCTCCGTTTCAGAAATACAACCACTTTTTGAAATATCTAAGTGATCTAGAAATATTTAAATTTAACATTCCGGGAATCATCTTAACTATAGAAGGGCCTGATTTCAGATCCATAATCATTTTCTTACATTCAGTGAGGGGTAGAAAACTTAGGGTAACCCTTTTCCTCTCAATAGCTTTTCATCCCTTAGCGGTTTCACGGTTCGGCCCTAATTTTTGAAATCTATCATTCTTATTGCACAAAAAACTTACTCTTTTTGTATGTCGATAAGATTAACTGTTTTCTAGATAAACGACATTTTATTCGAACATGCTTAAACAGAAATGGGATATTTGAATCATATCAGCAAGGCTATGACAAATGAAACATACGATATTATTGTCACAATTAAGTAAAATTTATTCAGATTACGGTTTACACTCAATTGTTACCATATTACAATAGTCTGACAGAAAAGTTAATAAACTTATTACACGATTTCATATAACATTAATATTGCAAAAAAAGTACAAAGTTAGTAGGTTCGCTGTATACAAAATTAAAAGATAAGACGCCATTACTAAGTAATACTGATGTTATCTACAAAGTTAATTGTACTTTTTGCCAAGGCTCTTACATAGGTCAAACTTGCCAGCATTTAAAAAATAGGCTGCGTTTACATAAAAGTGATATCCGTTTAAAACGCGATAGGAGTGCTCTTTCCGGCAATGTTTTAGGTAACTCTCAATACGAAATTTGTTTGAAAATATAGGTAAATATAGTAGCAAAAGAACATAATTTAGGCAAAAGATTAATACTGGAAATGATAAATATTAATAGGTGTAATAACAGTATTAACAAAAAAAATGGATATACAAAATTTGAGTGTGATTTATACTTATATAAATCACATTTTATAATAATATTTCTCTATTAGTTTTAAATTCTAAATTACAAAAAATTTATTAATAATGAGTCTTTGCTGAACCAGGCTGTTTCGTTTTTTCATCGTATTTGGTAATCTTATTAGAGGAAAACAAATTGAATAACTTTTGTCATTTTGAAGTTGATGTCTCACATATTGTAAGTTAATTTTAAAAAAATCCAATAAATTATATTGTACCATTTTGTAGCAACCCTGAAGAAGGTGTGAAATAAATTCACCGAAAGCTCGGTTTAGAATATAAAGAGTATTCTTAAAGATAAGTAAAGGTCGGTATCTTCGTTATAACGTTAGACTGTGCAAAATATATACAACAACAGTTCGCTAATAATCTGCCAGTAGAAGAGATCTGATGGCCAACTTAAATTGAGATAAACTTAAATTTAAATAAATGGAAATTAAGATGGCAATGTCATCTGTCAGCATTACACTGCCATGATGACAAAAACACCTAGCTGCCTAACTGCACTGATGAGCTAAAATGATAGCGAAATAGATCTATGTATCTGCAGTTGGATGCGGTACAGACAGCACAGCATGGACATGCATTTTAAATTTTAATGTTCTAAACATTTCTTTAGTAATACTGGTGCACAGTAACAGAAGTAACCTCTGAATCTGGAGGTATGATATAGCAAAGCTGTTTGTTCTGATATTCACCGAATGGACATCAGACCTCCTCTTTAATAAAACAAACAGATAAACTGGGATACCGGTCTGCAAAAGTCTGTACAAAAATACAGGGAGCTAAATTTCCTAAAACTGTACAGTAACTTCCACATAGTAACTCTGCAAACATTCTGGATTTGATAATCAAATGACAATTTTTTATCAATAATAATACCGAGATTCTTTGCTGATGTAACCCACTCAATACTCTCGCTTTTTATACATAGAGGAAGTTTCAGTTGATTAGCTTGGTTACTGTGTCTTCTAGAAGAGCTTTAGTTTTAGCACGCTTAAGCCTTAAGCCTGTTTTTCACAAAAATTTGCAATACTATCAAGCTCCATATTCATCAGATCAATAGCCAGTTTAAAATCTTCTAATTGAAACGAATAATACACCTGGATGTCATTTGTATGTGCAGCATTTAATGAACATTAATGAATATTAAAAATATGTAAATGGAGAAAAATAAAGGACCTAGAATGCTCCCCTGAGAAACACCGGCGCGTGTAGCTTCCAAGTTGGAATAATCGGTGTTTGAAATAACTGCTCCTTGATGTCGGTTGGTGAGATAACTTGACACCCAGCCACAAGCTGCTCTCCCAAAGCCCGTGTACTTAAGCTTTGCAATAAGCAATTCGTGGTTAACAAGGTCAAAAGCCTTGGATTGATTGTCATTGTTTGGTAGTGTCTGTGTATGTGAGCAGCTAGCTGTATTCTCACATGACACATCACATAAAAAAGTAGGACCAGAATAACGGACTTGATCCGTCCAAGGTAAGATCACACATTGCATTTTTTTTTAAATAAACGTCTTTATAAAACATTTAATATTAGCTTCTTTCATGTGATATAATTGTAAACATCATATTGTACTAATTCGATATCTTCCTGAAGTCACTGTCTGGTTTATGTTGTGTCAATTCGAAGGCGACGTATCTCTGCAAACGTTCAGTAACGTTTTAGCAGCGATCGAAATCCACACATTTAATTTAGCGTCAAGCGACTATTACACAGTCAAATTAGATCGGGCATTTAGGTCACTGATTTATATATAACCATTCCGCTTTCATTCTGTAATCCCTACGTTATTAATAAGATTTAATATTGCGCGAAAATAGCAGTGAAGCCACATCGCTGGGGTGAAGTGAAAAAAAAGTTATGGACGCGAAATGATATACTGATACAAGGCGCAAATTTAGTTTTAATTCGTCGATGTCTACGTCAACGGTGTCTGGGATGGTTATTTTTGTTTGTAACGTAGAATAACAGGATGCAAACATTATTCCAATTCCGAGAAATGGCAAGACGACATGACAGCGGTCATAAAACTATGTATCCTTGGCTATGACGTCAACTTGCGTTTTGGGAGTTTTTCAAGAAAAGTCAATATTTTCTGTTAAAACCTCACCTTGTCTAACAATCTGTGAATATAGTATATAACCTATTTGAGTATCCGTTACACATATCAAGCACATGACAGTTGTTATTTAATTTATTTATTTATACATTTACTTACTTATTTATTTATTTTTAACAACCTACTTGGGGTTCAAAATATTTTGATAGAGTGTTTATGTATGAAATTCAATAACAAAATTAGTAGATAATTTATTCAATATAAAATCGATATAATTGATGCCTGTTCGTTTTAGTAAATAGAAAAAACTACAACAATGTTTATAAGTACCACTACCACCATCACAACTTCTTCGATCTTGAACTTGAACGCATGGTTACATACAATAGCTGATATTGTCTTTTTGAAATAATATTTACGATAACTTAATGCCAAAAAGAGTAACTCAACGACCAGAAAACTAAAAATCATAATTATTACCGTTACTAATGTTACTAAAGTAAAGCTAAATTAATTAATTAAAAAAAATATAAGTAAAAACAATTAATAAACTTAAATTTCTATTTGTGGATCTTACCGTTTGTCGGTAAATTGAATTCAATGAAAGCCAGTTGTGTGTGTAAGTATTATCAAAAAGCAGGTTTCTACTGCCAGTATTGCCAGATGTAGGGATTTGTCCCTTGTAGGGACGTATGTACAGGGAAGGATTTTTTGAATTCATCGTTATGTAGGGATTTTAAGCTAAAATTAGGAGCTCCTCATCTTGTTTTGCAGACTAGTCCTTAGACAGTATTTTTTTTTTCAAAATTACAGGTGCAAATTTTTATTATTATTGACAAAAAGAAAAAAAACAGCTGTAAAGGATATTCCATAAAACGCGAATAAAGTGAAAAATATGAGGATCTCAAAAATAACAGCTGTTATACAAGGCTCCCATTAAAACACAATACAACTCCAGAGTTACAGTACTATATTGAGTCCAAAAAATGCATTAACCAGGACTAAAAGAATAAATATACATAATGTTTTTGATAAATAAACAATGTAAATGTTGAGACGACATCAATCTTTTGAAGAGAAAAAATATCTAATTTACAAGATTTTGAAAAGTTTTGGATATTTTAATGTTTTTTTCAAAATATATGTAAACTAACGCAAATGGTACTGTCGATACTACATTCATATTCGGCTGTGGTCAGTGATTAGAAATGAAAGGAACAAATACAAACCTATACTCACAATTTTGTTGTTAACTAACCACAAAAAGGAATTATTCAAGACTAATTTATATTCACTGGAGTTTGCCGACGAGTGAATTGTTACTGCCTTTCTTATTTTGAACTTTGAAGATTGCTTTTGTTTTTACATTGGTATTCAAGAAATTTAATTTCTGTGTTTGTATTATTATGATAATAATATAAAAATAATGCTGTAGGGAAAAAAACAAGGGTTAGTAGGGATATCACTCTGAAAAATTCTGGTAACACTGCCTATTGTGGCACCCCTCGTACATATAAATTAAACAAATTCTATGAATCAAATAAAGTAGTACCTTAAAACCTGGAATATTACAACATTTATTATATTTCCACATTTTGTAGTTAATAACTGTCTACTATAACTAGCATTTATCAATATTGTGTTCGTAAAGCTGACAAAATTCTTTTGATCTATTAATGCCATTAACATTTTCTGCATATTGCAGATTATAGACAAACGGTCGATGTGTGCATTGAATATTAGTTTTGAGTTAAAAACCATCTGATATTAATTTGAGCTAACCCTTGCCAGCTTCACATGCCTTGAATATCAAGGTATATAGTCGCATACCATTCTTCTTTGTCTATAACTGTTTCTTTTCGTTTGTTTCTCCTATAAGTTTGTTAAGTAACTAATCACTGCATCCGACTATCTTTATACACTATATTCATTCTACTTGCACTCCTAGTAGACAATGTTTGCGCTTGACTTCGAAACACAAAGATTGGTTTTCTATGGTATAATAAACTTTCATGTTTCTTGGTATACTGTTGGACCGAAATAAATTTAGTGGATCGCTTAAATAAAAACAGAATAGGTCCAAGGTGCCTTCCCCGACGGACTCCTAAGTAACAGCGATTTCTTCAGAAGGCGAAGACTGCTTAATTGCCTGCTATGATGCCTAAGTGTATAAATTGTGGTTTCGTTCCCATCATTAGCTTTTTTGAAGTCCGTCCGTGTTTTCTTTATGATCTTATGATAAATGATACATTACAGTATACAGCAATGCTTATTTTTGGAAAAAGTCCACATTAATGTACATTTACTAGAAGATAATATGGAGTTGTGTGACTTAGAAGGTGTGTAAACTCATTAATCACTAACCATTTTCACCATTTACTGCAGTGAAGAGCAATTGCAATAAACACTTTCATAATAATACTAAATTCACGTTAAGTAATTAATTAAAAGCGATGACAAAAGAAAAGTCATGATATATCGATCAGATAATTATACTGATGTGGTTGTATTTTAACACCGAGGCAGTTAATATATAGATGTTAGTATATGAGAGTGGCCCGGTAAAAAATATTGCAATAAAACTATATACTAACGACATAAAATAAAAAAGCTCTCAGCGCCATCTAGTACTAGCAACGTATGTTGCGGTTAACGCGGCACTCTGTTGTGCTCAATTAAAGCGGAATTCCTAACTGAGCAGTCCTAACAAGAACGAAACTGGTAGTCGGATCTGAATTAAAGTATCGAGCAACGATCTATGAGACTGACTTATGCAGAGGGTTTTACAGCTTGATGGTCGGCCGTCGTAAACTATTGTATTGTAAATGAGGGTTTTTACAACCTTATGGTCGGCCGTCCTAAACTATTGGGATTAGCGGCACGCTTCAAGTTCCTAAATGGGCTGTATTAAAAAAAATCTTGTTGGCTAAAATTTTATTTAATGCATACATGATGCTAACTGGCGAGACCCGCGATCTATTTTTATGTGATACTTTATTGGGTGTAAATTTTCAGATGTACCTATAAAATAAAAGCCTTTGCATGTCAACGAATTTATACAAATTTAAAATAAAACATACAAATTAGTAAGTAGAAAATTATTTACATTTGTTAGAAAAAATTTACAATAGTGCACAATAAAATTTATACATGATATCGATTATGTTCATTACACCTTGTTAATAAGCACATTGCAAGAGTCACAAACTAAAAAAATTACTCACTATCACTTTCACTGCTAAAATCACGATTAACTTCTATCAGCAATAATCTGTTTGACCAGTTGCCCTACGAAACGTATTTGTCACAAACGCCTCTTAATAAGTGGCTAAATGTAAGCATGTATGTAGATATGACTGAATAAGTAAAAAATATTGCACTTGGTACGCTTATATGCTGTAAAGCTGTAAAATATAAGTAAACACATATGCTTTCAATACCGTTTATAATAGGAGTAGAATAGTTTCCATTTCTTCTTATTTCAAAAAAAATATACAGGAAGAAACTACGTTTATTGCTTTCCGGATTAAAAGAAAATTTTAACCTGTGAAGAAACAGGGCAGAGGACGATTGCACACTGCGATCAACAATTAGAAAGTATGGGCTGCCGCATTGAAATTGGAATGTTTACTATTCATGGTTATAAAAATAGATACTACTCATTAAATTAGGAAAGAATACAATTTAGTCATACATTAAAAGCTATTAGATGAGAAATATTTGTAGTTCAAATAATAATACCAAATAATGCTCATTGATTTATGTATACGGAAAAAAAGTCTAAAAAAGCCTAAACACAATTTTTGGATACGGTCCACTTCGCTGCAAAACAATGGAACGTGCCGAACCCGTCTGTTATGTACAACAGCTTCAGGTAATACTTGTAAACCATTGTGAGCGGTAATCGGCTGTTCGTATAATAAGTCTTATTGATTGTTGCTTGCAACTATAATTTATCAGATTCAGAACAGATGACTGACTCAGTTTTGTTTTGCACATGCGTTCTTTAAAACAGCGCAATGATAATTTTCTAAAAAATAACCTTGAAATCTGTATATTTGTGGTGCTAAAATAAATAAACAACAGGTACTTTCTTTTAACTGGCTAAGACTTTAGTTCTTCTCCCTCTATCTTCTGCCTCTGAAATATATTGGGTAAACTCATTCATTGACTTTAACCAGAAGAAATTATCCGATTAGATGCAGGAAGCCTCATGAAACATTAAAAACGATCCATGTCAAAATGCTGTACAGTGTACATAACAGCAGAACATTTAGCTGTAAATTGTTTTAACTAAATAATTATTAATTTAATTCATTAAAGCTCTTTTGTAAAATAAATAGGCAGCAAATTTTACTTTGCTCGGAGCACTAGATGATGCACAAATCAATCATCTCCTCGTGTAAACAAGCGCATCACGGGTTTCCTTGTAGAGTGTGTTTACATTCAGTGCCAAAAACATTGTAGAATATCTGCCAGCTTGTTAAGTAAAAGTCCAACTTGATTACATTTGCCACTTTGATGACACGCCAGACGACTGCATGAAGCAAAATGGAAAATTAAGTCAGTGGGCCTCGAAACTTGAAACTTCTTGCTCCACACTAATGCAGTCTTTCACAAGCTTTCATTACCTCACCTTATCGATTCGAAGGATCGTCACCCTGCGCTGGCGTAAGGTGCGCTCTTTAAAGGTGAGGCGTGTCGCCGTCCTTCCTTCCTTCCGGTCGGCGTCCAATGGCGTCCACGACGTCTGGTTTCCACGACAACCACTCCGGATATACGTTTTATAGGTGACGTGCGGATAATGCGATCGTCGCTCATGCTCCCCTTCAATTTATCCCGGCCGTCTTTAGGAAACTTGATTAAGACTATAAGTTGAACTTATGGACGTCGTATATCTCGACTGTAATCGGTTCGTATATCTCAGAGCAGTCGATTGGACGCGCCGTTTCCGAAAACAGCTAACCGGGTTTTATGGACGATTTGATCGTTACATAAAGGAACTCCGAGTTTGGATACTACCGTTATAGGTATCGAGTTCATTTCGGGCCATTATACCTGATTGGACTGCAGAATTAGAAAGCAATAACGTTGTACTCATATTGACGTTAGTGCCAAAGAAAGTTTTACACATAGGTACAGGTACACAATGTTTTCGCAACAAAGCGATTCTGAATTTATACTACAGAGTGCGCCATTTAAATCAGAACAAATTTAAATTTGTATTTCCCGCCACAGAATATATGACCTCAAAATGTTCCAGGTGTTGCGAACAAATGCTGAGTACAATCAACAAAGAGTCGCGAGAGTCTAAAGTTTTCGCGTTGGGCGTTCGGCAACTCAAATAGTAGAGTTCTTCAGGTAGGTATAGGAGATCAATCTCATATCGCATTGTTTCTAAATATAATGATTCTGCGAAGTCTGGGAAAGGTTCCGCTAAAGGCCGATTCCCACTTACGCAGCACGGTGCGGCACGGCACGGCGCGTTACGATGCAGCGAAATGCTGCTTACAATTGTTTGCATGTATTTAAATGATACCGTTCCCATCTAAGCAGCATGGTCCGCTGCAGCACGGCGTGGTACGCTGCAGAAAAATTTCAATTCACCGGTGTACGTTTCCATGCGTCAATTGACGCACGCTGCTGCTTGTGCCGAACAGAAGTGGGATGCTCAACCGAAACTTTGTGTGATGTCCCGTTAGTGGAACGCGTACAATATTGTACAATTCACTGAGTTTTTTGGAAGACATTGTATGATGTTTATAAAATTTGCGTTCATCCTCCTGGTATTTTCTAAAAAGTGTGTGAAATTCACCCTATTCCATTCTTGCATGAAATATATCCTGAACCCAATGTTTTCGACTTTTTCTTCTTTTCTTTTATTTTCTTCGTGTTCATTACATACAACAGCTGATCAATAAATTGTCCGATGAGTACGATGCAGACGTGTAATTAACTTCTGGCGTGCACATTGTATGTTATTAATTGTATATATAGTGATTATTATTTTTTATTATAATTATCTAATTAATAATATATATAATGATGATGAAGTTTTATTAAACTTCTGGTTCTGCCGGACACTGCCGCACAAGTGGGAATAGCTACCAAAAAATGACGCATCGTGCAGTGTCGCGCCGCGCTGCAACGCATCGTGTCGTGCTGCCTTATAGTGGGAATCTAACATAATCCGTCAAGGAACTGCAGGAGTCATGGTAAGAGCTCAGGCGTTATGTCCAGTGAGGGGACGTCATGCCGCCGCATTTTTTCGAAAGGGCAAACTGCAACAAAAAAAGTTTATGTGCGTGTTTTATGGAACGTGGTCCAACCGTGGACCATAGCCAACTATGGTTTCTATTTAAAAAACCATATGTTTGTTCTACATCTTAAAAAGTGTTTGCAACTAATTACGCATGTCCTTTATCGTTTATTTCCAACACTGCCCCATCCAATGTTTTGCATGGGCTTCCTTTGCTTCTCACCCTCTCCGATGTACGAGTATCACTCTTACTTTCCAAATAATTTTCACCTTCAATCTACATAAGTGCCCAAACCATGTCAGCTAATTTCTTTTGATTATAATCAGAATTGATGGCACTTCAGGCTCATCTTCTGTCCATTCGTGTGAGCCCCATGAGGTAACGTAGATACTTCATTTTAGTCGTTTGCAATGAACCCTTCCGTGTAGTATTCAGTACCAATGTCTCACTTTTTGTACAGTTATGGGACCAAACATAGAACAGTCTAGTAACTTTCCAGAAAGATCGTAAGGTTGCGTAGGTCGGAACTCGGAAGCTACTCCATATAAAGCACTGGCTACCGCAAGACATGAAGTCTGAAGTCTGGTTTGAAAAGCGATGAATCAACCAAACAGAACCGAACTGAGTATTTTTTTCGAAACCCTACACGTAATAATATCATAACTTCAGAGTATATGTTAAAGATATATAACAGTACCAAAACGAGCGATCTAAATAGAGCATTTGTTCCATTGAAACTACAGCAAAACGTAGCTGACAGCTGACATCGTAGGATCCACCAAGTTGATACCACTAAGAATATATGCATAGTCAATGGTGTTATTTAGTAACTATGATAGCATAGTAACGCTAGTGATAGCAGTGTGCGACGCTTTTCTAGTGAGGGAAGCCCACTATGGTTAAAATCTTTAGGAGGAAGGGATAATAACCACCAAGTAGGTAACCTACACAAAAATAACATTAATTTATGTTAAACGTGTCTGTTTTCGTATTTTTTTTGTATGTGGGCCGAGTATGAAATAATAGAGAAGTATTCTAGTCCGGACCCTATAACACCTATAAAAAGTTAACTATTATTTGCATTATTTGTAATTTCTCTGGTGATTCTATAAAGAGGTCTCAAAGCTACATAGGCTAGAGATACCAAATGTAAATCATGATACTAATAAAACCCTAAAATCTTTAATATTGTTTAATGACATAAAACCATTACGAAACGGTTTTTCCATTGTAGTATAGGAAAAAAATATTTAAGTTGCAATCTGTTTTTAGGAAACCACAAATATTACTATAAAATTTAAAATACCGTATTCTCAAAAAATAATAAAAATCCTGTCAATTATTTATCCTTTGTAAGAGGTACAACAATTTAACTTTATTATATTGCCTCTATGAAATGGCGAAAACACACACCTAGCTTTTTTTGCTTTGGACGGAGTCTCGTTTTTCTTTAACCCTTAAACACTAAATTTGCAACAAAATGAGAGATGACAATCTGATACTGAGCTGTTCGATTTAACGTAACAAAGTTGGTTTGCATTTCAGATTTAATAAGATTATATGTATAGCACCTACATTGATACAAAACAATACAAAAACGCTGGGACACATCTTTTTTAATTAAGCTGTGTTTATTTATTTATGTACTATGTTGGTGTATGTATACATATGTAAATCTCTGTATACATACGATATTATATAAATTTTGTAGAATCTGTTTACAGAAGAGTTTTGTAGTCTTCATATGTAGCCATCATATTCGCATTCGCAGCTGTTGCCATGTGTATTTATTATAGAAATTACAGCTTACTGCCGTTACCTACAACATGTAGTTCTTCACTGACTTCAGTTCGCTGCGAGGGTGAATCTGATTGCCCTGCAGGTCCTTCTATTAATTTTATGCGAAATCAGCCGAACCATGTTATAGTTTCAGTAAACAGTATACAGTGTGGCAGTTATAAACACACTATCGGACTGCCGTTTGGGAATAACATGTCAAGAACAGTTTATGTTTTTGGTTTGAAGAAAAAATGTGAAGATATAATAATTTATAATACCTGCATATTATAGGCTGCCATAGCCTGATAAGCAATAGACAATCGGTAATCAATATTCTGGCAAAGCAGCAGAAAACAAGTCAGAATGAACCTCCTACGCACTGATCTGGACTAGCTAATGACTTTTTATCCCATAAAAATGATAGCTAGCATCACACACAAATATTTGTTTTACATTACGCACGTTTTATTAACGTAAACAGTGCACCGCCATGCCGTTACAAATTTTGCTTTTGCTTAACTTGGCACGCAGTCCCAGCGACACGTAACTAGCGTAATCGTCGTGAAGGTTTTACTCGCCAATATTAGACATTATACACGCGAAAACTTCTATGTATAGTCCGACATGGATCTGCTACACCCCCTCAAGAAATGTCTTCACTTTCCCAGCGAAAGTGCAGGAATGACTGGTGCACAATGAAAAACGAAATCGTTGCTCATTAATAATGCGTAAAGGAATTCGGCTGCGGTGCAAAAATAGTCTGTTGTTAAAAAGTTACGTTACATCTGGTGCAATCCTGTCCTTGCTTGTGGCTGCGCTGGATAGAATTTAAACGCTGCGAAATAAATTTTTTGTATTTCGGAATGAGCAAAGTTTTTTTAAATTAAAGTAGTTTTAGATCTTTAGTACATTTTTGTAACAAACAATATGTGCCAGTAAAAAAAGAACTTGGCTAAGAGTGTATTACCAAATATCAGAATGTCATAGTTACTCTGCCTTTTTTAATGTACTTGATAATATTTTGCGGTACGAGTTGCAAATATCAAATATAAGGGATTGCCTAGATATACAAAGCTTTAAAACACTAGAATAACAATTACATTTTTGCCCGATTTAGTTTATTTTGTGCACTTGCTTTTACTCTTTGCTAAACCTAACAAAACGGCAAATAATTTCCTACAACGGTAAGTACATAAACCAGAAACCTGTATTTTTAACATCGCATTCGAATTACTAAGTACCTATACTCAAGTTGAAAGATGAAATAAAGATGTAATTTTAAATTTATTTATTAATATTAAAATTAAATGTGCAGTTCGTTCAGTTGGAATAATAATGGTAGCTATCGACACCGATGTAGTAGGAGCTGCGGTAGCAAGTAATGGTGCAGCTCATGATTCAGAAATGTTGCAGGAAGATGTGTCATCGTGAAGWTTTTTTCTGCATACATTGCAATTTATTTTGGAGGGTATCGTCAATGTAGCTTTCGGCGACGGTCGAGGATTTCCATCTTCTAAGACTTTTTAACCCGAGTGCATCTACATCTCTATTAGCTAGAATGTTAATTGAAGTACAGCGAAACGAATGACCTTTATACTATCCTGATTTGTCTACTCCTACTTTTATAATACGTCCTGGTTTACTAGCTCCCTTTCTCTTTCTTCTTCTACTTTGGTTTTGATTATATCCTCCAATTAACTTACCTGAACCATTTTACTTCTTTTATCAAATTTCCTCTAGCAAAAACATATTGCGTGACTGACACTATCAATTTGTTCGAAGTATAAACATTCTGGATCATTTGATAATTTGAATATATTGTGTATAAGCGTCCTAGTCCATTGTGATATGTTCGTTTCATCAGTCCATCGTTGTTGCCAATCTTCCAATGTCTTCTGATTTAGCTCCTTATAGATTCCTTGCTGATACACAATAACCGGCACACCCATAATGACATTCATTGCTTCACTAGTAATTTTTGTAGCCCCAACACATTTTAATAAGAGTGCATCTCTGTACTTGCCTTATCATACTAAAATATTTATGATACACTATCGCTCTTGCCCAAATCGGACAGGCATACATGAGTACATTCACTGATTTAATTATGTTAACGCTTTCACCCTTACAATTTTCACATGCTCTGTCATCGAGTCTATTAATGGTAGACCCTTTTTCATGTTGTTATGATGTTATCACCTGCTTTATACCTCTTCTAGAGACTAGAACGACTGCTTCAGATTTTTCAGCCGCTTTATCGCTAAATTGCAATTACTCATCCATTGCTGAACTCTAGTGATTGCTCTTGATCATCCGCGTATGCTATTATTAAAAAAATTTGAACCCCATTATAAAATAGTTGGTCCTAAAACTGATCCCTGAGGAACACCGCATGTCATATTTATTTTTTATCTTCTCTGTTAAAATATGATTTTATAATTCTTATTAGATAATATGGGCTCACATTCTTCTCTCTAAGAGCTTCAGTTATTTTGACCCATGAGAATGAATAAAATGCTTTTTTAATATCTAAAGTAACAAACCGCCAACATTTTTTACTACGATAACGACCGCTATTTTTTGAGATTTAGCTATTTCTCGAACTTTTTGTAAAGCATGCAATGTGCTTCTTCCTTACGAAAACCTAATTTCTAACATCTCGCCCTTACGTCTTTCATTTACCTATACAAAACCCAACAGGCATATTGGTCTAAATGATGTCTTATTTTTTTTCAGCCATAACAAGTTTTACTGTTCCTAATAATTGTTCCTCTCCCACTACTTGATTATAGTACCTTCCATTAGTCATTACGACAAATCAAAAATACGTACGAATATTTTGGTCTTGTTGGAAGATGACGATGATGATATTGTAGTTGTGGTAAATTTCTATATGATAGACACTTTCATTCATTAATAGCAATAAATGTTCCTTGATCGTGAATGTTCTGAATAGTCATCTTGTACAATTTTTCCCTTCTACATGCTTCCCATGTTCCTAATATCATTGCTACCTAAAATACACAAAAAAAACATATTTAACACCTGCTCATACTTTAAGTACATATATGTTGCCTGGTGCATCAATAGGAATCACTCTTTCTTAATAAATACACTGGCTTTTTATTTGTTTTTAACATTAAAACTAACATTCTTGTTTGAGGTAGTTATTAATGTTGAATATTTGGAAATGTATCTCTGCCCACAAACTTCCTAGATCTTTATAGCTTTCCTTTTGACAAAGTACAGCACCATAATTTTATCGTTAATATATTAGTTTATTTATCTCACACCACTGGTTGAAAATCTTGCAAAAATTTGCATATGGCTCCCTTGATGGAGAATGGAACGCTCAACTCTCCACGATTCTGCATCTAAGGACGAGGCGTTCATTTTACAAACACCTGACTTTTTAACTTCTTGCAAATGCAACAACGCGTCGTATAATATGTGACTATCATTTGTACATTTGTTAATACACAAAATCATGTCTACTTGTCAATATGAATATAATTAAGGAATCCGTAACTGAACATKATCAAACATTTCAGAAAAACCTGCTTCGCAAATTTATTAAAAAACGTCACATTAGAATCAGTTTGCACTTGGTTACTTATTTTTGTAAGTAGGTGTGTACAATCTAATCGACAGCCAGAGAATTAATCCCTACAATCAAATAGTTGCACATATTGCTCATGAACTAGCAGTGAATTCCGTGAATATGGGGAATCAGATGCAGGTCTGGCACCAACACGTAATCGCTTATTACCCACCATTGTTGTTGCCAAACAGAATGGTCCACGCGCCGTTTAGTTAAGGTCGACTTTTTTTATTTTTGCAGTTTATATTTTCGCCTAACGACCACTGCTGGTTAGCAACGCATCTGCTAATCCAGATGTTTTTCGCAAACGCTAATTATTACCGTTTTATTTATCTACGTCCCATTTCGAAATTTGGAGCACGGTATTTTGACACCATTCCAGAAGGGACACAACGCAGCTTACGAGCTGCGGACATCTTTTTGCGGTATTATTTCTGACGACGTTTAGTGGGAGGGTCAATGATTCTCTTTATGAGCTGGATTCCTTGGAAGCGATTCACGGGTGGTGATAACAACTATGATTTTCACCACAAGAATTTTGAGATAATTTTATCGGAGAAAAATAACGCTTGCGAGATTCGTTTTGTGTGGTAATAATAATATAATAACTTCTGTACGAAATAAATTGTATCCCACATGATATACAACAAAAAATTAATCTGAAACTGAAACTGCTGCAAGCTCAGGCACTGTCCTTTCTTAGCACAGTAAGTATAACTATAACTGTTGTAGTAAGTGTACAGAAGATTAGGAATGAAGTGTAAAACGAAGGTTATATCAGTTACCTACAATATAATGTCATTTACACCATTTCTTTAAATATCTGAGGCCAGTTCAAATACCGATGATTTTCAATAATCAAGTCTTTGTTAAAAGATACATAATCTCTCAACAGTAAAAAGATACGTTGATATGTGGCATTTGAAAGTGACGCTATGCCATATTTCCCTGCTTTCTTTGTGGTACTCCGACAATGGTTTAGCAAGGAGCGGCATTCAATAAAATTGTTGAATTTAGATAGAAGAATATTCCGCACAGGAACTTCGCTATCTTCGCATTATATCCAATGAAATAGTTTGTTAAAATTAAGTCTTTGGGTAAGCCTAAAAACGGACAACGTTATTAATCTATCTTTGTTAGAAGTTTTGTCACCTATCGTTTACCAGAATTAAGAAAATGGTACGATTATTGGGCCTAAGATTTGAGATACGATCTTCTTCAACTATCTATTAGGTTTGTCTTTAAGTGGAAGAAGGGCGATACGTTTCAGGTTATTACCAAATTTTTGCAAAACAAAAAGGACCAACATTATATACCTCCTCATATTGTAATCAATACTGTGGAGAATGAATTTTGAACAGACATCTTGAGTCTTTTCACAGATAATCTAGTTATGGAATTACCAAGGTGATGGGAGACTACACTTTACCGAGAAGTTCAACAAGAAATTCACACGGTTAAAAGTTATACCAAGAGTTTTAAGAAGCAAATGGAAAGGAAATAGCCAATGAACGCAAGGTCTATGTAATAAGCTGGTTTATATTCATCGGTACTTGCATGCGTCTTCTCATCATCATACGCCACAAAAACGTTCTGTCTTAAATTCTGTTGTTAATGTGCAGTATCAATTTCTGAACCAGGTACACTTCCAAGTGTGTGCAATTAATCGTCATCTTTACTCCAACTTCAAACTAAGTCTCAAACCTCCAAATTATAGATCCACTGCATTGCTTCCTTATGTTGAAGGTATTACAGACAGAATCGGTGAAATTCTTAAGAAACAACTTCTCCGTACTATATTCCGCCCCTCTTTAAAAATGTCACAGATTCTTCAATTTCCAAAGGAGAAAACAAATCCTCTATCGTCTAGAGGTATTTACAGCATCCCTTACTCGGGAGGTGCCGTATATATCGGTGAAATAGGCGGATCCACTAAGCTTAGCAGTACCCGAACATCAGCATGAAACCGGTCACAATATTTTGTATGACAATGTGGCATTTCTAGCGAAAGTCCCCTTTTTACAACCCGAAATTTCCAAACATCCAAATAATCTGAACCGAAAAGAAGAGTATTACCTATCCACTATCTGCAAGCCCATCAGGCAACGGCTATCCCCACTTTCACAAATATTTCTTATCCCTCTTTTGATGATGCCTTTTAGAAGAGCGGAAGAAACGTCGACCCTATTCCAAAAAAGAGACGCGGTCTAACCCAAAGAGACTAAGATTTTAATCTATCTCGAGCTATAAAAGCTTACTTTCTTGTTACACTAATTCCTATGGTATATTCCGCTAATGGTATAGTTTATAACAAAGTCACGTTGCAACGAAATTATGAATGATAAACAATCTTCGGCAGCGAAAAAACAGCAGATGCAGGTAGGTATTAATGTATAAAAGGTAATGGATATTATTTATGTTTACGAAAACAGAGACTGCTTTACATAACACCATAAGTACTCCAATAGTGGGAAATACGCTAACAACGAAGACAAGAAAACTTGAAACAAGTCAATAATAAATGCAAAGAAACACAAAACGTTGTTTTCAATAACTTTTTCTCTATAATAGATGTTAAAATGTGCTTTGATCTATTCAAATCAAAAGATTAAGGAACGTGTTAGACGCAAGGATAGATAAAACAATATTTTAACATCACGGGTATAATTTACATTCCAGTAATATCCAGCCGTCTAACACAAGCTTTCCCTGTCATAACTGAATAGCAGTACAACTTGAATTAGATCTAAAGAATTTTTTATTCTACAGAGCGTTTTCTTTTCAACCTTTTTTACTAATCAGTATTCGGTATATGATTCAGCAATTGAAGATGATTCCAACTTCATACACGCTTTACTGTTCCCATATTAGTGCCAGAATATTAAACAATAAACTTCCACAAGTAAGACCAAAATTCAGTTCAAGGCATGCTTTCAGTGGCGTAGGTTAATTTTCCTTATGTTTGCTAGCTAGATACCCGAGATGCATGTTAGTACACCATTGCCGATCGGTGCTGTTTGGCAACACTCTGGCTTACTGCTAGCGGTGTCCATCTCTTTTCCTTGTCAAAGGATCTGTATAACTTTTTGCATTCGCTTAATTGAAAATAATGTAAATGAATAAGCACTTACAATGCTGGTGAGTGTTTGACCTCTAATAAAGATTTGGCCTCTTGCCAACATAACTATTATAAAGAAAAACAGGATGAATACCCAAGCTCGAGTATCGGCTATCCTTAATAAGGGCAACCAATATTATACTGATAAACAAAACAGGCCATCACATACTCAATCTACGTGATCGTACAACTAGTATTTACTTCTGCTGCACATTTATTCCCCTTGTAGCTACTATAGTCTAGTGTACAAATTAATACAACAGACAACGGCATTTCAATAGCACACACATTATCGCAAAAATCAACATCTTCTTATGCTGCTTGAATACTCCATTATTTAACCACTTTGTAATCAGATATACATAACCAGAAGGAAGCTCGACAAAACTATTTCCTCAATACTGATATTAATTACCAACTGTTGAGCCAACATAATAGCTTCATATCGTCAGTTCTTGGTTTAATTATCGAACTCACTGTTGCCCAGAACATACAGCCGACTTCTTCTGGATGCCAACTGCACTAATGCAGCATAGACTTAACAGTCTGTACCGAAGTGCTAGGAAGCCTCTCTATTTTAATACTTTTTTAACATGACTGTTGCGCAGAACACATACAGCCGACTGCCTCTGCAGGCAATATTGCCAGACAGTATGGCCAACTACATCAATATAGCATATGACACACATATGACACAGTCTGCACCGAAATACTAGGTGGCCTCCTTATTTAACAATAAATTTTAATTCATATCTTCACTCTTGAGTTGAATACTGTTATCTCACTAACGTTCTTCCTATATAACAAAAATTTTATTCAGTTATTACTCGAGCTCAATATTGTCATCTCATCAACGTCCTAATCGATTTTCTTACTGTAGCAAGAAGTAAAGCAGGACTAAGCATGCATAGGTGACAGAAAACACATCGCATCACAGAGCTAAATAGCATCTTTAAAACTATCAGTAACATCACACCGCAGTGCTACATATCATCTGCAATAAAACAGTATAATATATAATATATAATGCAGTTAACATTCAGATATATCATCCGCCATATTCATACCAAGTCAACCAGTATACTAGATACCAGGATATTGAATGATTACTCACATTGCTCTGCAATTCTGTCTAAAACTAAAACTAAAACTAAACTAAAACTGTCTATCATGCTTAGATATAACATCCACCAGTTTAATAACAAGTCAATATCCTATGTGAGAGAAAATTCAGTGAAAACTCACATCAAAATCTATTGTTGTGACAACACTTCAAATTGACGTTTACTACTTATTTTTGTAATTCCCTAACAGCTAGTGCCTATTAGTGATACGTAATACACATTAGATGTTTCTAACTTGTATAATTCATTAGATTAACACTCACCATACAAGAAAATTATAGTAAGTTTTATAAAGAGGTGCTCGTCATCTTTAGCTTCTTGTAAACGCTTTAGCGTATCCTCTTGCTCAAAAACGGTAGATTTCTCTGGTTTGTAATCATCTGTCAGTTTCTTCATCAATGTTATTGGTTTGCTGGATCTTTGAACTTTGAAATGTTAGATTTTAATATAGAGTAGTAAAACCATAGTGATGAGGCGTGTACCATATAGGTAATGAATAAGTATTGTTATCACTTTGAATGTATGAACAGATTTGTAAAGTTATGTAATGAAAGTTCAAGTTTTACAAGAAATATAGGAAATATGATGCGTTAAGGAAGTGACTTATTTAAGTTTTGGTTATTATATCTTAACAAGAAACTGCAGTTAATAAAGACTTGATTCACATCCCTTTCGGACAAAAGCGCAAATTATAAAACAAAACAATTGGTAAATTTCATGAAATTGTAAACATATATGTGATGCAGTTTTTGTTTATTGCAGGTACCTTAAGTTACACTACACTGAATTCTGAGGAACATACTCAATAGTATAATTTGAATCAAACACGTACTCTTCGTATTCCCAGACCTCAATAATTCATTTCAATTCCAATGATAGTTGTATTTTGTTTATCTAAAAATAGTTGCATCACTATTGATTTATACTATTTTGATTTAAAACCGTGATCAAGTCTAACGTTTAAAAAAACGAATCACTCTTCAACAACCTTCTGTGAACAGTAAAATTCAACTTGGCGACTTCCACTTGGTTCCTTTTCCAGCCTGTCTGAAAGGATCCAATCGATTAACAAAACTTCAACTCCCCCAACATCATTCCGCCCATACAACTTCAAAGCACTCAATCTGCGAGTTTGATCTCGAAGTAAAAAATATCCGGATTTGCTAAATTCTCATGTCGCTTCTTTCCCTACACGTCCGATCTAGCCATCAACATCGACAACCAACAAAATCGACGACGACTCGATGGACGTGGAGTTGGCTTGAGATGGAACACAACAAATGTCCGGACACCGGAAGCAAAGTCTCAGACATTATTCGATGTTTACTGCGCTGTTCCGGTGGACGAGCACTCGTGCATACAAAAGGATGCGGAGACATTCATCTCCTACGAATTGATCTGCATTTATCCGCAGAAAGTTCGTTTATGCCCGATCCCCCGTTGGGAGGGCATTCGCTGGAGGGTGAAGAGATGTTTATGTGGGTTAGGAGATCGGCGTTATGAATATAGGGAGGCGGCAGCACTTGCGGGTCTGTTCCATTAATTCCCGTGTTCATGTAATTTAATTATATTGACTATTCATTTGTATTTTTGACGTGGATACGTCTTTCCTCTCGTTTGGGGGTGATCCTATGTCGTGATAAGCTTTAGCTTTAGTTGTATATAATCCACAAGACTAAGTATGAAAGCAGATAGCTCGATATCGACAGTACGGCCACTGAGAACGTATATCCATAATACTCATGCGTAGAGGTCTACATTTGAACAACACATAAACAATAATCATGTCAAACCATTGGCGGACTAAGGGAGGCAGCAGGGGCGGTCTACCCCGCCCAATTTTCAGCTTGAGAAATCTAATAATTAAATTAAAGTGCGGTAATCAAATAACCTCAAAGCGTTAGTCCTAAAAAAATTTAAATTATATGAGAAATTAAAAAATTCATGTGATTAACACTGCTTTGCTAACGTTGCTAGCTATAGCTGTGGATAACTATGGAGAGGTTGGGACATCGTTTGTATGTAATGGCAAAGTGAGAGCTAATTATTGGCTTTAGTTAAGATAATGGTAATGGGTACCGGCAGCACGACTTTGTGTTTTTATTGAATCCCTAGGTTAGTGATTTGAACGTTCCTACGTATATTAAATCTATTCTATATCTCTGCATACATTATCTAGGTAATAAAAAAAATAAGTACCCAATACAGGCATTATATTAGCTGATATTAGATTAGTAAAGCAGTCATAGTGATGAGACACAAAGTTCCTAAAATTTAATAACACCGTATACCTATTTAGTGTTAAAATTACTTGTTTCTGTTACTCATATAGTTGAGCAGTCAAATTATAAATCTATAACCGTCAAAACATAATAAGCATACTATATGTGGGAGCCGATTCAGCATTTATGTTCCGACGATGGGACATAGCAAGAAGAATAACTTTTTGTTTTTTTCTTATAACTATTCGTTGTAAAAACAATATCTGGCCTCCTTTAATTTTAGGTGATTTAAACCAATACTTTTTTTGAGAAATGATGTGATTGATTTAAACACTGACAAAAGTTACTGTTCTGACGTTTCGAGAGACCTTATAGAAACAACACTATACAATAAAATCTAAAGTGATCAAAACCACCTACACTCAAATCTGTGTGGCGTTTCTAATCGGTTTAGATTATATCAGGTTGGTATGGTATTTATATGACGTCTCGCTTCCTAGGTGAAATCTTTATTTACTTTAAAAACTTGTTTGAACTGTTTGTTTCAAAATTTTTGGAGCCTCTTTGACAAATATTGCTGAAGTGATTGAAATGTCAGAATAGGATTTTTGCCAGTTTTTAAATCAGTGATAGGGTTTCTCTGAATATATACCTCTGTATTTTACCACACTACTACTTGGGAATACTAGACAAGTACTACAAACTACAGTTTTGAAACAAGAGAAAAATTAATGTCTTGTATATACAGGGCTTCTATAAATGAAGCACGGGCGGCGTTGATTTCCGAATTCCTTTCAGCGCCTTTTTGTAACTGCTGCCAAGCTACAATATGCATAGCGATAGTACTGAAGGTTGCAGATCAATGTCACACCACAGCTCCGAAATGTGAGCTTTCTGCAACCTTAGAGTTAATAATCCCACAAAACACTACAGAATATGTTGAAAATACACACTCCCAGGCGTTTTATCATATTAAAATATATCAAATAATTCAAAAATCGACAGATGACAAGTATACGTCACCTTCCTGAGAGGCGGCAAATTGATTTAATCGATAATTTCCATAAGTGCCCTCGATGCATGAATCATTTATAAAAACCATGTACCAATTTACCAATCAAATGATAACATTTAATTTTTTTGTTTACTATGATCTATAGTTGACTTTGAAAAAACGAGTCGTCTCTGTTTATCTGTACGTATAAGTAATTAGTCGTTAAGTGTGACCATTCTCGACCGATTTCGATGGCTTTTAATCGGTTCGTATCAGAATCGAACCTTGTTAATTTTCACAACGTTTAATCTAATAATTTCATTTTTATACACCTATTACGTGACGATACCACAAAGGCTTTATTAGCCACCAAACAACAAATATTATAACCACAGATCTTACCTTTACAATAAATCTAATAAACCACGGCGATATTCAAGAGGGTTTCGCTGGCCTCAGCTAACTCAGTGGAGACGGGCTGGGTTCACAGATGAAAAAAAGAAATAATGGGCGCCACGCAATTTGAAAAAAAAGCCAACAGCGAAACAAAGAGCCAAATAAAATTGCGAAATAATTTATATGCCCGTGTTTATTTACAAAAATTTAATATGCATTAAAAATATAAAGTTAATGTAACAAGGTTAATGATTATAATTCAAATTAATGTGATAACTACCCTAAGACCCTGCAACGGTCTAGCAAGCGAGCGTCGTGGCGCGAGGGAAGAACGGTCAAACCGTATCACTGTATTTCGTGAGTAGTGAACGTATTACTTAATTATCGACACCCGGGGGTGGAGTATTGGCCAATACCTTCCCGAATACACAATAAATTCACATTATCCCCGTAGCTATAGGCAAAACGCCGCTGCGACTCGCAAACCGCTATTTTACAAAAATAACAAGCTATTCTAGTTTGAACAGTCAACGAAATTCCTATCTTTATCAAGGTAAGTTATTTTTAGAATAATCTAACAGAAAGGAAACAAAAACTACTATAAACCGACGCTATACAGGTGAGTATCGATTAAATTTTGAGAAAATAACAAATTGCATAATGTAGAGATCAAATTGTAAATTCTAATATCAAATTGTAAATTGTAAATGTTGAAACGTTAACTCTTCTTTATTTTAGGGAAACGACGAACGACGATCCACGGAAAACCGCTTCTACGTGCTTTCGGAACGGCAAGAATGTCCAAGTTATAGATAACGTAAAAAAAATAAAAGTGTCTGACCGTAAGGTAAGCTGGTCATCTGGGAGTCCTACTGGTCCAAATGGGCCTTCAGCTGCTATCCTAGCTGTCAATTAGCTTCCCGGAGTATTTTTCCTACCAAATAGCCCTTATGCACGTGGATTTAGCGAAGTAACAACCGGAGGATGAAGAAGTAAGAAGCAAGAAAGTAAGAAAGGCTGCAATAATGAAAACGCATGGTGAAACCACTGTACTATTGAATAAAAAGAACTTACGTCTGCTCTTCGACCCTCTTCTGCAAGGACTAGCGATTCGCTTTTCAAATCCCCAATTAGGCAATCAATTATGATAATAACAGCGCCTTTCAGATCCAATACAAATATCTAATTGCGTTTCACACACTCGATAAATCAAAACCAATTTTAAAGGCAGCTGTTTAGCGAAATTTACTAGGTGAATCTTGCAGGTTCAAAGTGATAGTGATAGTATTTTTGTGGGCAAAACCGTTTTTGGCAAAAACGCGCAGACCGAGTTTCGATAAGATATACTGATGGCAGCACCTACCGGATTCATTTAGGTTTTAATCTAAACTATGTTAAATGTAAAGAACGCCGTAATAACTCCCCCCTATTCCGATGAAAATTTCATTCTACCAAATTTTCACATGTTGCAGGCTTTAAATCTTGAACATGATATATACCCTTTACCTTTCCGTTATCATCTAATTCATAAGTCAAATAGGACACCTTTCGCTTAATTTTGAATGGCCCTTGGTATTTTGGTGACAGTTTGGCGCTGATATTTCGACTTGCGTCCGATAGAACGTGATTCTTAACATAAACCAAATKATTTACCTGAAAATTCGTAGGTCTCTGACGAAGATCATAACGCTGTTTGCTACGCAAATGCGCTTTTCTTATACGTTCGCGTATTTCTTGATACAGAGTCTGAAATGCTTTCGAACGATGCCCAATAAAATCATCTACACAATGTGTTTTATTTTCACTAATCTGCTCATGAAGTTTACCCGAAATTATGTGTTCGCGTCCAAAATTTATAAAATAGGGTGTGCAGTTAGTGACCTCGTGCACAGCAGTACGCATCGCGCACGCCACTTTATGCAAGTACACACTCCAAGATTTGTGGTTGTCTTTAACGTAAGACGCTAACATAGTTTTCAGTACTCTATTCGTACGCTCAGCAGGATTTGCCTGCGGGTGATATAATGCAGTAAACCAAAGCTCTACGTTGTATCCTTCGCAAAGTTTTCGAAATTCTCCGCCCCGAAATTGAGATCCATTATCCGTGATAATAGCCGCTGGAACACCGAACAATAAAAATAAGTTTTCTTCAACCAATCGGGCTATAATTTTACCGGTTGCTTCGCGCATAGGAAAAATCAAGGGAAATTTTGAGAAACAACACGATATAACCAAAATATATGCATAACCGTGTGAACGAGGTAAGGGTCCCACAATATCCATACACACCACGTGCCAAGGAGATTTCGCGAAAGGACGAGTGGACATTTCACCACCGGGTTTATTTTGTTGAGGTTTGTAACGCGCACATACTTGACAACGCTTCACATAATTAACTACATCGCTTTTCATCTTCGGCCAAAAATAAAATTCACTAAGTCGACGAAAAGTTTTGAAAACACCGCAATGACCCGATGTTGGATTATCGTGAGCTTGGCGCATTTGTTGCAGACGTTTATCTTTAGGCAATACTTCTTTCCATATATTTTCTTTAACATCAAAATTCGTATGGCTATCTCGAATATGTTTAAACAACCGACCATTGCAAATTCTAAAAGCCGGATAACGCAATGGATACTTTTCGACCAAAGACAACATTTTTGTATACCAAGGATCGTTAACAACAGAATTGTTATTTTCTTGCTGCACTACCGCCTCATTTACTTCCGGAATAGTACGCGACAGAAAATCAGGAACAATATGTTCTTTGCCTTTGCGGTGAATGATTTCATAATCGTAACTTTGGAGCCGAAGTGCCCAACGCGCAAGTCGGCCTACCGGGTCCTTGAGATTTTGTAGCCACACTAAAGAGTGGTGATCGGTTACCACGGTAAATTTTTGCCCTTCCAAATAAGGTCTTAGTTTTTCAACCGCCCATATTACCGCTAAGCATTCACGCTCGGTTGTTGAATAATTCTGCTCTTGACGCGTTAGAGCTCTCGACAAATACGATATAACACGATCTCCATCTTCACATTTTTGAGACAAAACCGCCCCTAAGCCATAAGCTGATGCATCGGTCTGAACCATAAATGGTTTGTCAAAATTAGGACATGACAAGATTGGTGCACTAACTAACAAGTTACGAACAGCCTCAAATGATTTGGAGCACTCCTCAGTCCATTCAAATCGACGATTCTTCTTAAGTAAACTGGACAAAGGTGCTACCAATTCCGCAAAATTAGGTATAAACCTCCGATACCAACCGATAAGACCTAGTAAGCTACGCACTTGTTTAACTGTAGCGGGAGCTTTAATCCGCAAAATTGCATTTACTTTTTCAGGATCAACACTCAGTCCCTGCCTATTTACAATGTATCCTAAATAACGAAGTTCTGGAAGACCAAAGTTGGCATTTTTCTTTATTAAGAGTTAGACCCGCATTTGTTAGGCGCTCTAGAACCTCACGCAAAGTTTTTAAATGCGTATCGAAATCTGGCGTGGCAATAATGACGTCATCTAAATATACAAAACAATAGGGCTCTAACTCAGGTCCTAAACCTTGTCAACAAATCTTTGCCAAGTAGCTGGTCCGTTATGCAACCCATAGGGCATTCTTTTAAAATGGAACAGTCCGCGCCCAGGAATACTAAAAGCTGTGTACTGTTTACTATTTTCTTCCAACTCAATTTGCCAGTAAGCAGATTTAATATCAATGGACGATAAAAAACGTGCATCCCTCAAGCTCCCTAGAATAGCAGACATATACGGTAAGGGGTAAGAGTCTCTCAGACTTACTTGATTTAATTTACGGAAATCTTACACAAAATCTAAACGAGCCATCCTTCTTCGGAACAAGAAGTACTGGAGAGGACCAAGGAGAGTTAGACGGTTCTATTATTCCCGCCTCCAACATATTTTTAAGTTCCGCGTCAATATACTTTTGCATTATTGGATTCATACGATAACTACGCTGTTTGATTGGCGCTGACGTTGTGCGAATCACGTGCTGAACTAGTTTTGTGCAACCTAGCTTTCCATTATCGCTACCTAAGTACTTACTGACTACTTCATTTAAACTTTTAAGTTGATCCGAATGTAATTCTCCCTGATCAGACACAGAAAACAGTTCTACCTTGGTGAATCAGCAAAATGCCACTCCATAGTTTTAAAATTTGGAAGAATACCCATTATGGCGCCAGAAATCTATCCCTAATAATATTGATGGTTGTAAAGTTGGCATAATGTACGCATCAATCACTCCTACTTATCTTGCAACTTAATCGGCAGTGAAACTGGTACCCAAAATTTCGGCTTTAGAACCGTTAGCCAAAAGGCAAATAGGGCTGAGAAGATTTTATTGGAATGAATTCCTAACCGTGCTAAAATGCTAAAGCAATTGCCACTAATAATTGTGCTGTTTGCTCCAGAATCGAGAAGTCCCAAAATTTGTGCCCCAAAATGTCAACTTCCAAATATCCCCTTGCATCCGAGTTCACCGAACTTAATAAGTAGTCTAAAATAATTTTGTTTTTATGATCCACTGAATGAGCCGGTTTTCCTAAAACTAACTCTTTATCCTCACGACTCAACAAGGACGAGTTTCTCCGTTTCCCGAACTACATTTTGGACAATCGTTTTTAGTAAATCCAGGATTTCCACATTTATAACAATGTTTCCGAAATGGTGCACGACAATCTTGAGCTCTATGCCCGTTCCTACCACAATTCCAACAGTTATTCAATTTAGTATTGGAAGTACTTGCCGTATTAACATCAACGCGTTCACGCCTACTAAGACTCTCATGTGCTTCATAACTTAAAGACGTACTTGCCGACGCGACTTCTACGTACGCTAGATCAGGTTCTACATCTGCTTTAGACCTATGCGGTGGTTTATAAGCTTCAACAAACCGTTTACTTTTTTCTATTTGTCGACCAAGTTCCAACAACTTCTCTTCTGACGTTACATCAACAAGACTTAAACGCTCCTGGTAGAATGGTGCCAGATTTTTCAAAACAACTCGCAAACGCTCTTCTCTATTAGGGGTATTGTTAATCTCGAAAACATATTATCCATTACCGCGACATAAAATACCTAGAGATTCATCTGACCTTGTGTTCGACGACGGATCTCTTCCCAAACCTGTCCTCATAATCATACGGCAAAAATATGTTCCGCGTAATTTAACTTTTAACGCCGGACCAACTATCAAACCGAGCTCTTAATTGACCCGATACCCAATTCCAAAGCACTTTCCCGTAAAACAAATCTAATTGCTGATAGGGAACAGCTGGGGCTTTCCGATACGTGCCGCAGCGACCCGGCAGCTCTTGCCACGCGTTCCAGGAATGCATTTACCGAAAGAATCTGACTCTCCCCACTAAAATGAAGTACCCCATTTCAAAGACCCGGAACTGACTTAACACACAATGGTCCAACCCACTACGGCCGCGATAAATTATTAATTCTGTATGTGAAAGGTGTTGATGAAGCAATATTAACAACAATTACCGTCTATCTGAATTCGCGATCAAAAACGCTAACGCCTAGATTGTTCTTCCGCAAGATGATTTCGCTCGCTATCATTTTCTGGTTCAGCTTTCTTATTTAATGACGACAATGCACGTAAAATCAGTACTATTGAATTTCCACGCTCTTGAAGAACTTTCGCGTCCCCAGATTCTATTCTATTTACGCGATTCAGCAGATGATGCAATTTGGTTTGTATTTTAATAAATTCTGAAGACTGCTTATCACCGGCAAAATCTTGAATTAATATTTTAGCCTCGTCTAGTTTCTTTTGCACGATAGCAAATTCTATTCGTACATCACGCGAATACGGAGGATACTGCAACGGTTTACCTTCTTTTTCTAACTTCATAATTTGACGCAAATCCTTGCGCATCTCCTCTACCGTCCCGCTACCTACAACACCCCTAATCGATAATTCATATTCCAATTCATCCTTAGATAACCGATCAACAGACAATCTATAATATGATTTATCCATATTCCTAAATGTTAAATAAACTCAGCGCGAAATAATCTTTATGCCTCTCGGCCGAACAAGAAATCGTGATCGCGTTCCTAGCAATAAGAACTAATGCCCCGAAATATTATACAAACACCTCAAAAAAAAAATGTTCAAAGCTGGCCCCACGTTGGGCGCCAATTTTTTTATTACGTGACGATACCACAAAGGCTTTATWAGCCACCAAACAACAAATATTATAACCACAGATCTTACCTTTACAATAAATCTAATAAACCACGGCGATATTCAAGAGGGTTTCGCTGGCCTCAGCTTACTCAGTGGAGAC